>LPNX010244842.1:218880-244215 GCA_001517045.1 Pseudotsuga menziesii
TTAATCATTTCTTTAAAGTCGTTCATGTTCTATTTTATTGCATCGGCATCGTATTTTAGTTCACCTGATAATGTGTTTGAAAACTTTAAGGCTTCTCCTTTTTACTATAGTCATAAGCTATGTTATAACCATTCACGATCAAAGTGTGTAGAATGGGGTTGCCGGAAGAAGTACCCAAGCACGATCAAAGTGTGTAGAATCACTAAGGGACTCCCAACCCTGTTCACACTTGATGGACCAAACTCTCTACAGCCACCATCCACCTCTGCATTCTCTCATCCATCCAACATTAGGGTAAAAAGCCTTCCTTATCCAAACCCTGCCCCTTTATTTATATCATTTTTTTGAGATTTACACATAATGTAAAATTATTATTATTATTTTATTTATTCTTATTTTGAATTCGTTTTTGTTTTAATTCAACAGATCTTTTGTCATATGCATTTATGTAATGTCATATTCATTTATGCAATCTGCTAATTTAGGATTTATTTACTCAACCATTCCTAAATTTTTGCTTCTGATTTGCTATTTTTGTGTGTGCAATGTGTTAATATTTAGAATCTTCTTTTATTTTGTTTATCATGATTTATTTTTATTTTTATTTTCATCTTTATTATTTTTATTTTTATTTCATAAGGTTGCATTTTCCATTACTTTATTTTCAAGTCATAAGTTTATTGTTTAGTTATAACTTATTTAGAACCTTATAGTTTAATAATTTCTTTTGTTTCTCGAGGTGATATCAAGGGTGCCATGATCGTCTTCATGCCCTTCAAATATACCACTTTCCATAGTGGGGAGTTAGTGCGATGGCTGAGACCACGTTAACTCATTCTAATCCACGATGTAGAGAGACTCATGGTCACTGAGGAATAAGGCCAACACCTCATTGCATGCCCCTCAGTTAATCCTCGTGAGTGACCAAGTCCGCGGCCTACCCTCACGACAACATGTCTCTTGCAGGTAAAATCCTCTCTCACTTTTCAACCTGCCACATGGAAAATATGTGCTAACTATACCAGTACTTTCTTCCGTGCAACCCCATCATCCTTTGTGGATCGATTGGGAACCAAGATAATGTGCCTGCACACATGAAAACCATGTGCATTAATCACACTATACAATTTAATCAAAATATTATTAAAATAAATTATATCATCTGATATCTTGTTCATACTCAAACTGAGATTCATGTGGCATTGACACCACCTTATGTCATTGCGCACTTGGGTCCCTGTCACACTAGGAAACTGTCAAAGCATCTACCAACATATTGTAAGAAATGAAAATGTTTCATATATTTCATTCACACATTTTAAGATCAATCATATCGCATTATATGAATCTATCTACCAATATGCATTCATTCATAAGCAATCATCGTGACACAACAATCAATACATATATAAGTCGTTTTAATTTATAGTATTAAGTCGGGTCATTTGCACTCAAAATACGCTCAAACCATAATGTATTTTAACACTGGAATAGTCTGTCAAACAAGGGAGTACAATGGTGCATTACAAAATTCCATGAGTACCCAAATTTATCAACATGATCAAAACATATATTTCAAAATTTAACCTAGTCATTTGCGATAAAATGCCCTCAAATAATAATATAGTTGAGTAATAAAAGAGTCTAACAAAATGGGGCACTACATACACCCCCTCTTCAAGAAACTTTGTCCCAAAGTTTTCAAAACAAGTAAGGAAACTGCTGGTGCATTTTGGATGCATCATCCAACCAAATTGAGCTACCCAAAAACCCTAGGAGTACTCTTCATCTAGAGTCCTACCACACTACTTGGAGCATCCAAGCAATAGTACAATCACCAACTCCAAGTATTCGAGTGAAAATTTCACCTTCACTAAGCCAAGAAAGTTGCAAGTGGAAATGCCACCTACACCAAACAAGCTTCAAGTAGTTGTCACTTCCACTTACATTTGTAATTAATATGATCTCAATATCATCTTCATGTACTATTTCCAAAACATACTATATTTCAATATTTGTAGAATATTTTAGTAAAAAGTTGTTTCAAGGCATCAATCCACTTCAGCTCACACACATCATAATTACAAAACATATATCATGGCCACAGCAAACATCATAATCATCAAGCATGAGGCATCATTGCCCCCAAAACCCTTACAAAGTAGATTACCCTTCACAAATCAAATTGAGACAAAAGAAAAGTCTACACAAATCAAAATATGCATACCCATTAGCATTGACATCAAATGTAATCATATGGCATCACACTCATCACTAACATCATATGTAGTCATGCATAGTCGCTTTAGTGATATCATAGTGGACAGATCATAAAAATATGAGTACAAACAAGGGAGCTAAAACTGGGGCACTACACAAAAATTGTGTGCGCTTTTTTTTTTTTTAATCAATATCGTAATGGTCAAAGAATAGACCCATAGAAATTTCAAATGAATAACATGGTGCTGATAATCACCAAACTAATGGTGTCAAAATTATATCATTTTGCACATCCATTATTCGGAGACCTTGAGAGATGTATAGACTACATTGAGCTCTTTGTACAAGATTTTCAGTGTAAACAGTGGTATGGCTCGAGAACTGAACAAATGTGAATCTATAAGTAATTTTGTTCATCACTTGATTGTAGTCGGTGAAATTGAAAAGTGTCCTGTGGTTAATAGTTTGTCTCTATCTTGTGAAGTGTTCATTACAATTGAGTTTACTCTGAAACTTGAGATTTGAAATTTAATGTTTGAACGAACTCCAAAAATAATTTTGCAGTAGCAAGAGAGAAAAGGGAGCTCTAAACATATGTTTGGAACACAGCAGAAGATTAAAATAATACAAGCCTTCGGTTTCAAGGAAATAGAAAAGAGAGCAAGCAAAAATGGTATGTGAAGTAGTTTAGATAAGGGTCGCATTCGTTAAGAGAAGCAAATTATTCCTTTATGCTCATCCTAGTCATTTTATAAATGTGTAGAAAAGGACCTGACTTATCGAAGATAACAGAAGATGCATGCAAATAACTGTGTTGAAAAACAAGATGGCAATGATTGAACAAGTGTAAAATATTTTCTACTTCACACGAGGTCAACAATACAATTATGCATAGATCTAAGTATCACCAGTTATATGACACATAATGAGTAGTTTGAGACAATAGTGGACGTCAGACTGAAAGATGCTTTTGAAAATGACCATTTAAACATAATAAAAAGTTGACCCCAAACAGTGTTCCTAAATATGCATGATTTGAAAATTAAAGATACAAACAATCAATTGAATGCTGGGTTTGAAAACTGATAGACTTTTAAGAAAATATATCCCAAAATAACACTTCAAGGTTAAGTTTAATTAAGACAAGTGCCTCATAAATGACAAAAGTAATCATTGAAGAAGTTATGTATTTTATGCAAGTTTATCGTTAAGTGGAGGTTGTCCCTTGTCCAACAAACAAAGGATTTTTTTTTTGTCAATTTGGTGATTGAATAAATTATAAATTTACATTATTATTATTATCATAGCAGCCATGACACAAGGTTAACAAGATTTTACCATCCAAAAGTTTTTCCACCTTGGCCATCACTGCTTAACTTAGAAGAATGTGGACATAGTTCATCGTTTGCATCTTATTCAACATGAAACGAGGGTGCAAGCTTGTGTGTTGGAAAGCAGCATGAAGCAGATTCGCACAAGGAGAGTAACCAAGGATCAGAAGTTGGAAAAAAATGCTCTATGTGGTACTATGAGTACTTCGTCCTGAGGAAGTGCACACTATTTTACAGCATAATTTCTAGGTGAATAGTTCATGTATTAGTTTCCAATCACTACATAAAAATAAATAAATAAATAAATAAGTAAATAAACAAAAATAGCTTTAAGAGAAATGAGCCCAAGGTCCTAGATTTAGAACCATGCTATGATACCATGTGTAGTGCCCCCTATTTCCCAACGTTTGTTAACAAGGAAAATACACATTTTTTTTTTTTTTTACAAAGATCCTATTATCAAAAAGCTATAAATGCAAGTTTCAAAACGTATATACTTATTCATGAAAATGTTTGCAATACATAAGGATCGTTTTATTTGATTTATGCAAGTTTCATAATATATAGTTATTCATAAAAAGGTTTATAATACAAAATATCATATAGTATACTTTTCCAAGTTTCATAACTTATACATATTCATTAAAAGGTTTACAATATATATAAGGATGGTAATCATGGTATAATCAAAGTAATGGTTATCTTATATATATATTTATCATCCGAATAGTCCATGAAATTTGTCATTGAATCTCCATCGATATAGTTGATTATGATTCCAAATTCGTGGGGCGAAATATGATCTACCAAGAATCCAAGCTCTGCACCAACATCATCGTAAATTTTGAAGTCTCCTAGTATATCACACACCGAGCTGGTCAATTCAGAATTCCATTCTGTCAATTCCTCTTCTTTTACTGAACCCATGTGATCATTACTGTCCCTCACATTTGTAGAATCAATATCATTATTATTGTCCTTCACCTTCAACCTAATTTCCTTTATAAGCGCGTTGAACCCGATCTCACAGTCAAGAACATTCACATTTACAGACATTAGAGGAATTTTGGGGTCTAAAATGGGCCTCCTAAGGAAAATAATAAAATAATAGTCAAAATAATAAAATAATAGTTAAAATAATAAAATAATATTGATTGATTTTGGAGGAAGAAAGAAAAAAACTACCTTTTGTGTTCGTATTTTTGACATATCTCCCTATTTTTTTACTCAAATTTCGATCGGGAGAGCCCGTTGGATGCGGAATTTGATTCCACATCCAACGAGTACCCACACGGCATACTTTTGATGGACCTTGCTACCCCAAAAACAAGAAATACCTGAAAAAATGTGATGATGATGTCATCCTCACGTTTTTTCAGGTATTTCTTGTTTTTGGGGTAGAGGGGTTTGTCAAAAATATGCAGTGTGGGTACTCGTTGGATGTGGAATCAAATTCCACATCCAACGAGCTCTCCCGATCGAAATTTGAGTAAAAACACAATGAGATATGTCAAAAATACGAACAAAAAAAGTAGTTTTTTTAAATGACAAATATGTCAATTCAACCATTATGGTTGACTTATTTTATTGAAATTCTATTGGTTCTTGAATTCCAACTCACAAAAACTTATTTTGGCACGTTTTCTTATAAGGCCAATTTTAGACCCCAAATTTCCTCTAATGATCAGGCCCTTCTTGGTTACAGTCAACCCATATCATCGATCTTGTCGAGCAAACTTATGAGATCGCTGTCATACTCCAAGGTTCTGTTAATGGTGCGACGCTTTTCCTCTGGCAAAACCAATACGTCATTCCAATACTCATTTCTCCCCCTATTTAAACTTCACTCTATAAATAGGGGTCGAATTCTTAAAACAAATTAAAACATTAGAGGAAATTTCAACTCAAAATGGGCCTTTTAACTTTTATTCAAATTCCATGTCATCATGTGTTAGCCAATGAAATTGCTTTAAATTTGAAATACCGTATAGGTCTTAAACACTTTTTTAATATAAATTTGGGGATAGGTATCATAAAAAAAAAACTACTTTTTTTGTTTGTATTTTTGACATATCTCCCTATGTTTTTACTCAAATTTCAATCGGGAGAGATCGTTGGATGCGGAATTAAATTCCGCATCCAACGAGTACCCACTTGGCATACTGTATTTTTCACTCACAGGATATTTTTACAATTTCTTATTGCTGATATCAATATAAGACAACGATCAAACCAAGGTTCACCAACAAAGAAAATTCTTGGTTGTGCATTAATTGTTTGAAATAAAGAATTAAGTACTACATTTATGGCAATTGATTACTGATAAAAAAAAATTGGGTAAATGTAGAAGAGTATACAAGGAAGGTGCAATGAAACTTAAAACTTAAAAGTATTTCCTAGGGAGTTTCATTACTGAATAAATATGAGTAGAATAAAGGACACCATCCCAAACTGTTCCAGTTAACAAGTATTCCATTGATATCCTGATTAGGCTACCTTCCTGTAATAGCTTACAAAGTCGCTTTACATAATATATTTTGTTTTATTCTAAATCCCCAAGAATTGGTAACTGGAAAGTGGAAACTTGAAACGGCAAGAAACAGAATTCCAGAAACATATACAACAAGGGTACAAAGTATAGGAAAGCTCAAGGTAGACTCCTGTAACAGCTTACAAAGTAGCGTTAAAGAATGATTATGTATTATTCTATATCCATAAGTATAGGTCATTGGAAATGGCAGGGAATGGGTTTCCAGGGCATGTACAGCAAGCACGGATCCAAGTAACAGAAACTTCATGGTAAATTCCTTAGAAAACCACAGGAAAAGAAAGAAACACTGGAAAATGGTTTCCAGAAACAAGATTAAAAATCTTCAGGGAAAACATATCTACTATCGTTATATGTACATTTAGTACTTCATTTTCCCTTGAACTGATTGATGGATTACACAAGCATTTATAAAAATATCTTCTTCCTGACAAGAATTAAAACAAAAAAAATAAGCCGGAATAAAGACAAATACAAACCCATGCACAAATATTAATCCTTCCAATAAAATACAAGCGTTTGCAGCCTTAATAATTTTTCTAGATCCTCCGTTCACCAAAAAAATATGCCAGAATAAATACAAATACCAACGCATATATAATTATTAGTCCTTTCATTGAAATGCAAGCATTTGGATCAAGTCCCAAATGAGTACAAAGCTAAAACCCACCAATGCAGACATTGCCACATAAGAGAATCGCTAGGCCTGGGACATGATGGCCTGTCACAATTTTAACCCACATGTAAAGTATTACTGCAGGTTTTTCCTCGGATCTGGGAGGACACAAATGGAGATCCCAATCCCTACACATTCTTGGTCAAATCGTGGTCCAAGGAATAAATAACACTGCAGCCAGAAATTGCGATGGGATAAAAAGGGAATCCCGTAGCTACATCGTTTAAACAATTGAAACGCAGAGAGGGATTAAATTGCATTCGTAGTATTCCAATGGAAATCAAATGCAACCGGGTTTTCTTGGATTGGTGCTCAATAAAATCGCAGGACGGTTCAGAGTGGTCCTGAACGGTCGAATCCATCAAGAGTATAAAAATAGTGGTTCTATACTCACATAAATTACACAGTGATCTCAAATCAAAATCCTTAGTGAAGTAACAATCGGATAAGCCGCACCAACCCATAACAAATCCATTATTGTTTGTTTCATCATTATTTGTTTCATGCCGAAAAGGAAAACACAGATCTACAATTAAATTACAGATCCAGATCTCATAAAAATACCGGCATACATGCATTCTCCAACTCTGAGCAACATGCAGGAATATAAACAGAAATTTAAATCCAGATCTCACAAATATACAAATACAGATCTAAAATATAAATCTAGATCTACAAAGAAATACAGACTTGGGTCTGCAATAAAATTCAATGCGCATTCATGGATCCTTGATAATGTATTTCAAGCATTATAACAACAATCTAACAATCCGAAAAAAACCTGAGTTTCTTTGCGCAGGCTTGTTCTTCTGAGGATGCCGCACCACGAACTTGTCAGGGTCCCACGAACGTCGATTAGTTCCCGATCACAAGAGATCCACTGGTGGACCTCCCTACCATTCCAATGGGTACTCTCCTTCCCCAAGGACCCCCGAGCTGAATGGGGTTGCCGAAAGAAGTACCCAAGCACGATCAGAGTGTGTAGAATAACTAAGGGCCTCCCAACCCTGTTCACACCTGATGGACCAAACTCTCTACAGCCACCATCCGCCTCTGCATTCTCTCATATGTCCAACATTAGGGTAAAAATCCTTCCTTATCCAAACCCTGCCCCTTTAATTATATCATTTTTTTGAGATTTACACATAATGTAGAATTATTATTATTATTTTATTTATTCTTATTTTGAATTCGTTTTTGTTTTAATTCAACGGATCTTTTGTCATATGCATTTATGTAATGCCATATTCATTTATGCAATCTGCTAATTTAGGATTTCTTTACTCAACCATTCCTAAATTTCTTTCCTAAATTTTTGCTTTTGATTTGCTATTTTTATGTGTGCAATGTGCTAATATTTAGAATCTTCTTTTATTTTGTTTATCATGATTTATTTTTATTTTTATTTTCATCTTTATTATTTTTATTTTTATTTCATAAGGTTGCATTTTCCATTACTTTATTTTCAATTCATAAGCTTATTGTTTAGTTATTACTTATTTACAACCTTATAGTTTAATAATTTCTTTTGTTTCTCGAGGTGATATCAAGGGTGCCATGATCGTCTTCATGCCCTTCAAATATCCCACTTTTCATGGTGGGGAGTTAGTGCGATGTCTGAGACCATGTTAACTCAGTCCAATCCACGCTGTAGAGAGACTCATGGTTACTGAGGAATAAGGCCAACACCTCATTGCGCGCCCCTCAGTTAATCCTTATGAGTGATCGAGTCCGCGGCCTACCCTCACGGCAGCATGTCTCTTGCAGGTAAAAGCCTCTCTCACTTTTCAACCTACCACATGGAAAATATGTGCTAACTATACCGGTACTTTCTTCCGTGCAACCCCATCATCCTTTGTGGATCGATTGGGAACCAAGATCATGTGCCTGCACACATGAAAACCATGTGCATTAATCGCACTATACAATTTAATCAAAATATTATTAAAATAAATTATATCACCTGATATCTTGTTCATACTCAAACTGAGATTCATGTGGCATTCACACCACCTTGTGTCATTGCGCAGTTGGGTCCCTGTCACACTAGGAAACTGTCAAAGCATCTACCAACATATTGTAAGAAATGAAAATGTTTCATATATTTCATTCACACATTTTAAGATCAATCATATCGCATTATATGAATCTATCTACCAATATCCCTTCATTCATAAGCAATCATCGTGACACAACAATCAATACATATATAATTCGTTTTAATTTATAGTATTAAGTCAGGTCATTTGCACTCAAAATGCCCTCAAAGCATAACATATTTTAACACTACAATAGTCTGTCCAACAAGGTAGTACAATGGTGCATTACAAAATTCCATGAGTACCTAAATTTATCAACATGATCAAAACATATATTTCAAAAGTTAACCGGGTCATTTGCGATAAAATGCCCTCAAATAATAATATAGTTGAGTAATAAAAGAGTTTAACAAAATGGGGCACTACACACAATCAAGCATTTGTAAGAAAGGAACAATGTAACTAGTTAGAGGAAATTTCAACCCAAAATGGGCCTCCTAAAAAAAATTAATAAAATAATAGCTAAAATAATAAAATAATATTTATTAATTTTGGAGGAAGAAAGAAAAAAACTACTTTTTTGTTTGTATTTTCGACATATCTCCCTGTGTTTTTACTCAAATTTCGATCGAGAGAGCTGATTGGATGCAGAATTAAATTCTGCATTCAACGAGTACCCACTTAGCATACTTTTGATGGACCCCTCTACCCCAAAAACAAGAAATACCTAAAAAAACATGATGATGATGGGTACTCGCTAGATGCAGAATTTAATTCCGCATCCAACGAGCTCTCCCGATCGAAATTTGAGTAAAAACACGGAGAGATATGTCAAAAATACAAACAAAAAAGTAGTTTTTTTAATGATACCTATCCCCAAATTTATATTAAAAAAGTGTTTAAGACCTATATGGTATTTCAAATTTAAATCAATTTCATTGGCTAACACATGATGACATGGAATTTGAGTTAAATTTAAAAGGCCCATTTGAGTTGAAATTTCCTCCAATTGGCATAATTTAGAACTTCATAACATATTTGTGCAAGTAGTTTTGAGGATTGATATTAAGAAAATTAGATTTAAAACATGTGTGTTTGAAATTTGAACTCCAAATAGCCTTAAAAAATACTCCAAAATATAGTACTCTATTATTTCCACAAAATTTCAGTTAACATTACAATGGGAGGGAGCTTTCTTTATATCGAGTTAGAGCTCAAAACCATCCAAAATAGACAAAACAACTAGGGTGTATCTTCTAGTATGAAGCTAACTCATCATCTAAGGCACATTAATATGTCAAAACCCTAGATCCATGAACAAAGGAGGCATGGTACCATGTCCAATCATAGATCCATGTTCAAGGTCATTAAAATCAACTCTAAATCCCTAGAATAAGGGGAAACCCCAATAAATTATGCAATGTATGGTGGTCAAACCTCCATATATGTGCCATAGATCAAGGGTCAAGGGAATGGTCCACATAACTAATTTATCAACCATGTGAAGGGACATAATCCAAAGGTAAATAACCACCATAAACCTAGGGTTCTCATACACTAAGTTTTGTAAAGGAAGAATTCTCTCTCCAAATAATGAGTCAACATTCAAAATATTCCATCACAATAGAATAAATGCTTCATATCCAAGGTCAAAATCTCATGAAAGTCTACAATATATTCATTAACATGCCAATCCACCCATGAAGCATATGCAAAATGAGGAGTGTAGAATTAAATGAGCCACAAGTCATGCTAAAAGTCCATATATGAGAGAAGTACTCCTCATCACTCATCCATCAAGTGAATAACAATGATCTGTCAACCAATATTGCCATTGGAAAAGGCTTTTGTCATCAAGGAATTTGTGCAAAGGAATAATGCTCTCTAGAAATGATGAGTCATCATTCTAAATATGACATCACAATTCTATGCTTCATATCCAATATAAAAATATCATGAAAGTAAACAATATCATTATCATGTTGATCCACCCATGAAACATTTGAAAAATGAGGAGAGTACTATCAAATGAGCCACAAGTCATGATAATCAATCCACATATGAGAGAAGTATGCCTCACATAACCATGGTGGTGAACCAAAATTATCCAATGATGGAATAATCACCAATCAAAGAACTTGATGGACTAATATAGATGCTACACATGAGTAAATAAACAAATCCCATGAAAACTTCTCCACATCCTAGTGTTCAACAAATAGAATGCCACAAGTGAAGAAACTATATGGAAGTGTGCACAAGCAATCCCAAGTAAATTCAGTTTCATCCTTTCCTTGATATTTGGCTCACAACTTATTTTTCAACTCAGAGGTGAATGCCTGAGCGTCAGTAACAACACAGAAACCTTTGCAAAAGAAGCAATAAAAAATGAAATCAATAAACCAAAACCTGCATCTACTTGTAAAAGAAAAACCAAATCCTATATTTTGAAGACCAAGGTGACCAACTTGACATGCTAGAGACCAAAAATAAGCTTATCTGACTAGAGTAAAACCAAAGGAATTTATTTTGCAAGTTTGGATAATTTTCTTCTAATGAATGTACTGCTACGTTCACATTGCCCTCTTATCGCACTGACTATTTAAGTGGTCTAGAAGGGTTTCATGATTCATGTATTTATTCTTAACTCTGTGGATATATCTCTTCTATAGAGTACACCCTCTCTAGAAGTATGATTTATTCCTTGTTCACTGTAGAGATCAAGTATATGTTTTTAGAAACACTTTGCATACACTGGGTTGTAACGGACTGTCAGTAATTTGGTCTGTGACTTTGACAAACAGTTGTAGTGTATATTGTTGAATGTAGCAGTAGTTTTTCAATCCTTATGATGATCGTCCTTAGATGTTTTATAAGTAAGTTCTTATATAATATGTATTATTTACCATCCACAACATTTAATCTTGCAACATAAAATGCTACAGTAATAATATAAAGCATAAATCAGACTTTTAATGCCAAATTTCCAAAAGTGGATTTTACTCAAAAATAAGGTGAATGGATGCAAAGAGTCTCACTAGGAGCAATAATTTGGGTTGTAGTGTGCTAAAGTTTTTAGGAATAACAGGTTAGCCTCTTATATGCCTGAAATGTAATTGTAAAAAAATTGGCATACTAAATTTGCAATACCAATCACCATACAATCCTAGTAGTGTATGATTTAATTTTAATGAAAGTCCAAAAGACATGGTTTCTAATTTTTGTGGGTTGTTTTCCTCCTTGTCTTAGAGAGATATTTTGATCCCTTAAAAACCATGCAATCCATTGTTTGTCGAAGCAAAAAATGGATCATGAAAAAAATGAGTATTAAATAAAGGACATATCTAACCCTAATAATGTTAAGAATGGAACTGAAAGTAATTTCAAGGTCTTTGTCAAATTTTGATACAATATCTGAATCTGTACACTGCCCAAATAGAATACAACCTGATATTGCAGAAGATTAGTAAACCAAAACACTGAGCACTATGGTGATCCTTCCAACCCTGTTCATCTTTGCAGGGGTATTTACTCATGTAGGGGCTTTATTAATTCCTATTATAGGTATTAGAATGGCACAATATGAGGATGTTTTGGGTGCACACACAGTTGTCAAAAAAAGGATACAAAACTCCTATGCACAGGTTGTTGTTCACTTATACTAGTGGATATCTTCTTGGTGAGACCGGATATCTCGAGCATTTTTTTCTTTTATTCATATGGAGTGAGCTAGAATAGACTGTGCTTATAATCGATGATTTGAGATTCACATTCTCTTATATACGCATCAACTCAGATAATCTATGATACATATGTTGATAAATAATTTTACCCAATTCCATTGAAGGTAAAGGTAAATACATAGATTGTGTAGCCATATATATAGCCCCAGCCATGGATACTATAATAACCCAAAATTCGTAAAAATTAAAAATTTTTAAAGTGACATAAAATGTCTAAAGTCGCAACTAAGTAACTGCTAACGCTTAGCGGAAAATGAAACAGTTTATAAGAGATCAAGGGTTTGTTTCATTAAAAGAATCTGTAAACTAAAGGATGTAATCTTAAACAACTGTGTCAGTACTATTAATGACTTAACAGCTTTAATTTTATGAGAGTTAAAAAAAGGACTTGCATTTAGCTACTGCTAGATATACTGATGATTTACTTTTGTCAAGTAGGTAATAATTCTTGTTTGATATCGGGGCTTACTTAGTGTTCTCCTAACTCAATTGGACTGCTGGATCTTACAGGCTTAGTAGGTAAGCGTAAGATCCTATAGGTGTTTTTAGATTACGTCGAGAAAATTACTCTACTAGCATGTTAAGATGCTAGTTTAAAAAAAGGTTAAAATATGTTGCTTGTCTTCGAGGAGGTAATGTAAATTCCTTTTCAATGTTATGAATCTATGAATGTATTTATAACTAACGCCATATTGAATTTCCATCAAAAACATAACAAATGTTTCAAATTACAAGAGCAAGTACTTACCAAAGTTCCTTCAGTCGTATGATGATTATCTTCCAAAAGTCGATAGTACATAGTTAGTTATCTTGTGTTTACAGTACTGGTTATTTATAAATTCCCATAGAGAGCATAGAGCTCATGGTTTTGGTTTAAGTTTACTTCAACTGCTTAGTAATCTCACAGCTATTCTCACTTCAGTACTCAAGGTGTCCTTCTCTTAAAGCATGAACAAGTTCCTATGCTATTCAAATATAAAAATAACAATGAGTAACTAGACTCTTTATGAGAAACTCTCCATTATTGTTAGTCTTCAGTTTCTTGAAGACTCCCTTAATAAACATCATAAAGGTTTTGTCATAAGCTATGTTGTAACCATTCCATACTTCTTTTTACTAGTTCTAAAACTACACCATACAAATTCAACTTGTTTGCAAGCATGAAGATCTTCTGGGATAAAATAGTATCCATGTTGTAACCATAATACTATAGTATTTATGTTATAACAATAGTATTTTAATTTATAACAATTGTATTAAGTTATAACCTAAGGTAGAATTTCCTACCAAACAACTACTATGATGAAATCGAATGATGGCAAGCAAATCTTATATAGTTTAAACCTATACTTTATTAATTTCCAAGGCATAATATATATCGTTGGCATGTTGCTTATCTTTAGCAATCATAGGTCATAAGTTTATTTGAAAGGATATATTGTAAAATGTTTTGTGCAACGCTGACTTAAGGTTTCGACCAACACTTGTTGAAATTTTTGGAAGGGCATGAGGATAGGATTACATTCATTCATTGGTTGACTTAAAACCTTGCAAACTCTACTCCTTTGCATTTC
Source organism: Pseudotsuga menziesii (assembly GCA_001517045.1). Lineage (NCBI taxonomy): Eukaryota > Viridiplantae > Streptophyta > Pinopsida > Pinales > Pinaceae > Pseudotsuga > Pseudotsuga menziesii. The sequence goes on from LPNX010244842.1 coordinate 233,012, forward strand.
AAACCAAGGTTTCTCCTTCTCGCTGGCCGAGATGTCAGCTCGCGGCCACGAGAGGCCTGTAACCACCTTAACATTGGAATTTCGCCTACAAATGCTATATTGTGATTGTTGGGTAAAATCGTTTATGGTTTGGGTTCTCATGTGTGTTGAAAATTACATCGCTTTAAATTAAAACAACATGAATCTAAGAGATTTAAATTATTTCTTAGGGTTTTAATTATAAATACACAAGCTGTAAGCATTATGTAGGCTTAAAAAAAAATCACAATTTGCATGCTTATAAAAAAAACAATCGTCATTGGTTTCATTTTCAACATTTCCTCTCACTCATCACTTGCTTCTTGGATTTTATCATTTTTCGTAAACTGTACTTTCTCTGTACAATCCTTTAAGCTTTCATCAATACATGATGTGGATTTCCCATCATCAATCTCTAGCATAAAGTCCTCCTTCTCTGTAACATTATCATCATAATCCTCACATATCTCTTTCACTGCATCTACCATTCATCCATGAGATTTCTAGTTTTCATTTTATCACAAGTTGCAACTCACATCCAAAATTTGTTCAAGGAGATTTGGCAACTTTTCTAGAGGGCATATAAACCAAACTGTTCCACATTTTTAAAACATGTAAGTTCCTACTTGTTTTTTGGGGAAAGCAATACATAGAAAAACTCTTCACTATACATAAAGGAAGGGTTTTCAAAATTTCACACCCAAATCCAAAATTTGCATCACCTATTACTGAACAAAAACCTAGTTTAAGAACTTTTCAAGTACATAATTTTCATGGACATGAACCCATTAGCTATGGGTGATCCTAACTGGAGTCCCTTGTCACGAATGCATAGGGATCAACCCTTAATCCATTGGAGCTCTAGTTTTCATTTTATTATGAGTTGCAACTCACATAGAAAAGTCATTAAATGCCATTTTTCAAATTTGTTATAGGGATATAAACCAAATGGATCGACATATTTAAAATCGATAAGCTCTTACATGTTCATTTGGGAAAGGAATACATGGACACACTCTCCATGACAAATCAAGGCAGGTTTTCAAAATTTCACCCCTGAATCCAAAAGTCGCATAGCCACTTACAATGTCTTACTGAGGAAAACCCTAGTTTGCAATATCATGGACTAAAACCATAGTTTACATGTGGTTGAAAGAGAGAGTAGTTCCTAAACTAGTTTCGGGATTATGGAGACAAATAGGGAAATATTCATGATCTTTTTTCTCATGAGACAAGGTCAAAAAATGAATATAAAATAAATAAGCCACAACTATTCAATCATGTTGTCCACAAATGCAAAAAATTAATTTGATGAACCCTAATGAAGAAATAAGTTTGAACATGCAAGAGGATGTGTTTTACGAATATATAATGTGATTTTGCATCCAACTCTATTAAAGAAGGAATATGCATCATTGTTATTTTTGGCATTAAATGCAAATACTATACAAGGGAAATAACCCACAATCAAGCATTTGTAAGAAAGGAACAATGTTACCCATAATTTAGCACGTCATAACATATTTGTGCAAGTAGTTTTTAGCATTGATATTAAGAAATTTAGATTTAAAACATGTGTGTTTGAAATTTGAACTCCAAGCAGCCTTAAAAAATACTCCAAAAGATAGTACTCTATTATTTCCACAAACTTGCAATCAACATTACAATGGGAGGGAGCTTTCCTTATATAGAGTTAGAGCTCGAAACCCTCCAAAATGGACAAAACAATCCAAAAATAGACAAAACAACTAGGGTGTCTCTTCTAGTATCAAACTAACTCATCCTCTAAGGCACATTAATATGTCAAAACCCTAGATCCATTAACAAAGGAGGCATGGTACCATGTGCAATCACAGATCCATCTTCAAGGTCATTAAAATCAACTCTAAATCCCTAGAATAAGGGGGCAACTCCATAAATTATGCAATGTATGGTGGTCAAACCTCCATATATGTGCCATAGACCAAGCGTCAACGGAATGCTCCACATAACTAATTTATCAACCATGTCAAGGGACATAATACAAAGGTAAAGAACCGCCATAAACTTTCCTAGGGTTCTCATATACCAAGTGAATACCAATGATATGTTAACCAATATAGCCATCATCAAAGAATTTTTGTAAAGGAATAATTCTCTCTCCAAATTATGAGTCAACATGAAAAATATGGCATCACAATGCATTAAATGCTTCATATCCAAGGTGCAAATATCATGAAATTCCACAATATAGTCATTAACATGTCAATCCACCCATGAAACATATGCAAAACGAGGAGTGTACCATTAAATGACCCACAAGTCGTGCTAATCAATCCATATATGAGAGAAGTATGCCTCATCACTCATCCATCAAGTGAATAACAATTATATGTCAACCAATATAGCCATCGGAAAAGGATTGCGTCATCAAAGAATTTGTGCAAATGAATAATGCTCTCTCCAAATGATGAGTCATCATTCTAAATATGACATAATAATTATATGCTTCATATCCAATATGAAAATCTCATGAAAGTAAACAATATAGTCATTAGCATGTTGATCCACCCATGAAACATTTGAAAAATTAGGACCGTACTATTGAATGAGCCACAACTCATGATAATCAATCCATATATTAGAGAAGTATGCCTCACATAACCATGGTGGTGAACCAAAATTAACCAATGATGGAATAATCACCAATCAAAGCACTCAATGGACTAATATAGATGCTAGACATGAGTAAATAAACAACTCCCATGAAAACTTCTCCACATCCTAGTGTTCAACAAATAGATTGCCACAAGTGAAGCAACTATATGGAAGTGTGCACAAGCAATCCCAAGTATGGATTTCGTTGGATTTTGTTGTCGGATTTTGGGATCAAATCTTGTTGTGAATTGTTAATTATTTATTACTTGGAATAATTATTTTTTAAAATATTTTGACAGTAAATTCAAAATGACTGTAATGGATTACTCCTATTGAATAATTAAACTATTGAGAGGAATCTGAAATGAAGTAGTTGTTAAAAGACTGTTTGTTGACCCACAAGGGGAAATGACAAATGCAAAAAGTTGTAGAGTGAGAAATCAAGTGATGCAGGAGGCATCTTCCCCAAAATCAAGTCAAGACTCCTTATGGAGTGTTATAGAGAAAGAGGCTCATAAATGACCAAGTCCTAGGAAAAATACTTTAAAATAGTATGTCCATTGAATAAGCATGACGTTGGAGATGGATGAGGAAATAATCTATTGATGCAAAGAGATGGCACATTTATTGGTTGAATTTACATTTTATTTTGATATTTAAAGAGATACCAAAGATTAAAAAGAATAAATAAATAGTTTCTTATGATTTATCATGAAATGGAAGGTTAATTTTAAACCATTTTTTTTTAATAAATCTTGTCATAATATACTTAGAAAAATCATAAAAAAATAATAATAACTTAACATAATACAATAAATTCTTTAATGAAAATTTAAAATTGAAAGGAAACACACACACACATATATAATTTTAATAAAACAATTATGACAAGCAATATTAGAGGAACACACAAACCTAGTCTCTCATCATATCCTAAAATGTTAATTAGTAATGGAGTTAGTATACATATTTAGTTAAATTTTCTATTAAAAATTAATTTTTTTTCCAATTTTAAATCATATATTGTCTATTAATAATGAAATATGTAAAATTTTTAAATTATATAATTGTTTAATAAAATTTGGACTTCTTAACAAAACAATATACATTAAAAAAAACCATATAAGGACTTATTTAATGATCTCTCAAGTTTTACACTATTTTTAACTTCACCAATACATAATAATGGTCACATTCATGAATATTGAACTTATATACTTTTTTATATAAATTAATATAAACTCAAATAATAATTATAATAATTATATGTAAAATGATTTTACACAACCAAATAAAATAAAAAGTGGACATACTAACTATTATTTTGAACAAATTTGTGACTATGATTTAATGTAATATTTTAAACATTAATTAGTCAACACTAAAAAATATAGGTACAAGAAACGATAAGCTTCATACATAGCAATTAAATTTTTTAAAGTTGTTATGTAATATGACATATTTTTTTTTTTAAATTGAGGTTTGAAAAAGTGAGGATGATTGTTACTTTAAACTTTTGAAAAGAAATATATATTTTTTTAAATTTAAGAAATAAAAAATACAGGTATATACATATAAAATACATATTTACAATATATATATATATATTCAAATGAGATTCTTAACATTATCAATTCACTCGTCCTTAAGAGTCGCATTGTACCATCTTGGTAATCCTGTGGTAGATATTCTGTAATTTAATGGTATTAACCAGTCATTAATCATTTCTTTAAAGTCGTTCATGTTCTATTTTATTGCATCGGCATCGGCTTTTAGTTCGGCTGATAACGTGTTTGAGAATTTTAAGGATTTTCCTTTTTACTATAGTAATAAGCTAAGTTATAACCATTCCATACTTCTTTTTACTAGTTCTAAAACTACACCATACAAATTCAACTTGTTTGCAAGTATGAAGATCTTCTGGGATAAAATAGTATGCAAGTAGTAACCATAGTACTATAGTATTTATGTTATAACAATAGTATTTTAAGTTATAACAATTGTATTAAGTTATAACCTAAGGTAGAATTTCCCACCAAACAACTACTATGATGAAATCGAATGATGGCAAGCAAATCTTATATAGTTTAAACCTATACTTTGTTAATTTCCAAGGCATAATATCTATCGTTGGAATGTTGCTTATCATTAGCAATCATAGGTCATAAGGTTATTTGAAATGATAGATTGTAAAATGTTTTGTGCAATGCTCACTTAAGGTTTCGACCCACACTTGTTGAAATTTTTGGAAGGGCACATGGATAGGATTACATCCATTCATTGATTGACTTAAAACCTTGCAAACCCTACTCCTTTGCATTCCAAACCGAGGTTTCTCCTTCTTGATGGCCGAGATGTGAGCTCGCGGCCATGAGAGGCCTGTAACCACCTTAACATTGGAATTTCCCCTACAAATGCTATATTGTGATTGTTGGTTAAAGTCGTTTATGGTTTGGCTTCTCATGTGTGTTGAAAATAACATCGCTTTAAATTAGAACAACATGAATCTAAGAGCTTTAAATTATTTCTTAGGGTTTTAATTATAAATACACAAGTTGTAAGCATTATGCAGGCTTACAAAAAAATCACAATCTGCAGGCTTATAAAAAAAAATCTTAATTGGTTTCATTTTCAACATTTCCTCTCACTCATCACTTCTTGGATTTTATCATTTTTTGCAAACTGTGCTTTCTCTGTAGAATCCTTTAAGATTTCATCAATACATGATATGGATTTCCCATCATCAATCTTTGGCATAAAGTCCTCTTTCTCTGTAACATTATCATCATACTCCTCACATATCTCTTTCACTACATCTACCATTCATCCATCACAGTTCTGGTTTTCATTTTATCACAAGTTGCAACTCACATCCAAAATTTGTTCAAGGAGATTTGGCAAATTTTCTAGAGGGAATATAAATCAAACTGTTCCGCATTTTTAAAACATGTACGTTCCTACATGTTTTTTTGGGAAATGAATACATGGACAAACTCTCCACTGGACATCAAGGAAGGGTTTTCAAAATTTCACCCCCAAATGCAAAATTTGCATCACCTATTACTGTGCAAAAACCTAGTTTACGAAATTTTCAAGTACATAATTTTCATGGCCATGAACCCATCAGCTATGGGTGATCCTAACTGGACTCCCTTGTCAAGAATGCATAGGGCTCAACCCTTCATCCATTGGAGCTCTGGTTTTCATTTTATTATGATTTCCAACTCACATAGAAAATTCATTCAAAGCCTTTTTTCAAATTTGTTATAGGGATATAAACCAAATCGATCGACATATTTAAAATCAATAAGCTCTTACATGTTCATTTGGGAAAGGAATACATGGACACACTCTCCATGGAAAATCAAGGAAGGTTTTCAAAATTTCACCCCTGAATCCAAAAGTTGCATAGCCACTTACAATGTCTTACTGAGGAAAACCCTAGTTTGCAATATTGTGGACTAAAACCATAGTTTACAGGTGGTTGAAAGAGAGAGTAGCGCCTAAACTAGTTTCGGGATTATGGAGACAAATAGGTAAATATTCATGATCTTTTTTCTCATGAGATAAGGTCATAAAACAAATATAAAATAAATAAGCCACAACTATTCAATCATGTTGTCCACAAATGCAAAAAATTAATTTCACGAACCCTAATGAAGAAATAAGTTTGAACATGAAAGAGGCTGTGTTTTACGAATATATAATGTAATTTTGCATCTAACTCTATTAAAGAATAAATATGCATCATTGTTATTTTTGGCATTAAATGCAAATACTATAAAAGGGAAATAACCCACAATCAAGCATTTGTAAGAAAGGAACAATGTTACCCATAATTTAGCCCTTCATAACATATTTGTGCAAGTATTTTTGAGCATTGATATTAAGAAAATTAGATTTAAAACATGTGTGTTTGAAATTTGAACTCCAAGCAGCCTTAAAAAATACTCCAAAAGATAGTACTCTATTATTTCCAAAAACTTGCAATCAACATTAGAATGGGAGGGAGCTTGCCTTATATAGAGTTAAAACTCAAAACCCTCCAAAATTGACAAAAGAATCCCAAAATAGACAAAACAACTAGGGTGTCTCTTCTAGTATCAAACTAACTCATCCTCTAAGGCACATTGATATGTCAAAACCCTAGATCCATGAACAATGGAGGCATGGTACCATGTGCAATCATAGATCCATGTTCAAGGTCATTAAAATCAACTCTAAATCCCTAGAATAAGGGGACAACCCCATAAATTATGCAATGTATGGTGGTCAAACCTCCATATATGTGCCATAGACCATGGGTCAACGGAATGCTCCACATAGCTAATTTATCAACCATGTGAAGGGACATAATCCAAAGGTAAAGAACCACCATAAACTTGTCTACGGTTGTCATAAACCAAGTGAATACCAATAATATGTTAGCCAATATAGCCATCATCAAAGAATTTTTGTAAAGGAATAATTCTCTCTCCAAATTATGAGTCAACATGAAAAATATGCCATCACAATGCATTAAATGCTTCATATCCATGGTGCAAATATCATGAAATTCTACAATATAGTCATTAACATGTAAATCCACCCATGAAACATATGAAAAATGAGGAGAGTACCATTAACTGACCCACAAGTCATGCTAATCAATCCATATATGAGAGAAGTATGCATCATCACTCATCCATCAAGTGAATAACAATTATATGTCAACCAATATAGCAATTGGAAAAGGATTGTGTCATCAAGGAATTTTTGCAAAGGAATAATGCTCTCTCCAAATGATGAGTCATCATTTTAAATATGACATCACAATTATATGTTTCATATCCAATATGAAAGTAAACAATATAGTCATTAGCATGTTGATCCACCCATGAAACATTTGAAAAATCAGGACCGTACTATTAAATGAGCCACAAATCACGATAATCAATCCATATATGAGAGAAGTATGCCTCACATAACCATGGTGGTGAACCAAAATTAACCAATGATGGAATAATCACCAATCAAAGCACTCAATGGACTAATATAGATGCTAGATATGAGTAAATAAACAACTCCCATGAAATCTTCTCCACATCCTAGTGTTCAACAAGTAGATTGCCACAAGTGAAGCAACTATATGGAAGTGTGCACAAGCAATCCCAAGTAAAGTCAGTTTCAAACTTTCCTCGACATTTCGCTGAAAACTTATTTTTCAACTCCGAGGTGAATGCGTGAGCGTTAGTAGAAACACAGAAACCACTGCAAAAGAAGAAATAAAAAAAATGAAATCAATAAACCAAAACCTACATCTACTTGTAAAAGAAAAACCAAATCCTATATTTTGAAGACCAAGGTGACCAACTTGACATGCCAGAGACCACAGGTAAGATTATCTCAACATATTAAAACCAAAGGCATTTTTCCAACAAGTTTGGATAGTTTTCTTCTAATGAATGTACTGCTATGTTCACATTTCCCTCTTATCGCACTGACTGTTTAAGTGGTCTGGAAGGGTTTCAGGATTCATGCAATTACTCTTAACTCTGTGGATATATCTCTGCTGTAGAGTACACCCTCTCTAGAAGTATGATTTCTTCCTCTTTCACTGTAGAGATCGAGTATATGTTTTTAAAAACACTTTGCACACATTGGATTGTAATGGACTGTAAGTAATTTGGTCTATGACTTTGACAAACAGTTGTAGTGTATATTGTTGAATGTAGCAGTAGTTGTTCAATCCTTATGATGTTTGTCCTTAGATGTTTTATAAGTAATTTCTTATATAATATGTAACATTTACCATCCACAACATAAAATGCTACAGTAATAATATAAAGCATAAATCAAACTTTTAATGCCAAATTTGCAAAAGTGGATTTTACTCAAAAATAAGGTGAATCGATGCAAAGAGTCTCACTAGGAGCAATAATTTGGGTTGTAGTGTGCTAAAGTTTTTAGGAATAACAGGTTAGCCTCTTATATGCCTTAAATCCAATTGTAAAAAAATTGGCATACTAAATTTGCAATACCAATTACCATAAAATCATAGTAGTGTATGATTTAATTTTAATGAAAGTCCAAAAGACATGGTTTCCAATTTTTGTGGGTTGTTTTCATCCTTCTCTCAGAGACATATTTTGATCCATTGAATACCATGCAATACATTGTTTGCCGAAGCAAAAAATGGATCATGGAAAAAATAAGTATCAAATAAAGGATATATCTAACCCTAATAATGTTAAGAATGGAATTGAAAGTAATTTCAAGGTCTTTGTCAAAATTTAATACAATATCGGAATTTGTAGACTTCCCAAATAGAATATAACCTGATAGTGCGGAAGATTGATAAACCAAAACACTAAGAACTATGGTGAACCTTCCAACCTTGTGCATATTCGCAGGGGTATTTACTCTTGTAGGGGATTTGATAATTCTTATGATAGGTATTGGAATGGGAGAATATGAGGATGTTTTGGGTGCACACATAGTTGTCAAAAATAGGATACAAAACTCCAAGGCACAAGCTGTTGTTCACTTATACTAGTGGATATCTACTTAGTGATTCCGAATATCTTGAGCATTTTTTCTTTTAGTCAGATGGGGCAAGCTACAATAGTTTTCTTTTAGCCAGGGTTTTGATGTGAACCCTCGATGTTAGATTTCTCCTGGCCCATTGAATACAGAACAAAAAAAACAAATGAAAGTGCAACATATGTAGTAGATGTGAATTTCAATGGATCTATATTCATAAGAACAAAGAGAGGTGCCCAAAAAAATACCATTGTAATGAAAACTATTATGAATCACATCATGAGCATGTGATTTATCACCTTAGCAAAGGGCTTGCTGGACCTGCGTTGTGTTATTCCCTTGGACATTTATCTTATCCTTAGGGCCATCCTCCCATGAACTCGTTGCCACTGGCCTTAGTGCCATCCTCAACCTCCTCAACCGCAATTCCACTCTTCAAACCGAAAAAAAATCCCCGAGCTTTGTGTGGTTTTGTCCCTTTCCCTAGCCACCTTGCTTCAAATTCTGATTTCAAATCATCGTAGGGATAGGTCTAGAACAAAGAGAGGTCCCATAAAAAATACCATTGTGATGAAAACTATTAGTCTCTAATTTCTCCACCAACCTTCCTTTCCCATCCTTTGATAAATAATACCTTACCTTGGAACCGCCATTGTCGCTAACTGCCATATTCAAATAGGCGTGCCACCAGATAAAGATTGACTTTACCGGGAGACAGAACATATTATATAATTTCGGGGACGTCAAAAATCCTACAACAAGCTTGGTCAAAAAACCGATGGCCATGAAGGTCAAAAAACTGATGTCGCTTCAAGATCTCAAAAACAAATCATACAAACCAATACTTTTCATCATTGCAATCTGACAAAAAATACTTTATGTCGGATGTCGTTGGATTTTGTTGTCAGATTTTGGGATCAAATCTTGTTGTGAATTGTTAATTATTTAATACTTGGAATAATTATTTTTTAAAATATTTTGACAGTAAATTCAAAATGACTGTAATGGATTACTACTATTGAATAATTAAACTACTGAGAGGAATCTGAAATGAAGTAGTTGTTAAAAGACTGTTTGCTGACCCACAAAGGGAAATGACAAATAGAAAAAGTTGTAGAGTGAGAAATCAAGTGATGCAAAAGGCATCTTCCCCAAAATCAAGTCAAGACTCCTTATGGAGTGCTACAGTGAAAGAGGCTCATAAATGACCAAGTCCTAGGAAAAATACTTTAAAATAGTATGTCGATCGAATAAGCATGATGCTGGAAATGGATGGGGAAATAATCTATTGATGCAAAGAGATAGCGCATTTATTGGTTGAATTTACATTTGATTTTGATATTTAAAGAGATACCAAAGATTGAAAAGAATAAATAAATAGTTTATTATGATTTATCATGAAGTGGAAAGTTAATTTTAAACCATCTTTTTTTTAATAAATCTTATCATAATATACTTAGAAAAATCATAAAAAAAATAATAATAACTTAACATAATATGATAAATTTTTTAATGAAAATTTAAAATTGAAAGGAAACACACACATATATAATTTTAATAAAACAATTATGACAAGTAATATTAGAGGAACACACATACCTAGTCTCTCATCATATCCTAAAATGTTAATTAATAATGGAGTTAGTATACATATTTAGTTAAAAAAAAATTTAAAAAATAATATTTTTTTCCAATTTTAAATCATATATTGTCTATTAATAGTGAAATATGTAAAATTTTAAATTATATAATTGTTTAATAAAATTTGGACTTCTTAACAAAACAATATACATTAAAAAAAAACCATATAGGGACTTATTTAATGATCGTTAAGTTTTACACTATTTGTAACTTCACCAATACAGAATAATTGTCACATTCATGAATATTGAACTTATATATTTTTTCATATAAATTAATATAAACACAAATAATAATTATAATAATTATATGTAAAATGATTTTACACAACCAAATAAAATAAAAAGTGGACATACTAACTATTATTTTGAACAAATTTGTGACTA
>LPNX010244842.1:246506-257834 GCA_001517045.1 Pseudotsuga menziesii
CTATCAGTTTGATACCACACTCAATTCAAATAATTTATGATGCTAACCCACAATAATTCCTTTAGCTTCCCATAGATGCGCCATTGCTTGATAAATGGCTTGGGAAGGAGACCTTAACATTTGATGAGTGCTATTCCACGGATTATCATGCTAATTTTTCAAATTGGAAAGGCCCATGGAGGTGGACGTTGCAACTGCACATCTCCATTTTCTAATGGAATTCCTCCTTGTGAAATTTTATGAGATGAAGAATCCTTGTTTTGTGAATTTGGGCTGCAAGCCACAGAAACAATATTATACGGTCAAATACTGTTTGCAAAAACAAATTCATATGATTCTACAAAACACATGCTTGACTTACCTTTGCTTATTAGAATCGATGTTACATATAGACCTTTAAAAATCATAAAAGTTGAATTCTAAACATTCCAAAAAAATCAATAGAAGATTCTAAATTTATAATTTCTAGCCTCACTACAGCACTAAATACCTTTGTTTCTCTCCTTTTATAACTTCAACACAAATCAGATAAGGTGCCTTTTCTCTAGAATTTAAGAGAACAACTTCATCTTATGGTATATGTACCACATGATACAAGCCTTTTCCCATTGGAAAGTAGATGCCCGTCAGTCAAATCATGTAAATGACATAAGCTGCCAGTAATTTAACGATAACCAAGTTGTTCTATAGTGTGTTGCACCAAATAGTTGATATACACATTTTAGGCTTATACGCTAATACAATAAATACATAGTTTCTACCCCTTTACAATAAATAAAGCAAGATTAGACAAGTTATATACAATAAATACAATCCAACCAGTACCCACTTGGAATACTTTTGACGGACCCATCTACCCCAAAAACAAGAGATACCTAAAAAAACGTGATGATGATGGGTACTCGCTGGATGCGGAAATTAATTATGCATCCAACGAGCTCTCCCGATCGAAATTTGAGTAAAAACACGGAGAGATATGTCGAAAATACAAACAAAAAAAGTTGTTTTTTTATGATACCTATCCCCAAATTTATATTGAAAAAGTGTTTAAGCCCTATACGGTATTTCAAATTTAAATCAATTTCATTGGCTAACACATGATGACATGGAATTTGAGTTAAAGTTAAAAGGCCCATTTTGAGTTGAAATTTCCTCCAACTCGCATAATTTAGCACTTCATAACATATTTGTGCAAGTATTTTTGAGCATTGATATTAAGAAAATTAGATTTAAAACATGTGTGTTTGAAATTTGAACTCCAAACAGTCTTAAAAAATACTCCAAAATATAGTACTCTATTATTTCCACAAACTTTCAGTTAACATTACAATGGGAGGGAGTTTGCTTTATATCGAGTTAGAGCTCAAAACCATCCCAAAGAGACAAAACAACTAGGGTGTCTCTTCTAGTATCAAACTAACTCATCCTCTAAGGCACATTAATATGTCAAAACCCTAAATCCATGAACAAAGGAGGCATGGTACCATGTGCAATCATAGATCCATGTTCAAGGTCATTAAAATCAACTCTAAATCCCTATAATAAGGGGACAACCCAATAAATTTTGCAATGTATGGTGGTCAAACCTCCATATATGTGCCATAGACCAAGGGTCAAGGGAATGGTCCACATAACTAATTTATAAACCATGTGACGGGACATAATCCAAAGGTAAAGAACCACCATAAACCTAGGGTTCTCATACACTAAGTCAATACCAATGATATGTTAGCCAATATAGCCATCATCAAAGAATTTTTATAAAGGAAGAATTCTCTTTCCAAATGATGAGTCAACATGCAAAATATGCCATCACAATAGAATGAATGCTTCATATCCAAGGTCAAAATCTCATGAAAGTCTACAATATAGTCATTAACATGCCAATCCACCCATGAAGCATATGCAAAATGAGGAGTGTAGAATTAAATGAGCCACAAGTCATGCTAATCAATCCATATATGAGAGAAGTATGCCTCATCACTCATCCATCAAGTGAATAACAATGAGCTGTCAACCAATATAGCCATTGGAAATGCTTTTGTCATCAAGGAATTTGTGCAAAGGAATAATGCTCTCTCCAAATGATGAATCATCGTTCTAAATATGACATCACAATTCTATGCTTCATATCCAATATGAAAATCTCATGAAAGTAAACAATATATAGTCATTCTCATGTTGATCCACCCATGAAACATTTGAAAAATGAGGAGCGTACTATCAAATGAGCCACAAGTCATGATAATCAATCCACATATGAGAGAAGTATGCCTCACATAACCATGGTGGTGAACCAAAATTAACCAATGATGGAATAATCACCAATCAAAGAACTCGATGGACTAATATAGATGCTAGACACGAGTAAATAAACAAATCCCATGAAAACTTCTCCACATCCTAGTGTTCAACAAATAGAATGCCACAAGTGAAGAAACTTTATGGAAGTGTGCACAAGCAATCCCAAGTAAAGTCAGTTTCATCCTTTCCTCGACATTTGGCTCACAACTTATTTTTCAACTCAGAGGTGAATGCCTGAGCGTCAGTAACAACACAGAAACCTCTGCGAAAGAAGCAATAAAAAATGAAATCAATAAACCAAAACCTGCATCTACATGTAAAAGCAAAACCAAATCCTATATTTTGAAGACCAAGGTGACCAACTTTACATACTAGAGACCAAAAATAAGCTTATATGACCAAAGTAAAACCAAAGGAATTTATCCTACAAGTTTGGATAATTTTCTTCTAATGAATGTACTGCTACGTTCACATTTCCCTCTTATGAGACTAGCTGTTTAAGTGGTCTAGAAGGGTTTCATGATTCATGCAATTATTCTTAACTCTGTGGATATATCTCTGCTATAGAGTACACCCTCTCTAGAAGTATGATTTATTCCTTGTTCACTGTAGAGATCAATTATAGGTTTTTAGAAACACTTTGCATACACTGGGTTGTAACGGACTATAAGTAATTTGGTCTGTGACTTTGACAAACAGTTGTAGTGTATATTGTTGAATGTAGAAGTAGTTGTTCAATCTTTATGATGATTGTCCTTAGATGTTTTAGTAGGAAGTTCTTATATAATATGTAACATTTACCATCCACAATATTTAAGCTTGCAAAATAAAATGCTACAGTAATAATATAAAGCATAAATCAAACTTTTAATGCCAAATTTCCAGATCTGGATTTTACTCAAAAATAAGGTGAATGGATGCAAAGAGTCTCACTAGGAGAAAGAATTTGGGTTGTAGTGTGCTAAAATTTTTAGGAATAACAGGTTAGCCTCTTATACTCCTCCAATGTAACTGTAAAAAAATTGGCATACTAAATTGGCAATACCAATTACCATTAAATCATAGTAGTGTATGATTTAATTTTAATGAAAGTCCAAAAGACATGGTATCTAATTTTTGTGGGTTGTTTTCCTCCTTCTCTTAGAGAGAGATTTTGATCCCTCGGATACCATGCAATCCATTGTTTGTCGAAGCAAAAAATGGATCACGAAAAAAATGAGTATTAAATAAAGGACATATCTAACCCTAATAATGTTAAGAATGGAATTGAAAGTAATTTCAAGGTGTTTGTCAAAATTTGATACAATATTTGAATCTGTACACTACCCAAATAGAATACAACATGATATTGTAGAAGATTAGTAAACCAAAACACTGAGCACTATGGTGATCCTTCCAACCTTGATCATCTTGACAGGGGTATTTACTCCTGCAGGGGCTTTAATAATTCCTATTATAGGTATTAGAATGGCACAATATGAGGATGTTTTGGGTGCACACATAGTTGTCAAAAATAGGATACAAAACTCCTATGCACAAGCTGTTGTTCACTTATACTAGTGGATATCTACTTGGTGAGACCAGATATCCTGCGCATTTTTTTCTTTTATTCATATGGAGTGAGCTGCAATAGGCTGTGCTTATAATCGATGATTTGAGATTCGCATTCTCTTATATACCCATCAACTCGGATAATCTATGATACATATGTTGATAAATAATTTTACCCAATTCCATTGAAGGTAAAGGTAATACATAGATTGTGTAGCCATCTATATTGCCCCAGCCATGGCTACTAGAATAACCCAAAATTTCGTAAAAATTAAATTTTTTTAAAGCAACATAAAATGCTTAAAGTTGCAGCTAAGTAACTGCTAACGCTTAGCGGAAAATGAAACAGTTTATAAGAGATCAAGGGTTTGTTTCATTAAAAGAATCTGTAAACTAAAGGATGTAATCTTAAACACCTGTGTCAGTACTATTAATGACTTAACAGCTTTAATTTTATGAGAGTTAAAAAAAAGGACTTGCATTTAGCTGCTGCTAGATATACTGATCATTTACTTTTGTCAAGTAGGTAAGAATTATTGTTTGAGATCGAGGCTTACTTAGCATTCTGCTAACTCAATTGGACTGCTGGTTCTTACAGGTTTAGTAGGTAAGCGTAAGATGCTGTAGGTGTTTTTAAATTACGTCGAGAAAATTACTCTACTAGCATGTTATGATGCTAGTTTAAGAAAAGGTTAAAATATGTTACTTCTCTTCGAGGAGGTAATGTAAATTCCTTTTAATTGTTATGAATCTATGAATGTATTTATAACTAATGCCATATTGAATTTCCATCAAAAACATAAAAAATGATTTAAATTACAACAGCAGGTACTTACCAAAGGTCCTTCAGTCGTATGATGATTATCTTCCAAAATTCTATAGTACATAGTTAGTTTTCTTGTGTTTACAGTACTGGTTATTTATAAATTCCATAGAGAGCATAGAGCTCATGGTTTTGGTTTCAGTTTACTTCAACTGCTTAGTGATCTCGCAGCTATTCTCACTTCAATAGTCAAGGTGTCCTTCTCTTAAAGCATGAACAAGTTCCTATGTTTTTTAATTATAAAAATAACAATGAGTTATTAGACTCTTTATGAGAAACTCTCCATTATTGTTAGTCTTCCGTTTCTTGAAGACTCCCTCAATAAACATCATAAAGGTTTTGTTTTGAGAAGTTTAAGGATTTTCCTTTTTACTATAGTCATAAGCTATGTTATAACCATTCCATACTTCTTTTTACTAGTTCTAAAACTACACCATACAAATTCAACTTGTTTGCAAGCATGAAGATCTTCTAGGATAAAGTAGTATCCAACTTGTAACCATAGTACTATAGTATTTATGTTATAACAATAGTATCTTAAGATATAACAATTGTATTAAGTTATAACCTAAGGTAGAATTTCCTACCAAACAACTACTCTGATGAAATCGAATGATGGCAAGCAAATCTTATAGTGTAAACCTATACTTTGTTAATTTCCAAGGCATAATATATATCGTTGGCATGTTGCTTATCATTAGCAATCATATGTCATAAGGTTATTTGAAATGATAGATTGTAAAAATTTTTGTGCAACGCTGACTTAAGGTTTCGACGCACACTTGTTGAAATTTTTGGAAGGGCACGTGGATAGCATTACATCCATTCGTTGGTTGACTTAAAACCTTGCAAACCCTACTCCTTTGCATTTCAAACTGAGGTTTCTCCTTCTTGCTAGCCAAGCTATGAGCTCGTGGCCATGAGAGGCCTGTAACCACTTTTATATTGGAATTTCGCCAACAAATTCCATATTGTGATTGCTGGGTAAAGTCGTTTATGGTTTGGGTTCTCATGTGTGTTGAAAATTACATCGCTTTAAATTATTTCTCAAGGTTTTAATTATAAATACACAAACTGTAAGCATTATGCAGGCTTACAAAAAAAATCACAATTTGCGGGCTTATAAAAAAAACAATCTTCATTGGTTTCATTTTCAACATTTCCTCTCACTCATCACTTGCTTCTTGGATTTTATCATTTTTTGTAAACTGTACTTTCTCTGTAGAATCCTTTAACCTTTCATCAATACATGATATGGATTTCCTATCGTCAATCTCTGGCATAAAGTCCTCTTTCTCTGTAACATTATCATTATACTCCTCACATATCTCTTTCACTGCATCTACCATTCATCCCTCAGAGTTCTATTGTTGATTTTATCACAAGTTGCAACTCACATCCAAACTTTGTTCAAGGAGATTTGGCAAATTTTCTAGAGGGCATATAAACCAAACTGTTCCACATTTTTAAAACATGTAAGTTCCTACATGTTATTTGGGGAAAGGAATACATGGACAAACTCTCCATTGGACATCAAGGAAGGGTTTTCAAAATTTCACCCCCAAATCCAAAATTTGCATCACCTATTACTGAGCAAAAACCTAGTTTAAGAAATTGTCAAGTACATAATTTTCATGGCCATGAACCCATCAGCTATGGGTGATCCTAACTGGACTACCTTGTCATGAATGCATAGGGCTCAAACCTTCATCCATTGGAGCTCTGGTTTTCATTTTATTATGAGTTGCAACTCACACAAAAAAGTGATTCAAAGCCATTTTTCATATTTGTTACAGGGATATAAACCAAATCGATCAACATATTTAAAATTGATAAGCTCTTACATGTTCGTTTGGGAAAGGAATACATGGACACACTCTCCATGGAAAATCAAGGCAGGTTTTCAAAATTTCACCCCTGAATCCAAAAGTTGCATAGCCACTTACAATGTCTTACTTAGGAAAACCCTAGTTTGCAATATCATGGAATAAAACCATAGTTTACAGGTGGTTGAAAGAGAGAGTAGTGCCTAAACTAGTTTCGGGATTATGGAGACAAATAGGGAAATATTCATGATCTTTTTTTTGATGAGATAAGGTCATAAAATGAATATAAAATAAATAAGCCACAACTATTCAATCATGTTGTCCACAAATGCAAAAAATTAATTTGACGAACCCTAATGAAGAAATAAGTTTGAACATGCAAGAGGATGTGTTTTACGAATATATAATGTAATTTTGCATCCAACTCTATTAAAGAAGAAATATGTATCATTGTTATTTTTTGCATTAAATGCAAATACTATAAAAGAGAAATAACCCACAATCAAGCATTTGTAAGAAAGGAACAATGTTACCCATAATTTAGCACTTCATAACATATTTGTGCAAGTAGTTTTGAGCATTGATATTAAGAAAATTAGAATTAAAAGATGTGTGTTTCAAATTTGAACTCCAAGCAGCCTTAAAAAATACTCCAAAAAGATAGTACTTTATTATTTCCACAAACTTGCAATCAACATTACAATGGGAGGGAGCTTTCCTTATATAGAGTTAGAGCTCAAAACCCTCCAAAATGGACAAAACAATCCCAAAATAGACAAAACAACTAGGGTGTCTCTTCTAGTATCAAACTAACTCATCCTCTAAGGCACATTAATATGTCAAAACCCTAGATCCATGAACAAAGGAGGCATGGTACCATGTGCAATCATAGATCCATGTTCAAGGTCATCAAAATCAACTCTAAATCCCTAGAATAAGGGGACAACACCATAAATTATGCAATGTATGGTGGTCAAACCTCCATATATGTGCCATAGACCAAGCGTCAACGGAATGCTCGACATAACTAATTTATCAACCATGTGAAGGGACATAATCCAAAGGTAAAGAACCACCATAAACTTGCCTAGGCTTCTCATACACCAACTGAATACCAATGATATGTTAACCAATATAGCCATCATCAAAGAATTTTTGTAAAGGAATAATTCTCTCTCCAAATTATGAGTCAACATGAAAAATATGCCATCACAATGCATTAAATGCTTCATATCCAAGGTGCAAAGATCATGAAAGTCTACAATATAGTCATTAACATGTCAATCCACCCATGAAACATATTCAAAATGAGGAGTGTACCATTAAATGACCCACAAGTCGTGCTAATAAATCCATATATGAGAGAAGTATGCCTCATCACTCATCCATGAAGTGAATAACAATTATATGTCAACCAATATAGCCATTGGAAAAGGATTTTGTCATCAAGGAATTTGTGCAAAGGAATAATGCTCTCTCCAAATGAGGAGTCAGCATTCTAAATATGACATCACAATTATATTCTTCATATCCAATATGAAACTATCATGAAAGTAAACAATATAGTCATTAGCATGTTGATCCACCCATGAAACATTTGAAAAATCAGGACCGTACTATTAAATGAGCCACAAGTCATGATAATCAATCCATATATGAGAGAAGTATGCCTCACATAACCATGGTGGTGAACCAAAATTAACCAATGATGGAATAATCACCAATCAAAGCACTCAATGGACTAATATAGATGCTAGACATGAGTAAATAAACAACTCCCATGAAAACTTCTCCACTTCCTAGTGTTCAACAAATAGATTGCCACAAGTGAAGCAACTATATGGAAGTGTGCACAAGCAATCCCAAGTAAAGTCAGTTTCAACCTTTCCTCGACATTTGGCTGAAAACTTATTTTTCAACTTCGAGGTGAATGCCTGAGCGTTAGTAGAAACACAAAAACCACTACAGAAGAAGAAATAAAAAAAAAAGAAATCAATAAACCAAAACCTGCATCTACTTGTAAAAGCAAAACCAAATCCTATATTTTGCACACCAAGGTGACCAACTTGACATGCCAGAGACCATAGGTAAGATTATCTCAACAGATTAAAACCAAAGGAATTTTTCCAGCAAGTTTGGATAATTTTCTTCTAATGAATGTACTGCTATGTTCACATTTCCCTCTTATCACACTGACTGTTTAAGTGGTCTAGAAGGGTTTCAAGATTCATGAAATTACTCTTAACTCTGTGGATATATCTTTGTTGTAGAGTACACCCTCTCTAGAAGTATGATTTCTTCCTTTTTCACTGTAGAGATCGAGTATATGTTTTTAAAAACACTTTGCATACATTGGATTGTAATGGACTGTAAGCAATTTGGCCTATGACTTTGACAAACAGTTGTAGTGTATATTGTTGAATGTAGAAGTAGTTGTTCGATCCTTATGATGATCATCCTTAGATGTTTTATAAGTAAGTTCTTATAGAATATGTAACATTTACCATCCACAACATTTAATCTTGCAACATAAAATGCTACAATAATAATATAAAGCATAAATCAGACTTTTAATGCCAAATTTCCAAAAGTGGATTTTACTCAAAAATAAGGTGAATGGATGCTAAGAGTCTCACTAGGAGCAATAATTTGGGTTGTAGTGTGCTAAAGTTTTTAGGAATAACAGTCTAGCCTCTTATATGCCTGAAAGGTAATTGTAAAAAAATTGGCATACTTAATTTGCAATACCAATTACCATAAAATCATAGTAGTGTATGATTTAATTTTAATGAAAGTCCAAAAGACATGGTTTCTAATTTTTGTGGGTTGTTTTCCTCCTTCTCTCACAGACATATTTTGATCCCTTAAATACCATGCAATACATTGTTTTTCGAAGCAAAAAATGGATCACGGAAAAAATAAGTATCAAACAAAGGACATATCTAACCCTAATAATGTTAAGAATGGAACTGAAAGTAATTTCAAGGTCTTTGCCAAAATTTGATACAATATTGGAATTTGTAGACTTCCCAAATAGAATATAACCTGATAGTGCAGAAGATTGATAAACCAAAACACTAAGAACTATGGTGATCCTTCCAACCCTGTTCATCTTGGCAGGATTATTTACTCTTGTAGGGGCTTTGATAATTCCTATGATATGTATTGGAATTGCACAATATGAGGATGTTTTGGGTACACACATAGTTGTCAAAATAGGATACAAAACTCCTAGGCACAAGCTGTTGTTCACTTATACTAGTGGATATCTGCTTGATGAGACCAAATATCTTGATCATTTTTTCTTTTAGTCAGATGGGGTGAGGTACAATAAATGGTACTTTTAATCACTAACTTGAGATTCACATTCTCTTATATACGCATCAACTCGGACAATCTATGATACATCTGTTGATAAATAAGTTTACCCAATTCCATTGAAGGTAAAGGTAAATACATAGATTGTGTAGCCATCAATATAGCCCTAGCCATGGATACTTCCTTGCATTTTGTTATAGATCAGCTACACATTGAAATGAAATATGTATCCATTGGTCATGCCTGGGATTGCCACAAGAAGATCCAAAATCGTCATTTTGGTCCCAATGTCAGGAAGCATCCAAGGCCCCATGTTCTTACCCTTTATAAGCCTACCAAAGGAAATTATTGAATACAGAACAAAAAAAACAAATGAAAGTGCAACATATGCAGTAGATGTGAATTTCAATGGATCTATATTCATAAGAACAAAGAGAGGTGCCAAAAAAATACCATTGTAATGAAAACTATTATGAATCACATCATGAGCATGTGATTTATCACCTTAGCAAAGGGCTTGCTAGACCTGTCTTGGGTTATTCCAATGGACATTAAGTTATCCTTAGGTCCATCCTCCCATGAACTCGTTGCCACTGGCCTTAGTGCCATCCTCAACCTCCTCAACCGCAATTCCACTCTTCAAACCGAAAAAAATCCCCGAGCTTTGCGTGGTTTCATCGCTTTCCCCAGCCACCTTGGTTCAAATTCCAATTTCAAATCATCCTAGCGATAGGTCTAGAACAAAGAGAGGTGCCATAAAAAATACCATTGTGATGAAAACTATTAGTCTCTCATTTCTCGACCAACCTTCCTTTGCCATCCTTTGATAAATAATACCTTACCTTGGAACCGCCATTGTCGTTAACTGCCATATTCAAATAGGCATGCCGCCAGAGAAAGATTGACTTTACCGGGAGACAGAACATATTATATAATTTCGGGGACGTCGAAAATCCTACAACAAGCCTATTCAAAAAACTGATGACCATGAAGGTCGAAAAACCGACGTCGCTCCAACATCTCAAAAACAAATCATACAAACCAATACTTTTCATCATTGAAATCCGACAAAAATTACTTTCCGTCGGATGTCGTTGGATTTTGTTGTTGGATTTTGGGATCAAATCTTGTTGTGAATTGTTAATTATTTATGACTTGGAATAATTATTTTTTTAAATATTTTGACAGTAAATTCAAAATGACTGTAATGGATTACTACTATTGAATAAATTGAATAATTAAACTATTGAGAGGAATCTGAAATGAAGTAGTTGTTAAAAGACTGTTTACTGACCCACAAGGGAAAATGACAAATGGAAAAAGTTGTAGAGTGAGAAATCAAGTGATGCATGAGGCATCTTCCCCAAAATCAAGTTAAGACTCCTTATGGAGTGCTACAGTGAAAGAGGCTCATAAATGACCAAGTCCTAGGAAAAATACTTTAAAATAGTATGTCCATCGAATAAGCATGACGCTGGAGATGGATGGGGAAATAATCTATTGATG
>LPNX010244842.1:267796-281951 GCA_001517045.1 Pseudotsuga menziesii
CGGATTTTAGTTCGCCTGATAATGTGTTTGAGAAGTTTAAGGCTTCTCCTTTTTACTATAGTCATAAGCTATGTTATAACCATTCCATACTTTTTTTTACTAGTTCTAAAACTAAACCATACAAATTCAACTTGTTTGCAAGCATGAAGATCTTCTCGGATAAAATAGTATCCAAGTTTTAACCATAGTACTATAGTATTTAAGTTATAACAATAGTATTTTAAGTTATAACAATTGTATTAAGTTATAACCTAAGGTAGAATTTCCTACCAAACAACTACTATGATGAAATCAAATGATGGCAAGTAAATCTTATATAGTTTAAACCTATACTTTGTTAATTTCCAAGGCATAATATATATCGTTGGCATGTTGCTTATCATTAGCAATCATAGGTCATAAGGTTATTTGAAATGATAGATTGTAAAATGTTTTGTGCAACGCTGACTTAAGGTTTCAACCCACACTTGTTGAAATTTTTGGAAGGGCAAGTGGATAGGATTACATCCATTCATTGGTTGACTTAAAACCTTGCAAACCCTACTCCTTTGCATTTCAAACCGAGGTTTCTCCTTCTTGTTGGCCGAGCTATGAGCTCGCGGCCATGAGAGGCCTGTAACCACCTTAACATTGGAATTTCGCCTGCAAATGCTATATTGCGATTACTGGGTAAAGTCGTTTATTGTTTGGGTTCTCATGTGTGTTGAAAATTACATCATGAGTGTGGTTGTTGGTTTTTCATTGTGGCCTGAAGACTGTACTTGTCTCAATCCTGTAACTGCTCACACATAGTTTCTGCATTGTAAACTTGAGTCGGTTTTCTTGCTTTCTCCTTCGCAGAGGTGACTTCAAGGTTTCTTGCCTTTTAGTTCGGTGCCAACATGTCCTGGTGTGGCCATCTCTTCTTTGTTTCGACTCCAATTTAATAGGTAATACTTACCCTATCTCAGTTTTCTTTTTCATTTGTTTATCCTTACGAGGGTTTTTATCATTTTATGCAAACAAGTATTTAAAATGTTTTGGTTTGGAACTTGCAGGTTCCTTTTACCAGCTCCAATACTGTAGGTGGAAACGAGCTCATACTTCAGTCCTTCCATGGGATTCCAAATGGGTAAGCCCCAGTTCCATCGAGGGTTCTTCCTACATGAGGTTATGGTTGTTGGAAGTGGTTCCTATGGTTGAATTGCACGGCCTCGATTCTTTGTTAGTTATGTTTTAAATCTTTTTTATTGATTGTCAAAGTTTTTAGAAACCCTTATGGGTACTTCATGCAGGGTGAAGAAGGCTTTGGAAGCCGTGATGTAAAATGGTTTTTTTAAAAGATGTTTTTAGCCTTACGGCTTGAACAGTGTAAATGCTTTCGTTTTTTTTAAAAGAGCCCAGCTCTGAACTCAGAGAGGCTTGTCGACCTCTCTCTAGTTTACCTCAGTTTTTATAGTAGCTTTTAGTTGGTGAAGGAATACTATGAAACAGACAGGGTTGTAAATGTGAACATGATTTTGTTCTCGTGTAAACAAAATATCTTGATACTGTTTAATATAAATAGATTTTGTACATTTTGGTTTCATTAGCAGGCGATTCTGTATTTGCAATTATTTTAATTAATATTGGATTATTTGAATTTCTGATTTCAATAATTTGTATATTTAATATTTTTCATTATTACCTTGTATTTATGATGATTTCCAATGCACAGTTTATGGGAAAATTACTGTGTTTTTAAAAGTGATATTTATTTCAGTTTTGGATTTTAAAGGGTTAATTATTATATAAACCCTACAGTTTGATAATAGGTAATAGATAATAGCATTACTTACAGATAATAATTCGATACTAGCTCGATTTATTTAATAATTTCCTTAATGATTTTTACAGTTTGTTTTCAATTTTCAGTTAAGAAGAATTAGGGTTTTAATGCTGCATATTTGAAAATAGAATATATTTATCTATCAGTAACTTATGTGGTGTTAAAATGATTATAGTAGAATCCTTCTGTCTTAGATAGAGACACACAGTGTCTAGAATTCAATGTTGTAAAAATGTTTTTACAAAAAAAATTTATCTGGTTTTTAGATGTTAGCCTGCTTACTTTACTTATGTTTAATTTTTAAACTGTAATCTCTATATTTTATAAGAATACTAATACTAGAATTATTTCTATAATAATATTATTACTATTATTTTACATACCTATCTTTTAGTTTAACTGAAGTAAAAAAATATAGACAATATTTAATACTTCTTTACAGTAGCAATCATAAGCAAACTAAGTAAAATCTAGTTACAGTTTTCATTCAAGTAAAAGAATCATCTTATTCACCTAAACACCCAGCAGTACTAGAGTACTGACTAAGTCAGGCATGGAAAAATACATTTTGGAAATTCTAATTCTATCTATTTCACATTTTACATATTCATTTCTATTCCTAACATAATATGTAATTTACCAAGTGTAACATTACACAGTTACTCCTTTCTTCATAAACCCTAAAATACTAACATGCCTGTCGTTAGAAACTGATAAACATTTTACTGAAGACAGCAAACAAATATGATAACACAAGGACTAATAGAACCTATCAATAATAAGATGACAACAGCTTAAGGAGGTTGTTCCTCCCAACCAAACTCCCGGAGAGCACTCAGACAACACTTCCTCAGGACCCCCGAGCTTGTTCCTGGTCTTCTTAGCAGAGAATTGGGTGGAGAATATAACTTTAAGACCTCTATCACCTGACTGGTCCAACTACCTTAGTAATTAAAATCTGCTCACAACAGTATGAACTTAATCCTAGAAGCTACAATAAGTTCAGTCTCAGCAGTTAACCCCTCAAACTCACTTCAGTAATCCCCTCCATTGAATTTCTCTTGAGTAACCCTGAATGATCACCTCTAGAATGGGCAACCTCAGTTGTCTTCAATGGGAAATTTTATAAAGATGCCTAGGTATTTTGGATCAATTTTCATTTAATGAGCCACCTACTCTGATTCCACTTTATTACAGAATCATGACCACAAATATAGGGAAGTTGCCACCTGCAACAGTTGGAAGTGGTTTGAGGATGCTGCCACTTGTCAATTTACTCTCCACCCAGTCTCCTCCACCAATTAACCAGTAAACATTCTTTTAACAGCTTCCCTAAGCTATTTTCTCATCATTTATTTATTTATAAATAAAATATTCTGAATTACATTAATTATTCTTGACCCCACTCCGTCATCAATTACAAACTTAGCATAAAATATAGCACAATGTTCCTCAAATAACATTAAATTGCTTTTGCAAATTGGGGCATGTGACATACACACCCCCTTGAATTATAACATCATTCTCGATGTTATTTATTCCTCATCCTCAGATTTCCCCTGAAATAGAATTGGATAGGCATCCCGCATATGACTTTCCAATTCCCAGGTGGCTTCCTCTGGCCCAAGGTGCTTCCATTGCACCTTCACTTAACCAATGGTGTGGTTCTGAAGCAAGATATCCCTCCGCTTGAGGATACAATCCGATTCCACCAGAAAATCTCCTTGAGGTTCCGCTTGCACATCATTCCAATTAATAACATGAGTAGTATCATGTACATATTTTTTTAATACAGAAATGTGAAAAACATTGTGAACTCTTAAATTCGGTGGTAAAGCTAATTGATAGGCTACCTATCCAATCCTGGATAGTATTTCAAAAGGACCACAATATCGAGGTGCTAGTTTGGCTCAGCTACCCAGCCTCAGAGAACTCTTTTTGGGTCTCACCTTAATGAAAACATGTTCTCCTACCTAGAACTCCTTTGGAGTTCGTTTAAGGTCTGCATGACTTTTATGTCGATCTTGCACAATTTTCAGATTACCTTGTACCTGTTTTACAATTAATTCCATTTCTTTCAATAATTCAGGTCCTAATACTAACCTATCCACTGGATTACTCCAAGAGATGGGAGTATCGAATTTCCTTCCATACAGAATTTCGAAAGGACTATACCTGGCTGAAGCTTGATAATGATTATTGTAAGCAAATTCTACCAGCTGTAAATAATCCTCCCATTTACCTCGCTGCTCCTCCTTTACATACATTCTAAGTAGATCTTCCAGTACCTGATTTACTCTTTCAGTCTGTCCATCAGTTTGAGGATGGAAAGAGGTACTAAAATTTAACATGGTATTTAATCTTTTAAACCACAATCTCTAAAAATTACCTGTAAATTTAGGGTCTCGGTCTGAAATTATCACCTTCGGTATTCCATGCAACCAAAAAAATTGTTTTAAGAAAATATCAGCAATATTTTCATCTTTATAAGTAGTTTTTACAGGTATAAAATGGGATGCTTTACTCAATTTGTCAACCACTACCATTATTGAGTCATTTAAGTTCTGATTTTTAGGCAGTCCAGTAACAAAATCAAGGCTAATTATCTCCCATTTTCAGCTATGGATAGGTAAAGGATGAATTATCCCAGCTGGATGCTGATGTTCAGTTTTTACTTGTTAACATTCAAAGCATCTAGAAATATATTCTGTCAGTTCAGTATTCATGTTTGGCTAGAAATAATCTTTTCTTAGCATGGCTATAGTTTTCTGATAACCTGGATGCTATGAATAAAGAGTTTTATGAATTTCGTTTAAAATTAATAACTTAATCTTAGGTACATTAGGTACATATAATCTGTCTTTATACAGTAATAATATTTTTTCATTCAAGTTGTACCCTGTACTTAGACTTTCTATTAGATTTTCTTTTACTTTTGCTTGTAACTTTAAGTAATTTTCATGTTGTTCTATTCCTGCTTTAAGTTGTTCTTCCAAATCTGTTGTATAAGTGTTGATAGTTGCTATAAAATTCAGCTTTGCATTTCTACTTAATGCATTAGCAACTTTATTCTCCTTTCCTTTGATGTGTTGAATTTCAAAATCGTATTCACTTAGAAAAGCTATCCACCTAGCTCTCCTAGCATTCAAGTTAGGTTGATCTAACAGATATTTCAATCCTTTATTATCCATCATTAAGATAAACTTCCTTCCAATTAAATGATGACACCACATCGTTAAAACGTGTATAACAGCAGCTAATTCTAATTCATAGGTCGCATAATTTTTTCATGAATCTTTAGTTTCCTAGACTCATAAGAAATGACATGCCCTTCCTGAGTCAATACTCCACCTAAATCATCATTGCATGCGCCAATACATACTATAAAATCTTTATTAGGGTCAGCAATTCTTAAAATTGGTGCGCTGGTTAATAAGGTTTTTAACTTTTTAAAACTGTCTTCACACTTCTGATTCCAATCAAATTTCTTCCCCTTTTTCTGCAAAGACGTTATCAGATTTGCAATTCTCGAAAACCCTTCGATGAACCTCTGGTAATAAACGGTAATCCCTATGAATGATCTAACGTCAGTGACATCTTTTGGGACTGGCCAATCTTCGATTGCCTTTATCTTTTAAGGATCCACCGAAATTTCTTCTTTAGTCACCACATGACCTAAGTACTATATTTTATCTTTAAAGAAGTCACATTTACTAAATTTCACAAAAATTTGATGCTCTCGTAACTCTTGCAAGATAATTTTTAAGTGTTCTTTATATTCTTCTTCAGATTTCGAATAAATTAATATTTCATCGATAAATATGACTACAAATTTATCCAAATATTTGAGCATTACATTATTCATTAGACACATAAAAATAGTTGGAGCGTTAGTAAGCCCAAAAGGCATAACGACAAACTCGTAATGTCCATATCAAGCTCTAAAACCTGTTTTAAAGATGTCTTCATTTTTAATTCTGACTTAGTGATATCAAGACCATAAGTCAATCTTTGAAAACACTGTGGCTATGAAACAGATCGTCTATGCAAGGTAACGAGTATCTATTCTTGGTATTCATCTTATTTGGCGATAATCTATGCATAGTCGTAGAGTTCCATCCTTATTCTTAACAAAGATGACAGGTGCCCCCCAGGGAGACACACTGGGTCTAATATAATTCTTATCAATAAGTTATTTTAACTGTGACTTAAGTTCATTTAGTTCAAGTATATTCATCCGATAGGGGGATTTTGAGCTGGGCACTACACCAGGTACAGATCAATAGTAAAATCTAGATCCCGTTTCGAAGGCAGTCCTGGAATTTCTTCAGGAAATACATCTGAATATTCCTTTAGAACTGGTATATCCTCCAATTTCAATTTATCTATGTTTTTCAGGTTTTTTTCATTGGTTACTATTACTGCATAAGCCTTACAACCTTTCCTAACAGCTCTCTTAAGTTGTAGAGCAAAAATCTATCTTACGGCTATTTTCCTAGGGATTCCCTTTACACTTATTAATTTTCCATCGTTATTTATGCAAGTAAAGGTTTTATCGAAGCAATTCAAGACCACCCTATGCTGCTCTAACCAATCCACACCGATTAATATATCATATTAACCTAAAGGTAATACATTGATCTTAACAAAAATTTCAAACTGATCCATAGTTACTGCACAATTCTTTACAAAGCTAATTACCTTTCTCTTTGCACCAATAGCTAATTGAACTAACCAAGAACTTGCAATCTTTTCAACTAGAAGTTTACACTTTTATACCAAATTAGGAGAAATAAAGATTAAACTAGCTCCTGGATCAATTAAAATAGATATAGGTATTTGATTTATATTAGCTTTCACTTCCACCATGGAAGTTTGATAGTCTGTTTGCCAATTCTCTAATGTTGCATTGATCCTAGGCATTGTCCTTGCTAGATCACCAACATTCATCTCCTCCTATATTGTGTGGATGTTGCTGACAGTCTTCTTTCGATTGGGACAGACTGACGCATAATGGGGACCATTATGCATTACTTTTATTCCCATGGAAATTCTTATTAGGAAAATTTCTGGTGTTATTATTTTTAGAATTTCGATTAGGTACAAACTCTTTCTTCTTTTCATCAAAGTTATTATTCCTTTCGGCTTTCTAGTTGGCCATACTCTCCTTTTTATGATTCTGTTCATAACATAAATTTGCTTTTCTCATGGCTTCTTCTAGAGTTTTTGGATTGTCATACTCGATCCTGTCCTTTATCTGATAAGGTAAACAACTAAGAAACCGTTGTACCTTAGGTTTCTCGTCCACAATGTATGGCACATACCTAAGCAAACTTAGAAATTTACTATTCAGCTCTTTCATATTCATTGTACCTAGTTTTAAATCATAGAATTCCTTAGCCCTTTCCTCATAGTACTGTTCAGATAAAAATTTATTTTTGAAGTATTTCTTGAATGTTCTCCAATTTATGTTTTTCTCTCTTATACATTTCACTCTTTTTAAGTCCTGCCACCATAAATCAGCTTTCCCCGTAAGATTATAAATAGCCATCCTGGCCTTCAGTTGATTAGAATAGTTATAAATATGGAAGTACTTCTTCATCCCAGATAGCTAGGATTCCGCTTCTTCCCCCTTTTCAATTTCTCCATTAAATGTTGGTGGCTTGATCTTCTTGAACTCCCCAGAGATTTCTTCATAAGGTTTATATTTTCTTTTCCTAGTATGGTGGTTATCTTCACTACTGTCACTAGTATAATGAGAGTTGTGTTTATCAGCATATACTTTGGAAGATGAGCTACTTTCATTTTTAACTTGTTTAGTCTTTTTATACTTATGCTAATAAATCTTTAGAATCAGTTCTTTTACCCTTTCCCTTGGTATGAAATCTTTCTATGAAGATCTAATTCAGCTCCTCTTGAGCTCTGAGAATCCTCTCATTTTCTTTTTTAACCGATTCCATCTCTGATTTTAATTATTTAAATGTTTGTAGTAGTTCGGAAGAATTATTGGTTATATCTTCTTGTATAGGTTCTTTTTGTATATTATCTCGTTCAGTGTAAGGAGATTCCTCATCTGCATATTCTTCCAATCTTTCCATGCCTATCATTAACTCAGAAACAAATTTCTCTGTGTGTATCATTCAAAGAAAACAACATCAGCATAATTATTAAAATTAATTGTTCCATATAAGAAAGTTGAGCTTCATTAAGGCCTAGTGTTTGAACCCTGTGCTCTGATATCACATGTAATAACCCAAAATTTTGTAAAAATTAAAAAAATTTAAAGCGACATAAAATGTCTAAAGTCGCAGCTAAGTAACTCCTAACGGTTAGCGGAAAATGAAACAGTTTATAAGAGATCAAGGGTTTGTTTCATTAAAAGAAACTTTAAACTAAAGGATGTAATCTTAAACACCTGTGCTAGTACTATTAATGACTTAACAGCTTTAATTTTATTAGATTTAAAAAAGGACTTCCATTTATCTAGTGCTAGATATACTGATGATTTACTTTTGTCAAGTAGTAAGAATTCTTGTTTGAGATCGGGGCTTACTCAGCGTTCTGCTAACTCAATTGGACTGCTGGTTCTTATAGGTTTAGCAGGTAAGCGTAAGATCCTATAGGTTTTATTTTAAATTACATCAAGAAAATTACTCTCCTAGCATGTCAAGATGCTAGTTTAAGAAAAGGTTAAAATATGTTGCTTGTCTTTGAGGAGGTAATGTAAATTATTTTTCGTTGTTATGAATCTATGAATGTATTTATAACTAACGCCATATTGACTTTCCATCAAAAACATAAACAATGGTTTAAATTACAAGAGCAAGAACTTACCAAAGTTCCTTCAGTCGTATGATGATTATCTTCCAAAAGTCTATAGTACATAGTTAGATTTCTTATGTTTACAGTACTGGTTATTTATAAATTCCCATAGAGAGCATAGAGCTCATGGTTTTGGCTTAAGTTTACTTCAATTTCTTAGTGATCTCACAGCTATTCTCACTTCAATACTCAAGGTGTCCCTCTCTTAAAGCATGAACAAGTTCCTATTTTTTTCAATTATAAAAATAGCAATGAGTTATTAGACTCTTTATGAGAAACTCTCCATTATTGTTAGTCTTCAGTTTCTTGAAGACTCCCTCAATAAACAACATAAAGGTATTTTTTAGATGTTTAAGTATTTTCCTTTTTACTATAACCATAAGCTATGTTATAACCATTCCATACTTCTTCTTACTAGTTCTAAAACTACACCATACAAATTCATCTTGTTTGAAAGCATGAAGATCTTCTGGGATAAAATAGTATCCAAGTTGTAACCATAGTACTATAGTATTTATGTTATAACAATAGTATTTTAATTATAGCAATTGTATTAAGTTATAACCTAAGGTATAATTTCCTACCAAACAACTACTATGATGAAATCAAATGATGGAAAGCAAATCTCATATAGTTCAAACCTATACTTTGTCAATTTCCAAGGCATAATATATATCGTTGGCATATTGCTTATCATTAGCAATCATAGGTCATAAGGTTATTTGAAATGATAGATTGTAAAATGTTTTGTGCAGCATTGACTTAAGGTTTCGACCCACACTTGTTGAAATTTTTGGAATGGAACGTGGATAGGATTACATCCATTCGTTGGTTGACTTAAAACCTTGCAAACCATACTCCCTTGCATTTCAGACCGAGGTTTCTTCTTATTGTTGGCCGAGCTGTGAGCTCACGGCCATGAGAGGCTTGTAACCACCTTAACATTGGCATTTCTCCTGCAAATGATATATTGTGACTGTTGGGTAAATTCGTTTATGGTTTTGGGTTCTCCTGTGTGTTGAAAATTACATCATGAGTGTGGTTCTCCTCGTTCCAGAGTCAGCTTTAAAGAGAAAAAGCATACAAGCATCGCATTACTCACCATTATCAGGGAATCAAGGGTTCTTGAATACTTATAGACAAATCAGAGAGAGGTTCTCATGGAAAGGCCTCAAGGAGGAGCTAATAGGGCACGTACATGAATGTAGTAACCGCCAACAGAATAAAATTGAACACACTCATCTGGTAGGTTTACTTCATCCATTACCAATACCGGAGCTAAAGTGGGAAAGCATTTGGATGGAATTTCTTACAAGTCTACACAAGGTACAGGGACGAGACTGCTTATATGTGGTAATGGATCTTTTGACCAATTTTTCTCACGTATTTCCTATATCTTCTGACTATTGAGCATCACTGGTAGGCGACTTATTTTCAGAGAGTTTTTCAGACTCCATGGGATACCCAAAACCATTGTTAGCGATAGTGACTGTAAGTTCACCTGTGCTTTCTAGCAGGATCCCTTCATATTGGTAGGGACAAAACTTGCTACAAGCACAAGTTATCATTCTCAGAGCAACAAGTAGACAGAGATTGTCAAAAAATGGATCAAGGGGTATATGAGAAACTATGTAGCGGGAGTACAAAGGACATTGATTAAATGGATATACCTAGGGGAGTACTGCTACAATACTACCCACCATATGTTTATTAAGATGACACCTTTTAAGTCTCTATACGGCTATGAGGCACTAAAATTTGCAGAATTGGATTTTGGAGACAATAGAGCACCGAAGGTAAAATATTGGGTATAGGACAATCAAGATATTCTTAAGTTCCTAAAAGAGAATCTACAAGAAGCTCAAAATCAGAAAAATCTATATGCATACAGACACAGGATTGAGCGGATTTTTTAGGTAAGAGATATGGTATATTTGCGGATACAACCTTATAGGAAGTCTTCACTCAAGAAAAAAAGAGCGAAAAAATACAAAACACCACTTCTATGGTCCTTACAGGGTAGTCAGGAAGGTTGGAGAGGTGTCTTATGAACTAGAGCTGCCAGAGGAAAGCATATTTCACAATGTATTTCATGTATCCAACCTCAAGAAGACAGTCGAGCAACACATTGCTCCATCCACCGAGTTTCCTCCTTTAGATGATGAAGGGAGTTTGGTACTAATTCCAGAGAGAATCATACAGGTTCGAGAAAGGAAACTCCAAAACAGGGTGATTCGAGAGTACTTGGTAAAATGGAGAGAAATACCTATGGAGGATGCCACATGGGAGGGATAGTAGGTATTGCAACATCCTAGTTTGTAGTTGCTTGAGGACAAGCAATCTCAAGCGGGGAGTACTATAATCTCCTCTTCCAATTAATCACCAAAACGCCTACTAACCTACTTAATTCCCATAGGTTCGAGCGGGTACTACATAAAAGGGAATTGATTGAGGAAATTTGATACCTAGAACATAATGAGACACTCCTTTGGTATAATAAATAAAGCCTTATTTTCTTGGCTTAAAGTCAACATGAAATGCAAAATTAAAGTGTAAACCCGAAAAGTGTCATGCAAACCCTAAAAGTACATGCTAATCTATTTAAGAAGGTTTATTTGACCAAAGGAGGCATCTATGATTATTATTGTTGATTTGGAGTTTTTGAGCAGCAACAGTAAGTGCAAAAATAATGGTTGGGGTTGAAGACAACGTGTTCTGCTAATGAGGGTTTGGTAGTGAAATCTATCTACCATAGTCTCTTTCAAGGTAGTCCATCAGGTCTACTATCAGCATTCACCATATTCTTCTGTATTCAGTTATTCTACACCAACAAAACATCTTTTGCAAGTTCACATTTTATAGCTAGGGATTAGCTGGAAAACCCCATAAGGATTCGTTGGGATACTTCAGCTCATTCCTTTCTCTGCATATTTCACCATTCCTCTCATTAGGATTGACACATCAGACTAAGGGATTACCAGGCCATTGTCAGCACACTTAGGGAATCTAGCAGCAGATTTATAAAGGAAGAAGGGATGTCACCCTCACCAACAAAATAATTCGCTAGGGGTCTTGGAGGAGTCAGATCCTCTGCATGCACCAACCTATATTTTTGGGAAGGAGGGGCTATCATTCTTGCAAAGTATCAACTGCATCAAACACCTCCTCCATAAAAAATGCCATCTTGAGTTGAAAGAGAGTCTCCTTTGAAGATGGGTGTCAACAGGAGGAAGGGAGCACAATTACCTCACCTATCTAGCACCACATGCATGCAACTTATCTCTGGAATACTATCAGCTTATTTATTAGTGGTAATTTTACAACTTCTTTTTGAAACTTTCCACCCTATAACTTCTCCATATCTGCTATATTTTAGGACATTTGGGCACGACAATGTTGCATGCACTTTTTATTTAGTATTTTTCACATCATTGAGTGTATGAACAAACAACTTAGTATTAAATAACCATAGAATGTTAGTTTGAGATATTACAATTTATCCATTCATCAGCTACCAATTATTTATTATATTCTTTTTTAAATAAATGTTTATTTAGAATTTCCAAGTAGTTCCATAGAATCAATGTGGACAGTACACTTGTTTCCATAGAATCAATGTGGAAAGTACATTTGTTTCCATAGAATCAATGTGGATAGTACACTTGTC
Source organism: Pseudotsuga menziesii (assembly GCA_001517045.1). Taxonomy (NCBI): domain Eukaryota; kingdom Viridiplantae; phylum Streptophyta; class Pinopsida; order Pinales; family Pinaceae; genus Pseudotsuga; species Pseudotsuga menziesii. Next base: position 280,093 of record LPNX010244842.1, read on the forward strand.
TCATCCTCATCCATAGATAATAAAAAAACATACATGGTAGTCCACCCCAAAATTCTAAAATGTTAACCCCTATCAAGTAATAAACATGGAATTAATACATTTGATTAATTTGATATTAGGATCATATAGCTAAATTCATGTTTAATCTTTTCAATGGATGGTTGCACATGTTATTAGAATGGAAAAAGCATGAGAAACAATAATTAATAATAAGGGAAACAACAAATTTGCATGCCGTCATAATTTCGTGAGCACTAGGTATGCATCTCAAGGCCATGGACATGGTTACGGGAGGCATTAGAGGAATTTTGGGGTCTAAAATGGGCCTCCTAAGGAAAATAATAAAATAATAGCTAAAATAATAAAATAATAGTTAAAATAATAAAATAATATTGATTAATTTTGGAGGAAGAAAGAAAAAAACTACTTTTTGTGTTCGTATTTTCGACATATCTCCCTTTGTTTTTACTCAAATTTCAATCAAGAGAGCTCGTTGGATGCGGAATTTGATTCTGCATCCAACGAGTACCCACACGGCATACTTTTGACGGACCCCGCTACCCCAAAAACAAGAAATATCTGAAAAATGTGATGATGATGTCATCATCACGTTTTTCTCAAGTATTTCTTGTTTTGGGGGTAGCAGGGTCCATCAAAAGTATGCCTTATGGGTACTCGTTGGATGCGGAATCAAATTCCGCATCCAACGAGCTCTCCCGATCGAAATTTGAGTAAAAACACAATGAGATATGTCGAAAATACGAACAAAAAAAGTAGTTTTTTTTAATGACAAATATGTCAATTCAACCATTATGGTTGACTTATTTTATTGAAATTCTATTGGTTCTTGAATTCCAACTCACAAAAACTTATTTTGGCACGTTTTCTTATAAGGCCCATTTTAGACCCTAAATTTCCTCTAATGAAACTATGGTGTTAGGAACTAACTAAATCTTCTAGGCATCCAAGGCTAGGAAGGATGCCTTAATTAAATCACAAATGGCATCTCATAGGTATATTTGGACTATGAATATGGATGTTAGTGGAATTAGGTGGCTTTGAGCAGTAGGTATGGGACCTTTGAGACATGATTGAGGGAATATGCTCATGCCTTAGGACATAAAGGAATATTTGAGGCACCCATGTTAATAAAAAAATCCTTGAAGCACGACACATGACCTACTAAAGGTATTCTTGGTCTCTAGTAAATTATGCACATGCCTTTAAGAGGTTTTTAGCATTACATATGGGTATTAATACCTTAACATGGTTAAGGGAGGATATCCAAGACTTGATCCCTAAAAAATATTTTTTGAATATATGGTTAAGCATGTCCCTCACTCACTAGCCCTCCCTACCTTGATATTTACATCTCTCTCTATATCCATGTGTCTCTGTGTCTTTCCCCCCTCTCTCTCTGAAAACATCCCTCTTTCTATCTATCTCTATGTGCGTGCATCCCTCCCTCACTCCCCCTCTCTTATAACTTCTCTACACCTTCTTTATACCTCCCTCACAATCCTTCCTACATCACTCTCTATCTATATCTCCCCCCTCTTATTGTTGCTTACCCCTCCCCCTCTCTATCCCACACAATATCTCTCTCTTTCTCTCTATGTGTGTGTACATCCCTCGCTCTCTCTCCCAACATCCATATCTCTCTATCTCTATGTGTGTGGGTGTATGTCCCTCACTCCCCCTCTTTCATAACCTCTCTCCACATTCTCTATACCTCCCTCACTATCCATCCCTCTATCACTCTCTCTCTTTCGATCACCCCTAACCCCTCTCTCTTTATCACTCACCCCTCCCCCTCTCTCTCCCACACAATATGTGTGTGTGTCCCTCCCTCCTCTCTT
>LPNX010244842.1:283216-298211 GCA_001517045.1 Pseudotsuga menziesii
ATCCCTTATCATTTACCTGAAAAATAAAAATTGATTGTTAGAAAAATGAAACATTACATAGTTATGAAATGTTTCAATACATAAAACTTATATATTCAGAAACTTGGTTCAATTTTCTACATTTATCTTTCTTACTCAAAGCAAGATCTTTTGTGTAAGTATCTCAAAATATCCAATTAAGTTGAGGGATGCCTAATTTTTCAGTTTTCTATTACATCTAGTGTGCCAAAAGTAATCCTCATTAACTTACATTCACCATTTAAATATTTTCTTATTTAATAACAAAACCCATATATTATTATGAAAACATTTGCTTATACTAATTATTTAATAAATATATCCAACACCACTACATTACATATAGGGAGGGCAAATAATACCGGTGGTCTAAATTATTAAGAAAAAAATAATTTTAAAAACTATTATTTATAGTATTTATTGGTTGAATTAACATTTATTTAAAAAAAAAGTTTCCTATTGTTTATGATGAGATGAAAACTTATTTTTACTATCTAATTTTTTTATAAATAATATCTAATTTAAAACCACATTTTTTTATAAATAATATCTAATTTACAATCACACAATTTTAACAAAACAATTATGAGAACTAATATTACATGCTTATGAGAGATATATTGAATTGTCTTTTAATAATGAAATTTGTAAAATTGTGAAATATATAATTGTTTAATAAAATTTAGATTTCTCAATAAATGCATTAAAAAAAAGTCATACAATGACTTATCTGATGATAATTTAAGTTTTATATTATTTGTAACTTCATCAACATAATAACCACATTCATGAATATTTATTGTATATACTTTTTCATATAAATTGATATAAACTCAAATGGAAACTATAAATAAACAAATTTGTAACTTTTTTTAATGTAATATTTTAAACATTAATTAATTAACATTAAAAAAAATACATTGAAATCATGAGCCTCGTACTTACTGATTAAACTTTGTTTTTAAGTTGTTATCAAATACATTTTATATTTAAAGATTGAGATATGTTTCAAGTCTATTTATAGGTAAGGATTCTATATTAAGGAGATATACCAGCTTGACTTACTTTTTTCTGACCCATACCTTCCTTAACTTGTCACAAAAATTAAGGTGTGAAAAAGTGTGGAATAATTATTATTTTTAAGTTTTGAATGGATCGTTTGATATTGAGGTCGGAGGTTCAATTCTCATGAATCCAACTTCGTGGGTACTTCTAGGTTAGGTAACCCAAAACTCGAGAAGATATCGAGATGCCACTTCAGGTGGCCCCCCAATAATTATTATTGTGGATTTAGCGAGCCCTCACCTCTGCTCTCAATAGTGTGAACCACTTTAAAAAAATTAAAAATATATATTGTATTTACTTTTTTTTACCAAATTATATTGGCATCCATAATCATACTTGAATATTGATACTCTATTTAGAATGATTATGACCTAAGTACTTGCCTTTTGCTCCTAAATAGACTCACCAAAGGTACATTGTAATCATGTGAGTTATTTCCATATAGTTCCACTCATAGATACACATAAATTTTAAGTTTATTTTTAAGAGCTTGTGCATGATACATGAGTCATAGAGGAACTTGCCTTAGGGCCCATGAATCTAGTATTTGGTGATAAAGCATGGCCTATACCACAAGTCCTACTCTTTGTATAGATGATGTAAAACTCTTATTTATATCCTAATTGGAAGTCCTGAGCAATAGGCATGGTTCTCGATATTGTAGACATGATCATCGGAGGAAATAGTTTCCTTCGTCCCTACATGAGGGTTGATCATCAAAATTTGGTAAGCAACTACACATGACCTCTTAATGGTATCTGAATCAATGCCTTATAGAAATAGTAATGATGTTATGGGTCCCATTTCATGAACAATGATCCTTACCAAGAACCATTGGCCACCCATTAGCGTGTAAGTCCTTGGATCCTACAAATTCTCACTTGAATCATTTGAGTTATCCCAAGTGCCACTCAATATAGGTACAATTAAATTTCCTTCAATAGGGTCTTCATTGCCTTTTAGGAAATTGTGCATGAGACATGAGCCCTTAGAGGGATCGGTCTTACAACCTATGACAAAAGTTGTTGTTATATTATAATTGGAGTTCTAAGCATTAAGCAAGGTTTTTGTTGTTATATTATAATAAGCATCGAGCAAGGTTTTTAAAGCTATAGACCTAGTAATAGAAGAAAAAAATTCCCTTAATCCCTAAAAGAAGCTGCTTCTTTTAAACTTATGATGATAGTAAGAATTCCTCAAAACCATCACACATGACCTCACATGACCTCTTAACGATCACACATGATCCTTAATTAAAACTAGAAATAATTTTAATGATATCATGCCATTGCATGGGCCATGATCCTTCAAACCCTTACGATCTAAGTCCTCCACTTTTGGATCTCACTCCTAAAGAAACTCACCCAAAGTACATTGGAATCGTGTGACTTGTTCCTAAATACCACTTATAGATACATGCAAATTACCCTTTATGAGGTCTTTGTTGTTTTTCCATATACCATTACTGTTAGAACTGTAGATAATACTTTCAAAGACTTAGTAGATAGTACTATGCAGCATGATGTAAGTATGACACTGGAATCTCTTGGGAAGAATGAGAAAACATTAGACACCGTACCTAGGTTTTTGGTCCACTTCCATACTCTAGAACACAAGATAATCTTCTACACGACATTTTAGCCCACAAAAACGCGCGGACATTATGGAGCATTGGGTTTAAAAATGAGCAAATACTAAATCGTATACAACTAAATTTTCTGCCCAGGGGCAAGATCCAGGCAACTGTCGACGTTGACAATCAGACATCCCAAGCCGGGTGATACTACGATTCCTCGGTTTGTTCCCATACGCACTTTCAACCCTGGAAGTTGACACCGACCATTCAGATTCAAGAGTTTGAATGCTAAATGATGCATGGCAAAGCGAGCTGTTAAACGATCCAGATTCCAGGCAACTGTCGACGTTGACAATCAGACATCCCAAGCCGGGTGACACTACGATTCCTCGGTTTCTTCCCCTACGCACTTTCAACCCTGAAAGTTGACACCGACCATTCAGATTCAAGAGTTTGAATGCTAAATGACGCATGGAAAAGCGAGCTGTTAGACGATCCACTTTTTACATGTATATTTTCTCCCGTGTACTCTACGAACTAAGACTCTCTCCATGGTCCACAACAATTCATTTGAATTCAATTCATTGTTCAGATTCGTTCCTACGGTGCGCCTCTGCTCCTCCCCCTCTTCGACATCTATTTATAGACGATCCCTCCCTGTATGTATGCATCAAACTGTTCGCAAGTTCTTTCGCCAGAGCAAATCAGTCATACGTCCCGTTTTCATAACGTTTTTTTCTTCATATATCTATTATCCAACCGATCATTCCGTCGAAGATTCAATCTCTATATTCTATATATTGTATTACAGGCTTCCATAAGCATTTAAGAGTAAAATGATGATGCCACTCATGCCTATGAATATGAAAACCAATGTTGGTGCTCTCACCCTACTTATGATTACGTTGTTGTTTAATGCAGTCCTTAATATACCTGTGGTTGCTGCTGCTCCTCCTACATGTGCACCCGGCCATAATGTTCCAACTCCTCCGGGATGTCATGTTGAGGCATCGGCAGCAGCAGAAAGGAAACCAGTTGGAGCTTATGGTCCTCCCAACGGCCATGTAATTCCAAGTTCTCCACAGCAACATGAGAATAGAAGAATTTCCATTCAGGCGTCGGCAGCAGCACAATGTCCTCCATCACCTTCATGCAACGACAATGTGCCAACTCCTGGATGTTGTAGTCCACAAAAATCAAAGATGGAGCACCAACTGACAGTCGATGGCAAGGCGGGATTAATCGGGAATTATAAGACTTCCATGAAAGCTAGAAAGCAGCCATCACCAGATCATACTTACTATTAAATCTTAATTGCCTCTTGAAACAGAAACCATATCTTCAGCCACAAATCCATCTTTTTTAATATGCATGTTCTCGTATTTCATCCGTTATGTTACCAGTAATGGAATATGCTTTCAAACTACATTTACAAGAGGTAATGGAATAAGATTTCATAAATATTCATTCATGAATTAAAAGGAGGCAAAAATGGAAGATAGAGGCCGTTTGCTGCTCTAGTTTTTCTTAATGCAATGTATGTTTATAAACAGTATCTGAATATCTTATATTCAGAGTTTTCAGATATGGTATACTCATTTTTTTATTAATATAAAATCATTTTCAATATAATGTTATATTATACACAATATGATGTTTATATTATAGTTTTTAATAGCGTGCATGGAATGTAAGCATGGTAAGATAAAAGTTTGACATTTGAATAAACAATTGGGTTTCACGGGCTACTAAGGAAACAAGCCAATAACATAGGGGTTCTTTGGACTTACTCAATCAAGCCACCAATCACATCCAAACACAGTCAAACCATCTCATCCAAGCCAATCTTTCACATCAAAACACAATCAAACCAATTAACAGATGGGTTCCTCATACTCCTAAGGTAACAAGCCAATAACATATGGGTTCCTTGAACTTACTTAGCCAAGCCAACAATCACATCCAAACATAGTCAAACCATCTAACAGATGGGCTCCTTGGACTTACTCAGCCAAGCCAACACAAGGATGCACTTCACAGCAAAATACAATTTCTCACCATGAAGGAAAAACGTTCCCCAACCAAAAACGAATTGGTAGAAGGGGAAATCAACCCTGAGGTGAGAAACTCCGATTTCAAATATGTTTATGGGAATTCCAGGAGCAAAAGTGACTTCTATAAACCCCAAAATCATGGATCCATCTTCCAATCCACTAAGCATAACCAACAACGGGTTTGCAACCAAAAACGGATTGGTAAAATGGGAAAAACATCTTGGGAACCAAAAATGATTTCAACAAACATTCTTAGGAATTACAGGGGTAAAAACATCTCCGCCAAACACCCAAAACGTGAATCTATGTTGGTCATTCACTAAGCAACACAAAAATGGGTATTCCCAGCCATGGAAAGATGAGGAAATGCATAAAACGTGAGGGAAAAACACACATGAATCTCTAGCTGCGTGAGGAGGACAAAAACAGCCTCTTTAAACCCCCAAATTGTGAACCTCGGCTTTCGATTCCCTCAGCAAAACAAAAGCGAATTTCAGGGCATGTAGAAATGGAAAAAAATGCAGAAAAACGGGATGAGAATGCCCCAACTATCTCCAGCTGCGTGAGGAAGAAAAATGCATGGGTGAATAATGGCTTGGGCATCCATTCCAAGTATTTACTTGCTCTGTAAGTAAAAATTCATTTTCCCAAAAATGGGTGGCTTCCCCAATACAAATTTGACTGACATACGAATTTCTGAATGACTGGGCACAAAAGACAAAATGGGTAGTTGATAACTTTATGGGTTTCCCTTTGACATTGGCTTTACCCTATTGGCTCAAGGGTTTGAATACCCCTCCCCCACCCGATTCCTTGTGAAATCATGCCCCCATCTCTTTTAATGTTGCATTGACATAGCTAGTTGTGGGTATTTTATTAATTGCATATTTACATGATGTCTAAAATTATATTGTGCCATCAGCATCGATTTTAATTGTCGAAACATAAAACGTTAAATCCATGGAGGGGCCTTTTCCTTGAGCTCCACACCACAATTTAATAACGCTATTTACATCATATATAATTTAATGCAATTAGCGTCAACACCGGGGTGTTATAGCATCTTAATTTTCTCTTAACCGCTAAATTTTTCACACCGAAATTTCTCTTTAAGCTTAGAAGTAATAATATTTTTGGCATTATCAATGTTCTGCAAAATGTTGTTTTCATTAATGCCCCAGTGGTTTAATTGATCCATGGTATCTTTACACCAACATCGCTTGAGGCGTAGTTGGTTTTGACTTGAGTTTAAAGCAATTTTAGGAAGTCTCTTGTTTCCCATGTTATTTACCTTATGCTTGTACATCAGGTACCTAGTCATATTCATGCTCTTGATGGGGAAAAGACCCACTTCTATTAGGAGAATAGGATAAGGCATGTTTCTTTTAGTTTTGAGGTTATAAGTTATAAACCGATTCTAGATTTTCTCAATTTTCCTTCAAGATTCTGTAGAAATGTTGCACCCCCATACTTCACAACCATACAAGATAAATGAGATGACAAGAGTTTCAAAGAGGAACTTCTTTATATGCCACATGACCAAATTGGTTGATTTATAGTTATTTTCATGACCAAAATAAGCTTTCCACCCTCCATTAATGCTTTTTCTCAATGCTATAGTTCCAATTGAGCTTCTGATGAATATCAATTTCAATATACATGTAAGAAGTCACTTTCTCTATATTTCTATTATCATAAATCAAATTTGCTTAGGTGTCTTTCTTAGATTTTATAATCATGATTTTTGTCTTGTCGATGTTAACAATCATACCCATGTTAGAGAAAAAATATTTAAGAAATATTAATTGCTTATCGAGATCAGAAGGGCACCTTGCCATAAGAACAATATCATCAATATAAAGTAGGAGGATGATAACTATCACATGTAAGATTGTACCAACGTAAATTGCTTCTTCTAAACACTTTTCTATCTTATCAATGTAAATGCCAAAAAGAGTAAGGGAGAGAGGGAAACCTTGTTTAAATCCAATATTACAATTTGTATCTGTTGTCCACCCCTCATTATTCTTAAACTTGCAAATGACATTTTTCATATAACCTAATTGCGACAGCTCTCAACTCAAAAGGAACCTTAAGCTCCTTTAGCCTATTCCACAGGTTATTTCTAGGCACTATATCAAAAGCTTTTCTAAAATCCACAAGGCAACAAAATAGGCCATACCTATTGTTACGATATTCCTCGGCAATGATCCTAAGTGTAATGAGGTACTCTATGTCATTGCTTCTATTATGATATTAGTGCCTAGTATTGTTAAATCAAGATAAATGCTCACAATTTGTGCAATTAAAGTGGTTAGATATTTTGTATAAATTAGATTTTTAGTATGTATGAAATCCCACAAGAATATTTTTAGATTGAATGGATTTGCAGATGTTGTTGATTAACACTACAAAATCATGTTGCACTAGGGATAATCAAAGGTGTTGAATCAATTTCTACTTTTGAAAACAACTATTTCAACAATCCAAAATAGCAGGTGCAACAAACATTTTATGGCCAGATTTATGTGGTATCAATCCACAAATTATCAAACTCATAAAATAGCCACAAATTCTCTTTTGAAATACACGGCCCATGCATAGGGAGTATGACATGGTGGTCCTATCAACATGTGGATTAAAAATAATACTTTTCAAGTACATGGGCATGGTAAATAGAAAACGTTAATGTCTATCGTTGTACCTACTACCTTTAAGGATCATGGGCCATAATCAATGGAAGTTGAAGAGAGGGGTGTAATAGAAATGGGTATTTATAAAGTTGTTCCCATAAATATATATACATGTGATCCTTAGTTATATGTTAGAAAGAAAGGGTGCATGCACGAAGTTGTTACCCAATTATGTTCCAACAAGAATGTGTGAGTGTTAAAACTTTAAAAACACGTGCATCCACAAAAACCCACATGTATCCCTTTCTGTGGAGGTTCGACAATTTTGGAACCTCCATGTGGGATTGACTATGTGGATAGGAACGCAAAGTTATTAGTAATGTAGACACATTATTTTTTGTAAATTAATGTGCACATCTCAATATAACACACATGAGTTTCTCTATCCAACAAAATTAACAAGGGTAGTAGGCCTCATTTTCCCCATTCTTCATATGTAACTTGTCTTCATTCATTGTTTCAATTATTGGCAATGCAAGCACGTCTTATTCATGACCACAACCTTCCTATCACAATTAGGCATCGTCTCTAAGGTAATTCATCCTTGTTTGTCATTTATATACTTGTTTGAATAAAACAAATTCAATCATAATTTTAAAAGAACGATTTTTTTTGCATGCAGATTGTTTGTATTTGATTCAAATGATAGAAATCGTTGGTTTAAATCCACAAACAAAACTCGAAATAGAGACAGAAACAAACATTAACCTAGAGGAAAATCGAAAAAATGCAAGCCCAAATTAGACAAGATTTAAACCAATTGACAATATTGGTTTCAGAGGTCAGGACCACAATGGAACCATCATGACTTTCATCAGCCACATCCCTTCATAGAAACATTGTCTCTACTAACCATTCCCATGAAAATTTGTTGAGTATATTTTAATATAGTGATAGGATGAGGCATTTCTACTCCACTAGTCTTAATAAAGAAAAGATCAAAGGTGTGAACATTATAAAACAAATGATTGTTGGATGTTTCATTGTCACTAGAACCAACCAACCCCTCGATCCATGCAATAGGCACCTTTGCATGGATTGGTGAAAATACAAAACATGGAAACAAAATTGGATCAGTCATTGGATCATGGTTATTGGTAAACCACTTTGAAACAATAGGTACATTCCATTTTATTTTATTCAAAAACTATGGGCTGAGTTCATGTTAGGTTTCCTCATGAACTATTTTGACATTGGTTAGTTTCACGGGGTTGGTCCTATCTCTGGCCATGTTTGACCAATAGCCAGGCGTAATCCACTGAGAGGGCCATTTTCTCCTAGCATACCCCTAATCCTCCCTCCTCCACCCCATAGATAACTCATCTATTAGATTACACAATTCACAATCTCACTGCAATATCAATTCTTATATGTAGTTTATTGCAACATAATGCAATTGTGGTAGGGTCTAGACATGAGCCATCAGAGGAGTAGGGCAGACTCTTAGGTGTAGATACTCTAGGACACACCAAGCATGGATCTTCCATGATAGGTATTCAAGCAACGGATTCTTCTTTGACCTAGGTATTACCACATCGATGAATTCATTGTAGGAATACTATCAATGGCTTCATGGAGGATCCTACATGAGAGATATTTTTGGATGAGGTTACAATATGATCTATAAATGATGGTAAATCATTGAGTATATATTTAATTTTACAATTGAAAATTCTTAGATTATAAACATAAAAGTATTTCTATCTAAGTTGTGTTTTTTGGAATGTACAATTGATCTAAGTCAACATAACTCCATTGAGGTGGGATTATGTTAGTTCTCAAATTCTCATTGTAACAATGGAAACAACATCATAAATGTTGAACTTCACACACAAGTATTCAAATTTCAAGTCTCCATACCATCCAGGTTAACTCAACTGTTAGTGTGATCCAGTTACCGACTATTTTCCCACTATGGACCCATTTTCTCATGGAGACGCTATACCTATGATATTTTATGCTCTATATCAATTACATTATGATATTTCAGAGCCTCATTAGATTTTTTATATATTTATGAAGGTTCTTCATCAAATTGGGAAGAAGATTCATGGTTTAATTCATGATATGGAAGCCACACAAGAAGTTGATTTTGTTGAGTATTTTTATGCTCTTTGGGAAGGATTTTGCAGAGATATCTTTTCCATTATTGATTATGCTTACATATAAGAGTATGTTTGCAAAAAAATGCATTCTTATGATGCTCCTCCATCATCAAATGATGAGTTTCAAGGGGCCTATCCACATGTTCCTTTTCTACAACACATTGATGCATTGATGCATGATCTTGGCATCCACAACATCTTCACCAAGTCCATCAACAAGAAGTTGTTCTTTCAGCTCATTCAAGTGAAGAATAAGACATGTTGAAGAAATTTTGATCATCTATGTGTCATGTCCATTCTTGAGGGAGGATTTTCCCCATGAGGTTTCACCTCTTTCCTTGTTTTTACATTGACATATAAATTTTTGTAAGAGGTGACTTAAGCCTTAGTTTCCAAGGCCTCAATTTTTTATGTGGTTAGACTAATTCAGGATTAAGGGGGGGTGTTAGATCATCATACCACCTAGGACACACTTCATTTTCTTTACACTTATGTTATATGGTCCAAACCTTGGTTATGTTGGTCTAGCAAGGTATATGGGGGTTTGGACTCATTAATGCACCCAAGCTCCCTCTTTTTGGTCAAACAAGAGAATGAGAACCCTCATTAATTACATTTCATTCCTTGGGGCACTTCCACTCCTTAAAACAGGAACTGGTTTGATGAGAGGTGTCCATGCATGTATTTGGGTGGTTTTTGGCCCTTTTGGACCATCAAATGATGCCTAGAGCCACTCCCACTCACCCATGCACTCCAACATGCCTATCCTACCCTCTTTTATGTCCTATAATGCTTCACTCATGCTCACGTGGCCATTTGTGACCATTTGAGGTGGTTTGGGAGCTCATTGGTCAACCTAGGGGGGTTTGAGGTCCAATCTAAGAAATCCACATGTATGCCACCAATTTTCCTCCTAAGTCTAATGATTTTATGCCATTGTATTATAAACATGTACCACACATAATTACAAGTTTTACAATAATATAAAATTCATTTATTGGCACCATCTCTATGTGTTAATGTTGCTCTTTTTCACTGTTTTCTACATAATTTGTGAAAATCTTTAGTTGTGCGGATTATCTTAGCTCCTAGATCTTGTTGTGAATCATATTTTCTGAGTGCACTACTATAATCAATTATTCTCATTTAATCTTGCAAAGCTACGATAACATGTAAAATTATCTAAATGACTTGAACACCATAAAAGAATAAAAAAATACAGGATGTAGATGCAAAGTAGTCCTCACCAAGAATTTACACAGACACTTGCATAATTAAGAAGAAGTATTGAAGCATAAACACAAGTACATCTCATAGAGAGAATTTGAAAGGCCTAGGTGGCATTCGAGTAACTCACAATAATAGAAGGCTTACAATTACTAATTCCCCAATCTAGATATGTGTCATCATTCAACTCATAACTAGAGGTCATGAATTGGATAAATATAGAAGGTATTTGAGGCAAAAATGGTAAGCATACCCAAATGATCCTTGCACAACTAGTTCATTCTAATCTTGGTGAAAAGCACTAAAAACTGCTTAAAGCTCACAAAAGCAGGATAAAAGAAGAATAAAGTAGAAGCATGCTTTAGCTCATAAAGCAAAGAAAAAATTAAGAATAGTGGGATATATCATTGTCTAATATGGTCAAATAAAGACAAATGTGGTCCTAGACACTATACTATGCACTATTGAAACTAAATAACATATGGAATAAATTCACCAACTATGAGATATAATAAAGGTATTTAAACATATTGTCTATATAGAATTGTATTCAACATATTGACCACATACTTTGATTTATGAAGTGTTATTGGCCACCTTATTTGAATTCTTATTAATGGTGGGGCGGTGGAGTTGTGAGAACATTTTTTTTTAATATCAATTTTAAATCCCATTAATGTTTTAACAATATTTTGAGCACTCGCATTGATTGATGGCACATTAATGCATTCACATAACCTCGCCACAAATGAACCTCCATGTCTACCTCACCATCAATTTTGAGTCGTCCAATGAAAACGATTAAGAGATTGAGGATGGGTTGCACTGCCTTCATGGTTGCACCACCTTAGCTTGACAAGGAAAAAAAGTATGGAGGAAGTTATATAGAGAGAGAGAGTAGTTAACTTCCCCCTCTTGTATATATTGATATGAAAATATTTACAATTGAGCTTGGAAGCACACACATGTTGTGAATCCAAATGATGTGGAGCTAGCACAAACACCTCCATCACCTCACCCCACAAGTAGAAGAACACAATATTGTAGCACTGCCCAGGACCTCTTCAAATCCATTTCCTGAATTCGCTAAATGGTGAGTGCTCACACCCATCTGTTCTACATTTATGGTGAGTGCTCACACCCATCTCTTCTACATTTAACCATTTATTGTAAAAAACAAAATTAATAATTTTGCACTTAACTATTTATCGTCAAAACAAAAGAATATTTTTTCACAGAAGTAATATTTTTTCCCTGTAACTATAGTAATAATATTTTTTTTAGTAAAATTGGCTAGGAATGAATATAATGAACCGTGTCATTAGACTATTATGTTAGTTTTGCAATAAGCTCATGGACATTACAATTTGACATTGAAGAGCATGTGAATGATACTTGAGAATCCCTATCATGAAAAACACATGAATTGTATATATCGATCCTACTAATTTCTAGTGAAAATATGGGGATGAAATAAGGTTACTTTCAACTAGAACAATTTATCAATATTTGTTGAGTAGCTGAGCAGTAGTCGTAGTCACATACAGTCTTTTGCCACAAACACCGCCTTCATTGTCTTCCCTTAGAGGTGGCTTACCTCCTACACGTCTTCATAATAAAGGTGGCTTACCATCTTCACCCCTTTTTCAAGGGAGGGTAGGTCTTCAACTGTGAAAATCAATGTAAAGTATTTCTAAAACCATTTTGAATTCTCAGAGTATGATGAAACAATAATCAACCTATTGGGATAGGGCTCGTTGGGAAACCTACTAGCTTCTTCAATTGTACATATGTTGTCCAAGCATCCTCAACTCTGCAATACTCGATGGCACTTTGTAATCTCTCGTCCAATGTATCTTCATCACTATCATGAACCAAGATTCTAATACATAAAGTAGAAAAAAATTGCATGCAATAAGGACAAGTATCGGCTTAGGGTTTAGAGGTTTCAGAATCATAAAAGGAAATTTGGGTTCAACAAAATGTCCTTCATACTTCAAATCTAAATGATTAAAGGCTTTAGAAATTTGATTATAATGAGAAGCTACCTTAATAGCTCGTGATCGATGAGGAAAGGATTCAATGAAGCCTTTTGCAATATAATGCAATGTAAAACCATCCTTATCAATGCAGTATGGAACCAAGAAGCATATGCAGTTACATGCAACAATGTTTTATTAATGAAACAACTGGCTGGCTCAAGGCTTGAACCACTATCATCACAATTTGAATCATGCATAACATGTAGCCAGTTATACTTTGAGCCACTATCACCGCTTGTTAAACCTTACAAGCTTACATAGCACATAGCATCGATTATACCTTTTAGGAATGCATTAAAGTATATGTCACTAGCATCATGTTAAAGTACAAGTCCCAAGCACGTGCTTACTATATTATTTAAGGAGATGCCGCATAGATGGACTTGGTTAGCTGAAGCTGGAAATATTGCATTTCCTTCCATACAGAATTTCAAAAGGACTATACCTAGCTGAAGCTTGATAATGCTTATTGTAAGCAAATTCTACCAGGTGTAAATAATCCTCCCATTTACCTCGCTGCTCCTTTACATACATTCTAAGTAGATCTTCCAATACCTGATTTACTCTTTCAGTCTGTCCATCAGTTTGAGGATGGAAAGAGGTACTAAAATTTAACGTGGTATTTAATCTTTTAAACAAGGATCTCCAAAAATTACTTGTAAATTTAGGGTCTCGGTCTGAAATTATCACCTTTGGTATTCCATGCAATCGAAAAAATTGTTTTAAGAAAATATGAGCAATATTTGCAGCTATATAAGTAGTTTTTACAGGTATAAAATGGGATGCTTTACTCAATTTGTCAACCACTACCATTATTGAGTCATTTAAGTTCTGATTTTTAGGCAGTCTAGTAACAAAATCAAGGCTAATTATCTCCCATTTCTAGCTATGGATAGGCAAAGGCTGAAGTAGCCCAGCTGGATGCACATGTTCAGTTTTTACTTGCTGATATTCAAATCATCTAGAAATGTATTCTGCGAGTTCAATATTCATGTTTGGCTAGAAATAATCTTTTCTTAGCATGGTTATAGTTTTCTGATAACCTCGATGCCCTGAATAAGGATTTTTATGAATTTCATTTAAAATTATTAACTTAATCTTAGGTACATTAGGTACATATAATCTGTCTTTATACAGTAATAATCCTTTTTCATTCAATTTGTACCCTGTACTGAGAAATCTGTTAGATTTTCTTTTACTTTTGCTTGTAACTTTAGGTAATTTTCATCTTGTTCTATTCCCGCTTTAAGTTGTTCTTCCAAATCTGTTGTATAAGTGTTGATAGTTGCTATAAAATTCAGCTTTGCATTTCTACTTAATGCATTATCAACTTTATTCTCCTATTCCCGCTTTAAGTTGTTCTTCAAAATCTGTTGTATAAGTGTTGATAGTTGCTATAAAATTCAGCTTTGCATTTCTACTTAATGCATTATCAACTTTATTCTCCTTTCCTTTGATGTGTTGAATTTCAAAATCGTATTCACTTAGAAAAGCTAGCCACCTAGCTTTCCTAGCATTCAAGTTAGGTTGATCTAACTGATATTTCAATCCTTTATTATCCGTCATTAAGATAAAATTCCTTCCAATTAAATGATGACTTCACATCTTTAAAGCGTGTATAACAACAGCTAATTCTAAGTCATAGGTCACATTTCATGAATCTTCAGTTTCCTAAAATCATAAGCAATTACATGTCCTTCTTGAGTCAATACTCCACCTAAACCATCATTGCATGCGTCAATACATACTATAAAATCTTTATTATGGTCAGCAATTCTTAAAATTGGTGCACTGATTAATAAGGTTTTTAACTTTTTAAAACTGTCTTNCCTAAATCATCATTGCATGCGTCAATACATACTATAAAATCTTTATTATGGTCAGCAATTCTTAAAATTGGTGCACTGATTAATAAGGTTTTTAACTTTTTAAAACTGTCTTCGCACTTCTGATTCCAATCAAATTTCTTCCCCTTTTTCTGCAAAGACGTTATCAAATTTGCAATTCTCGAAAACCCAGCTTCGATGAACCTCCAGTGATAAATCGTAATCCCCATGAATGAACCTCCAGTGATAAATTCAGCTTTGCATTTCTACTTAATGCACTCATTCATGGGGATTACGATTTATCACTGGAGGTTCATCGAAGCTGGGTTTTCGAGAATTGCAAATTTGATAACGTCTTTGCAGAAAAAGGGGAAGAAATTTGATTGGAA
>LPNX010244842.1:300604-339998 GCA_001517045.1 Pseudotsuga menziesii
CATAATCCATCTTATTTTCGAAAAAGAGAGTTGCACTAGTGCTATATGTTCTCTACATGCCTGCATTTTTTGTAGACCGAAACCATGATTTAGGCTCTCAAAGGCTGCACTCACAAAAACATATTCCTTATCATTTACCTGAAAAATAAAAATTGATTGTTAGAAAAAATGAAACATTACATAGTTATGAAATGTTTCAATACATAAAACTTATATATTTCGAAACTTGGTTCAATTTTCTACATTTATATTTCTTACTCAAAGCAAGATCTTTTGTGTAAGTATCTCAAAAAATCCAATTAAGTTGAGGGATGCCTGATTTTTCAGTTTTCTATTACATCTAATTTGCCAAAAGTAATCCTCATTAACTTATATTCACCATTTAAGTATTTTCTTATTTAATAACAAAACCCATTAATGATTATGAAAACATTTGCTTATATTAATTATTTAATAAATCTATCCAACACCACTACATTACATATAGAGGGCAAATAATAACGGTGGTCTAAATTATTAAGAAATAAATAATTTTAAAAACTATTATTTATAGTATTTATTGGTTGAATTAACATTTATTTAAAAGAAAAGTTTCATACGGTTTAGGATGAGATGAAAAGCTATTTTTACAATCTAATTTTTTTATAAATAATATCTAATTTAAAATCACTCAATTTTTGATAAATAATATCTAATTTACAACCACATAATTTTAACAAAACAATTATGAGAACTAATATTACATGCTTATGAGAGATATATTGAATTGTCTTTTAATAATGAAATTTGTAAAATTGTGAAATATTTAATTGTTTAATAAAATTTAGATTTCTCAATAATAATAATAAATGCATTAAAAAAAAGTCATATAATGACTGATGATAATTTAAGTTCTATATTATTTGTAACTTCATCAACATAATAACCATATTCATGAATATTCATTGTATATACTTTTTCATATAAATTAATATAAACTCAAATGAAAATTATAAATAAACAAATTTGTAACTTTTTTTCAATGTAATATTTTAAATATTAATTAATTAACATTAAAAAAAATACATTGAAATCATGAGCCTCGTACCCATTAAACTTTGTTTTTAAGTTGTTATCAAATACATGTTATATTTTTTTGTTTTTAAGTTGTTATCAAATACATGTTATATTTAAAGATTGAGATATGTTTCAAGTCTATTTATAGGTAAGGATTCTATATTAAGGAGATATACCAGCTTGACTTGACTTTTTTTTCTGACCCATACCTTACTTAACTTGTCACAAAAATTAAGGTATGAAAAAGTGTGGAATAATTATTATTTTTAAATTTTGAATCGATCGTTTCATATTGAGGTCGGAGGTTCAATTCTCATGAATCCAACTTCGTGGGTACTTTTGGGTTAGGCTCCCAAAACTCGAGAAAATATGGAGATGCCACTTCGAGTGGCCCCCCAATAATTATTATTGTGGATTTAGCGAGCCCCCACCTCTACTCTCAATAGTGTGAACCACTTAGAAAAAAATTAAAAATATATATTGTATTTACTTTTTTTTACGAAATTATATTGGAATCCATATTCATACTTGAATATTGATACTCTATTTAGAACAATTATGACCTAAGTACTTGCCTTTTGCTCCTAAATAGACTCACCAAAGGTACATTGTAATCGTGTGAGTTATTCCCATATAGTTCCACTCATAGATACACATATAAATTTTCAGTTTATTTTTAAGAGCTTGTGCATGATACATGAGTCATAGAGGAACTTGTCTTAGGCCCATGACTCTAGTATTTGGTGATAAAGCATGACCTAGACCACAAGTCCTACTCTTTGTATAGATGATGTAGAACTCTTATTTATATCCTAATTGGAAGTCTTGAGCAATAGGCATGGTTCTCGATATTGTAGACATGATCATAGGAGGAAATAGTTTCCTTCGTCCCTACATGAGGGTTGATCATCAAAATTTGGTAAGAAACTACACATGACCTCTTAATGGTATCTGAATCAATGCCTTATAGAAATAGTAACGATGTTATGGGTCCCATTTCATGAACAATGATCCTTACCAAGAACCATTGGCCACCCATTAGCACGTAAGTCCTTGGATCCTACTCCTACGAATGCTCACTTGGATCATTTGAGTTATCCCAAGTGCCACTCAATATATGTACAATTAAATTTCCTTCAATAGGGTCGTCATTGCCTTTTAGGAAATTGTGCATGAGACATGAGCCCTTAGAGGGATAGGTATTACAATCTATGACAAAATTTGTTGTTATATTATGATTGGAAGTTCTAAGCATCGAGCAAGGTTTTTGTTGTTATATTATAATAAGCATTGAGCAAGATTTTTAAAGCTATAGACCTAGTAATAGAAGAAAAAAATTCCCTTAATCCCTAAAAGAAGCTTAAACATATGATGATAGTAAGAATTCCTCAAAACCATCACACATGACCTCACATGACCTCTTAACGATCACACATGATCCTTAATTAAAACTAGAAATAATTTTAATGATATCATGCCATTGCATGGGCCATGATCATCTCACTCCTAAAGAAACTCACCCAAAGTACATTGGAATCGTGTGACTTATTTTCGTGTGACTTATTCCTATATACCACTTATAGATACATGCAAATTACCCTTTATGAGGTCTTTGTTGTTTTTCCATATACCATTACTGTTAGAACTGTAGATAATACTTTCAAAGAGACTTAGTAGATAGTACTATGCAACATGATGTAAGTATGACACTGGAATCTCTTGGGAAGAATGGGAAAACATTAGACACCGTACCTAGGTTTTTGGTCCACTTCCATACTCTAGAACACAAGATAATCTTCTACATGACATTTTAGCCCACAAAAATGCGCGGACATTATGGAGCATTGGGTTTAAAAATGAGCAAATACTAAATCGTATACAACTAAATTTTCTGCCCAAGGGCAAGATCCAGGCAACTGTCGACATTGACAATCAGACATCCCAAGCCGGGTGACACTACGATTCCTCGGTTTCTTCCCATACGCACTTTCAACCCAGAAAGTTGACACCGACCATTCAGAATCAAGAGTTTGAATGCTAAATGACGCATGGCAAAGCGAGCTGTTAGACGATCCACTTTTTACATGTATATTTTCTGCCGTGTACTCTACGAACTAAGACTCTCTCCATGGTCCACACAACAATTCATTTGAATTCAATTCATTGTTCAGATTCGTTCCTACGGTGCGCCTCTGCTCCTCCCCCTCTTCGACATCTATTTATAGACGATCCCTCCCTGTATGTATGCATCAAATTATTGGCAAGTTCTTTCGCCAGAGCAAATCAGTCATACGTCCCGTTTTTATAACGTTTTTTTTTCATATATCTATTATCCAACCGATCATTCCGTCGAAGATTCAATCTCTATATTCTATCTATTGTATTACAGGCTTCCATAAGCATTTAACAGTAAAATGATGATGCCACTCATGTCTATGAAAATGAAAACCAATGTTGGTGCTCTCACCCTACTTATGATTACGTTGTTGTTTAATGCAGTCCCTAATATACCTGTGGTTGCTGCTGCTCCTCCTACATGTGCACCCGGACACAATGTTCCAACTCCTCCGGGATGTCATGTTGAGGCATCGGCAGCAGCAGGAAGGCAACCAGTTGGAGCTTATGGTCCTCCCAACGGCCACGTAATACCAAGTCCTCCAGGGCAACATGAGAATGTTCATTCTTCCATTCAGGCGTCGGCAGCAGCACGATGTCCTCCATCACCTTCATGCAACGACAATGTGCCAACTCCTGGATGTTGCAGTCCACAAAAATCAAAGATGGAGCACCAACTGACAGTCGATGGCAAGGCGGGATTAATCGGGAATTATAAGACTTCCATGAAAGCTAGAAAGCAGCCATCACCAGATCATACTTACTATTAAATCTTAATTGCCTCTTGAACCAGAAACCATATCTTCAGCCAGAAATCCATCTTTTTTAATATGCATGTTCTCGTATTTCATCCGTTATGTTACCAGTAATGGAATAGGCTTTCAAACTACATTTACAAGAGGTAATGGAATAAGATTTCATAAATATTCATTCATGAATTAAAATGAGGCAAAGATGGAAGATAGAGGCCGTTTGCTGCTCTAGTTTTTCTTAATGCAATGTATGTTTATAAACAGTATCTGAATATCTTATATTCAGAGTTTTCAGATATGGTATACTCATTTTTTTATTAATATAAAATCATTTTCAATATAATGTTATATTATACACAATATGATGTTTATATTATAGTTTTTAATAGCCTGCATGGAATGTAACCATGGTAAGATAAAAGTTTGACATTTGAATAAACAATTGGGTTTCATAGGCTACCAAGGAAACAAGCCAATAATATAGGGGTTCTTTGGACTTACTCAACCAAGCCACCAATCACATCCAAACACAGTCAAACTATCTAACATATGGGTTCCTTGGACTTACTCATCCAAGCCAATCTTTCACATCAAAACACAATCAAACCAATTAACAGTTGGGTTCCTCATACTGCTAAGGTAACAAGCCAATAACATATGGGTTCCTTGAACTTACTCAGCGAAGCCAACAATCACATCCAAACATAGTCAAACCATCTAACAGATGGGCTCCTTGGACTTACTCAGCCAAGCCAACACAAAGATGCACTTCAGAGCAAAATACAATTTCTTAGCATGAAGGAAAAACGTTCCCCAACCAAAAACGAATTGGTAGAAGGGGAAATCAACCCTGAGGTGAGAAACTCCGATTTCAAAAATGTTTATGGGAATTCTAGGAGCAAAAGTGACTTCTATAAACCCCAAAATCATGGATCCATATTCCAATCCACTGAGCATAACCAACAACGGGTTTGCAACCAAAAACGGATTGGTAAAATGGCAAAAACATCTTGGGAACCAAAAACGATTTCAACAAACGTTCTTAGGAATTACAGGGGTAAAAACATCTTCGCCAAACACCCAAAACGTGAATCTATGTTGGTCATTCACTAAGCAACACAAAAATGGGTATTCCCAGCCATGGAAAGATGAGGAAATGCATAAAACGTGAGGGAAAAACACACATCAAGCTCTAGCTACGTGAGGAGGACAAAAACGGCCTCTTTAAACCCCCAAATTGTGAACCTCGGCTGCCGATTCCCTCAGCAAAACAAAAGCGAATTTCAGGGCATGTAGAAATGGAAAAAAATGCAGAAAAACGGGATGAGAATGCCCCAACTATCTCCAGCTGCATGAGGAAGAAAAATGAATGGGTGAAAAATGGCTTGGGAATCTATTCCAAGTATTTACTTGCCCCGTAATTAAAAATTTGTTTTCCCAAAAATGGGTGGCTTCCCCAATACGAATTTGACTTTGACTGACATACGAATTTCTGAATGACTGGGCACAAAAGACAAAATGGGTAGTTGATAACTTTATGGGTTTCCCTTTGACATTGGATTTACGCTATTGGCTCAAGGGTTTGAATACCCCCCCCCAACCCGATTCCTTGTGAAGTCATGCCCCATCTCTTTTAATGTTGCATTGACATAGCTAGTTGTGGGTATTTTATTAATTGCATATTTACATGATGTCCAAAATTATATTGTGCCATCGGCTAACATGATGAACATCGGCATCGATTTTAATTGTCGAAACATAAAACGTTAAATCCATGGAGGGGCCTTTTCCTTGAGCTCCACACCACAATTTAATAACGCTATTTACATCATATATAATTTAATGCAATTAGGGTCAACACCGGGGTGTTACAGTATCTTAATTTTCTCTTAACCGCTAAATTTTTCACACCAGAATTTCTCTTTAAGCTTAGAAGTAATAATATTTTTGGCATTATCAATGTTCTGCAAAATGTTGTTTTCATTAATGCCCCAGTGGTTTAATTGATCCATGGTATATTTACACCAACATCGCTTGAGGCGTAGTTGGTTTTGACTTGAGTTTAAAGCAATTTTAGGAAGTCTCTTGTTTCCCATGTTATTTACCTTATCCTTGTACATCAGGTACCTAGTCATATTCATGTTCTCGATGGGGAAAAGACCCACTTCTATTAGGAGAATAGGATAAGGCATGTTGCTTTTAGTTTTGAGGTTATAAGTTATAAACCGATTCTAGATTTTCTCAATTTTCCTTCAAGATTCTCTAGAAATGTTGCACCCCCATACTTCACAACCATACAAGATAACTGAGATGACAAGAGTTTCAAAGAGGAACTTCTTTGTATGCCACATGACCAAATTGGTTGATTTATAGTTATTTTCATGACCAAAATAAGCTTTCCACCCTCCATTAATGCTTTTTCTCAATGCTATAGTTCCAATTGAGCTTCTAATGAATATCAATTTCAATATACGTGTAAGAAGTCACTTTCTCTAGATTTCTATTATCATAAATCAAATTTGCATAGGTGTCTTTCTTAGATTTTATAATCATGATTTTTGTCTTGTCGATGTGTTGAGGCCTGGAAATTCGCAGGCAACAACAGCAAGGGATTCTCCCCAGTCAACATTCTCAACTAGCCCGTTGACTGTTTGGTATAGGGAATCCGTCCGGTTTGCGGTCCCGCTACCGTAGGTCAAGTAACAAAAACAATAGGCTTTACCGGTTGCGGCCCGGTCCACCGTGTATCTTTTTGTATTTTTTTACTTAAGTATGATATGCAAATGCCTATTTAACATGCATATTGACATAGAATACGAGGAGCGGTCACAATGTGATGCACAGGTTCTTACCTCTCGTCTTAAACTCTCTCCCATCTAAATCACACATAGCAAGAAATTATAACTAACTACCTAACCTATCCCTAGGGAGCAAAGTTATCATTCATTAATGAGTAATGTAATTTGTACATGCATTATGAAAAATCACAGATAGCTGATACTTCTTTCAAAACGCATGAACATTAAAAGATATTTGAACAACCAGATAGCCAATTTTTTATGAACAACATTCATTACTCATAGTGGAAATCTTCATAAAATGAACCAGAGAACATTCATACAAGAACATAGGTTCAAAGAGTTAGAACGGTCTCACAGTTAATGGACACAAAGCTGAAAACGAAATAGTTCCTCTTCAACAAATCCATAGCAAAACATTTGAATATTCCACCAAGCTTTCTCCAATAGGAAAACTGTATTTATCTATTGCAAAAGGAAATAGTTCTTCTTACAATATGTCTTCACAAATCTAACTAGGAAAAACTCCCTTCTAAGTTCTACTTTCCAATATTTAAACTACCACAGCAGACCGTTTGGGATGCCCCCAAACGGATGACCTTTCAGTTCCCTAATCGCTTCATATTCCTCTATCTTTTCTGCGCATGCTCATGATTGGCTAAGTAACTGCCGGACCTTTCAAAGCTGCTCCTGTGTCACCGTTCATTTTGTCTTTTACTCTGCCTGTGCCACGGTAATATCAGCGATCATTTGGAACTTCCTGCAGTTAAACAACATGTATCATTCACTGGGATCATATCCTAAAATAAAATGTCAAATTAAATCAACTAAAATGGCTCATCCACAAGAAATGGCCATGCGCACCACCTGTTCTGAGAATTTTAACCACGTCGACCTCACTACCTCATCCACTTAAAGGCTCGACAAACATCACCAATGACGGAAGACGGGAAACTCACCCGTGGCTCAAAAACTAACGTCGGAAGGGTAGACCAATCTGCAGGCAGGAAAGTTTTAAATCAGAAGTCGGAAAGATAACGACATCGGAAGCCAAATGACTTTCCCAGCCGCAACGGCGAAAGAGATAAACGCTAGAGACATCCGAAACGCGGGTAGGAAAAGCTTAATCGGAAGTCGGAAGACATTAGGATCGGAGGACGAAAGCGTATTTCTTTCCACAACGGCGGAAGGCCAAAACAAAGATCCATCTGCAACGGCAAAAATAACCGGGTGACAAATATCCGCGCGTCGGTCTTCTAACATCGGAACGAAAACAGAACCGCAGCCGCAACGGCGGATACCAAAAGGATATCATGCCCCGCCAAAAAACTTTCGACAATCGAGTGGATGACTAACGATCGGAAGGGTTATTCCTTTCGCAGCCGCAATGGCGAGTTAAAAAATGATTTAGACGGCCAGAAAGAAATAGGCTTCCCGCAGCCGCAACGGCGGACGCCCACGACTTACGGAATCGATGGAAATAACAAACGGGTCCAAAACATTAAAGCAATGATCGGAAGAGGAAGCAGTTTTCCTTCCGCATAGGCGGAGAAAGAAATGATAAAAAGTTTCGATGTAAAACTCAAAAATAGCCGAGGCAAAGACAAACAAATTAGAAAATAAGTCGAAGTCAATACCGATTATCAATCTGCAACGGCGGGAGGAAAAGCAAACACCTTCCGATTCAGCCATGATGAAAACGCAATTAAAAGGCAAATGATGAAGTTTGATCAATCATTGAAAATTTTAAGCATTAGAAAGATTGACAACCAGCGGTAGATCAACCCAATCATAAGAAAATTATTTGAAAAGTTCTCGGACCAAATCAAAGAAGAAAATCAGATTAATCCAAGCAAAAGGAGGGTCCTAAAAATTTTGGAATTTTGGGAAATTGTTGCAGCTGCAACAATTGGCGACTACCTGGTGAACCCCATATTTCTGAATTAACTCCTTCCTAGTGCAAGACCGTCTGAATAAAATTTGAAATCTTCTAGATGTTTGTATCCCTAGGCTGGCCAACCTATGCATTTAAATCATTGAGAAGTAGTCCATTCTTTGGGAAATGGTAACACCAAAAATAATGTAAGTCTGAATAACTCTTTTGAGGCCTAAGAGATGAGATTTATTTTACTCGTCCTTGGGTAGTTTCAGGCTTGGACACCACAGGATTGTAACAGATAGTAAATAGCATTATCCTTTTATTCCTCATTCCCATGCCAATTGCACTTTTGTGCCATTTGAACTTTAGTTCTTGTGAGTCCTCCATTTGCCTTTCTTTCTGAATTTTATTCAGGCTCCTCTATCCCATAGTGCCCTTTTGTGTGAGAGAAGAATTAGCTTTTCATCTCACGGACGGAGAGGAACTTTTGGCAATTTGAAATTCATGCTTTTGATACTTTGCTTTGATATGTCTTGTTTCTTTCAGGAGTTTTGACTCTTAATAGCTTTTGGCTTTTCTGAAATCATGGCATGGGATCATTTATATATGATATACCATTTACCCTGCTTCCTTTCCGTGGGTCTTTTGCTATCACCCCCTTGGACTTTAAAGATGTGAGATGGATGGAGCCTCGAAATAATATTCCAGACATGTTTCACTTCTGAGTTATTTACAGGGGTTAAGCAAGACTTCAATGAATGCATGACCATTTAGGAACACTGCTACTAGAAGACATTCTATGTTTTAAATCATAGTCTTTTGATCAATATTTCAGTTAATTAAGAACCCTGATGTTTCCATTGCAACCAAAAGTTTGCCTCTTTATTCAAAACCAAAAGAAATAACAAAACAGTAAAAGAAAATAGCATCGAAACATTAAAGAAAACGACATCAATTTATTTATGTACAAAGCAACAAGAACAGAAAAATTTTGCCCACTCCTGAAAATATTTAAATCTAGGAAGCTAAGGGGTGGGCTGGATTATAGACATGAGATATCTAACCATGGTCTAGCTGTGCTAGTTTTGAAATTGAACACATGTCTACTATCCTACAGTAATACCTTTCAGCCTGAAGAAATTGAAGGAGCTCAGGCTGAGTGTCAGTCATAGAACTGGCCTTTCTTGAGGTATGATGTCTTAGCTTAAGCTCAGTCAGATAGTTTCCCAGGATAGAATCAGCATATTCATTACCCTCTTCCATCCCAGTAATATTGTGCTTCATGTAGGGTTCTCTTAAAATCTTAATCAAGTTTGGGCTACCCTTCTGAGGCAACCACAAGTGTGACTAGTCTAAAGCAAAGTACCCATCTAGTCGTGCTGACCAATCTCGATTCAAGATCAATCCATAACCATCAGGTATGTCTGCTACTACAATATCAAGGTACTGACATATCTTTTTATTTGCAGATAATCGAATCAAAACATTCTTCATCTCCCCCACTACCTTGACACTAGTCTTGTCTAGTTGAGTGACGTCCCAATCAGTAGGTTTTGGTTGCCCGTTAATTTTTTTGCAGATTGCAAGAGGCATAACATTCACCAATGATCCAGAGTCCACCAAACAATTATGCACCTTATGGTTCAAAATTTCCAGAGTTAAAAGGAAAGGTGGGGTGTTGGTTTTCCTTTCCCCAGTTGGTTCGACCTTTTCTTCCACAGGTTGGTTTTCGGTGGGTATCTCCTCTTCAACTTTCTTAACCTTTTCAGCGCTTCCTTCCTCCACCTATTCCACAGATTTGTTGGGCTCAACGATTGGTTTTGTTTCTTGATTGAGGGTAGTGGCTTCATGTGTTTTGTCTTCAACATTCACTTCTACCTGTCTCTTGACATTCTCTTGCAATTTTTTAATCTTCGAAATTATTGCATTGTCCTTAATTGTTAGGTTCTTATCTTTTGTTGTTGTAGGCGTATATTGAGACTTGAGAGCATTTTCTTCTGTGTTGAACAGCGAAACACCATTCCATAAGAACATGGTATCATCATCTTGTTTCTCTATGGTCTGTTTTTTTCCTCCTTCTTCATCATTGTCTTCAGTCAATTTGGAGTTCAGCAACTTATTCATCACCAATGACATTGAATTCAACCATTGAGGACACTTCTTTTCAGAGTGAGGTTGCTGGTGAAAAGTACATAAATTATCCCCCCCTATTTCGGTTATGTTCATTGATGCTAAATTTGGTGGAGGGACTTGCCATTGGTTGTTATCCTCCCTTTTTTGGTAGTGAGGTTTATAAGTTTTCTGAACTTCCTTTTCTCTCTCCAGATCTATTATTCAATTAGATAGCTTCTGAAGCATTGTCATCATTCCCTAATAATCATGTGATTGTTCATCTTTAGGTTTAGACAGCAATAAATCTCTTTGATTTGTAGTTTTCTCTCTAGGTAAATCATGATAATCTTCTACACTTTCCCTTTCAGCCTCTACCCTTTCTGCCTCTTCATAAGTCTCTACCAATGTAGGTTTGTCTTTCATCTTGGCAAACATGGCCAGCTCAGGTCCTAGGGCTGAGGTATAATATTCAATTAAGATCTTGTCTGAGGGTCTGTCAGCTTCAGAAAAGTTCTTTAGGTATATTGAAAATCTTTGAGTGAAACGATGTACCTTCTCATTCTTTTCTTTTCTTAACAAACCAAGACCTTTCATCAATAAGGCATGTGTTTTTTGGGTTGTGTATTTACTTCTGAAAACCCTTTCGAAGGTGTCCCAATCAGGAATAAAGTTTGCAGGCAAGCCGAAATACCACGATGTTGCTACTCCTTTCACGGTGTGTGGGAACAGTCTACAAACCACATCTTCATACTCCCTAGACCTTAGCCCCTCTAATGCTAGATAAAAGATTTGCAGGTGGTCATCTACAATAGTCCTTTCCTCGGGGTCAAACTTAGGCAACATCTTGTCAAAGGCTTGAGGTAGGTTATGCAAAGGAGGCGTGAGGTTCAAAGGTGATCTAGCTCTCCATGCCGGTAGAGGGTTGGGCTGATTTACATTTATGCCAGCCATAGGCACAGGTATAAGAACAAGAGTCTGAGCAAAGAACAATGTAGGATGAAATCAGGTTTACCTGTTTTAATGGTAGAGAAAACTGGTAAGTCCACTTTGATCAGGTTGAAAGCTCCCAGATATCTGTTGGTAGGGTAATCTTGGGAAATTAAGTTTCCACGGCCAGCCATGCACTGGCGGCCCTCCTTCTAGTTCCAGAACTATTGAGGCCTGGAAATTCGCAGGAAACAACAGCAAGGGATTCTCCCCAGTCAACGTTCCCAACTAGCCCATTGACTGTTTGGTATAGGGAATTCGTTCGGTTTGTGATCCAGCTACCGTAGGTCAAGTAACAAAAACAAAAGGCTTTACTGGTTGTGGCCCGGTCCACCATGTATATTTTTGTATTTTTTGACTTAAGTATGATATGCAAGTGCCTATTTAACATGCACATTGACGTAGAATACGAGGAGCAGTCACAATGTGATGCGCAGGTTCTTACCTCTCGTCTTAAACTCTCTCGCATCTAAATCACACACAGCAAGAAATTACAACTAACTACCTAACCTATCCCTAGGGAGCAAAGTTATCATTCATTAATGAGTAATGTAATTTGTACATGCATTATGAAAAATCACAAATAGCTAATACTTCTTTCAAAACGCATGAACATTAAAAGATATTTGAACAACCAGATAGCCAATTGTTTATGAACAACATTCATTACTCATAGTGGAAATCTTCATAAAATGAACCAGAGAACATTCATACAAGAACATAGGTTCAAAGAGTTAGAACGGTCTCACAGTTAATGGACACAAAGCTGAAAACGAAATAGTTCCTCTTCAACAAATCCATAGCACAACATTTGAATATTCCACCAAGCTTTCTCCAACAGGCAAACTGTAATTATCTATTGCAAAAGGAAATAGTTCTTCTTACAATATGTCTTCACAAATCTAATTGGGAAAAAGTCCCTTCTAAGTTCTACTTTCCAATATTTAAACTACCGAAGCAGACCGTTTGGGCTGCCCCCAAACGGATGACCTTTCAGTTCCCCAATCGCTTCATATTCCTCTATCTTTTCTGCGCATGCTCATGATTGGCTAAGTAACTGCCGAACCTTTCAAAGCTGCTCCTGTGTCACCGTTCATTTTGTCTTTTACTCTGCCTACGCCACGGCAATATCAGCGATCATTTGGAACTTCCTGCAGTTAAACAACGTGTATCATTCACTGGGATCATATCCTAAAATAAAATGTCAAATTAAATCAAATGAAATGGCTCATCCACAAGAAATAGCCATGTGCACCACCTGTCCTGATAATTTTAACCACGCCGACCTCGCTACCTCATCCACTTACAGGCTCGACAAACATCACCAATGACGGCAGACGGGAAACTCACCCGTGGCTCAAAAACTAACGTCGGAAGGGTAGACCAATCTGCAGGCGGGAAAGTTTTAAATCGGAAGTCGAAAAGATAACGACATCTGAAGCCAAATGACTTTCCCAACCGCAATGGCGGAAGAGATAAATGCTAGAGACATTCGAAACGCGGGCGGGAAAAGCTTCATCGGAAGTCAGAAGACATTAGGATCGGAGGACGAAAGCATATTTCTTTCCCCAACGGCGGAAGGCCAAAACAAAGATCCATCCGCAACGGCGGAAATAACCGGGTGACAAATAACCACGCGTTGGTCTTCTAACCTCAAAACGAAAACAGAACCGCAGCCGCAACGGCGAATACCAAAAGGATATCACGCCCCACCAAAAAACTTCCGACGGTCGAGTGGATGAATAACGATCGGAAGGGTTATTCCTTTCACAGCCGCAACGGCGAGTTAAAAAATGATTTAGACGGCCGGAAAGAAAAAGGCTTCCCGCAGCCACAACGGAGGACGCCCACGACTTACGGAATCGATGGAAATAACAAACGGGTCCGAAACGTTAAAGCAATGATCAGAAGAGGAAGCCGTTTTCCTTCCGCAACGGCGAAGAAAGAAATGATAAAAAGTTCCGATGTAAAACTCAAAAACAGCCGAGGCAAAAACAAACAAATCGGAAAAGAAGTCGAAGTCAATACTGATTATCCATTCGCAATGGTGGGAGGAAAAGCAAACACCTTTCGATTCACCCATGATGAAAACGCAATTAAAAGGAAAATGATGAAGTTTGATCAATCATTGAATATTTTAAGTGTTAGAAAGATTGAAAACCAGCGGTAGATCAACCCAATCATAAGAAAATTCTTTGAAAAGTTCTCAGACCAAATCAAAGAAGAAAATCAGATTAATCCAAGCAAAAGGAGGGTCCTAAAATTTTTGGAATTTTGGGAAATTGTTGCAGCTGCAACACGATGTTAACAATCATACCCATGTTAGAGAAAAAATCTTTAAGAATTATTAATTGCTTATCGAGATCAGAAGGGCACCTTGCCATAGGAACAATATCATCAATATAAAGTAGGAGGATGATAACTATAACATCTAAGATTGTACCAACGCAACCTGCTTCTTCTAAACACTTTTCTATCTTATCAATGTAAATGCCAAAAAGAGTAAGGGAGAGAGGGAAACCTTGTTTAAATCCAATATTACAATTTGTATCTGTTGTCCACCCCTCATTATTCTTAAACTTGCAAATGACATTTTTCATATAACCTAATTGCGACAGCTCTCAACTCAAAAGGAACCTTAAGCTCCTTTAGCCTATTCCACAGGTTATTTCTAGGCACTATATCAAAAGCTTTTTCTAAAATCCACAAGGCAACAAAATAGGCCATACCTATTGTTACGATATTCCTCAGCAATGATCCTAAGTGTAATGAGGTACTCGATGTTATTGCTTCTATTATGATATTAGTGCCTAGTATTGTTAAATCAAGATAAATGCTCACAATTTGTGCAATTAATGTGGTTAGATATTTTGTATAAATTAGATTTTTAGTATGTATGAAATCCCACAAGAATATTTTTAGATTGAATGGATTTGTATATATTGTTGATTAAGACTACAAAATCATGTTGCACTAGGGATAATCAAAGGTGTTGAATCAATTTCTACTTTTGAAAACAACTATTTCAACAATCCAAAATTGCAGGTGCAACAAACATTTTATGGCCAGATTTATGTGGTATCAATCCACAAATTATCAAACTCATAAAATAGCCACAAATTCTCTTTTGAAATACACGGCCCATGCATAGGGAGTATGACATGGTGGTCCTATCAACATGTGGATTAAAAATAATACGTTTCAAGTACATGGGCATGGTAAATAGAAAACATTAATGTCTATCGTTGTACCTGCTACCTTTAAGGATCATGGGCCATAATCAATGGAAGTTGAAGAGAGGGGTGTAATAGAAATGGGTATTTATAAAGTTGTTCCCATAAATATATAGGTGATCCTTAGTTATATATTAGAAAGAAAGGGTGCATGCACGAAGTTGGTACCCAATTATGTTCCAACAAGAATGTGTGAGTGTTAAAACTTTAAAAACACGTGCATCCACAAAAACCCACATGTATCCCTTTCCGTGGAGGTTCGACAATTTTGGAACCTCCATGTGGGATTGACTATGTGGATAGGAATGCAGAGTTATTAGTAATGTACACACATTATTTTTTGTAAATTAATGTGCACATCTCAATATAACACACATGAGTTTCTCTATCCAACAAAATTAACAAGGGTAGTAGGCTTCATTTTCCCCATTCTTCATATGTAACTTGTCTTCATTCGTTGGTTCAATTATTGGCAATACAAGCACGTCTTATTCATGACCACAACCTTCCTATCACAATTAGGCATCGTCTCTAAGGTAATTCATCCTTGTTTTTCATTTATATACTTGTTTGAATAAAACAAATTCAATCATAATTTTAAAAGAACGATTTTTTTTACATGTAGATTGTTTGTATTTGATTCAAATGATAGAAATCGTTGGTTTAAATCCACAAACAAAACTCAAAATAGAGGCCGAAACAAACATTAACCTAGAGGAAAATAGAAAAAATGCAAGCCCATATTAGACAAGATTTAAACCAATTGACAATCTTGGTTTCAGAGGTCAAGACCACAATGGAACCATCATGACTTTCATCAGCCACATCCCTTCATAGAAACATTGTCTCTACTGGCCATTCCCATGAAAAGTTGTTGAGTATATTTTAATATAGTGATAGGATGAGACATTTCTACTCCACTAGTCTTAATAAAGAAAAGATCAAAGGTGTGAACATTATAAAACAAATGATTGTTGGATGTTTCATTGTCACTAGAACCAACCAACCCCTCAATCCATGCAATAGGCACCTTTGCATGGATTGGTGAAAATACAAAACATGGAAACAAAATTGGATCATTCATTGGATCATGGTTATTGGTAAACCACTTTGAAACAATAGGTACATTCCATTTTATTTTATTCAAAAACTATGGGCTGAGTTCATGTTAGGTTTCCTCATGAACTATTTTGACATTGGTTAGTTTCATGGGGTTGGTCCTATCTCTGGCCATGATTGACCAAT
This sequence comes from Pseudotsuga menziesii, assembly GCA_001517045.1. NCBI lineage: Eukaryota > Viridiplantae > Streptophyta > Pinopsida > Pinales > Pinaceae > Pseudotsuga > Pseudotsuga menziesii. Next base: position 316,782 of record LPNX010244842.1, read on the forward strand.
ATCCAGGCGTAATCCACTGAGAGGGCCATTTTCTCCTAGCATACCCCTAATCCTCCCTCCTCCACCCCATAGATAACTCATCTATTAGATTACACGGCTGACAATCTCACTGCAATATCAATTCTTGTATGTAGTTTATTGCAACATAATGCAATTGTGGTAGGGTCTAGACATGAGCCATCAGAGGAGTAGGGCAGACTCTTAGGTGTAGATACTCTAGGACGCACCGAGCATGGATCTTCCATGATAGGTAGTCAAGCAACGGATTCTTCTTTGACCCAGGTATTACCACATCGATGAATTCATTGTAGGAATACTATCAATGGCTTCATGGAGGATCCTACATGAGTGATATTTTTGGATGAGCTTACAATATGATCTATAAATGATGGTAAATCATTGAGTATATATTTACTTTACAATTGAAAATTCTTAGATTATAAACATAAAAGTATTTCTATCTAAGTTGTGTTTTTTGGAATCTACAATTGATCTAAGTCAACATAACTCCATTGAGGTGGGATTATGTTAGTTCTTGAATTCTCATTGCAACAATGGAAACAACATTAGAAATGTTGAACTTCACACACAAGTATTCAAATTTCAAGTCTCGATACCATCCAGGTTCGCTCAATTGTTAGTGTGATCCAGTTACCGACTATTTTCCCACTATGGACCCATTTTCTCATGGAGAAACTATACCTATGATATTTTATGCTCTATATCAATTACATTATGATATTTCAGAGCCTCATGAGCTTTTTTATATATTTATGAAGGTTTCTCATCAAATTGGGAAGAAGATTCATGGTTTAATTCATGATATGGAAGCTACACAAGAATTTGATTTTGTTGAGTATTTTTGTGCTCTTTAGGAAGGATTTTGCAGAGATATATTTTCCATTATTGATTATGCTTACATATAAGAGTATGTTTGCAAAAAAATGCATTCTTATGATGCTCCTCCATCATCAAATGATGAGTTTCAAGGGGCCTATCTACATGTTCCTTTTCTACAACACATTGATGCATTGATGCATGATCTTGGCATCCACAACATCTTCACCAAGTCCATCAACAAGAAGTTGTTCTTTCAGCTCATTCAAGTGAATAATAAGACATGTTGAAGACATTTTGATCATCTATGTGTCATGTCCATTCTTGAGGGAGGATTTTCCCCATGAGGTTTCACCTCTTTCCTTGTTTTTACATTGACAAATAAATTTTTGTAAGAGGTGACTTAAGCCTTAGTTTCCAAGGCCTCAATTTTTTATGTGGTTAGACTAATTCAGGATTAAGGGGGGGTGTTAGATCATCATACCACCTAGGACACACTTCATTTTCTTTACACTTATGTTATATGGTCCAAACCTTGGTTATGTTGGTCTAGCAAGGTATATGGGGGTTTGGACTCATTAATGCACCCAAGCTCCCTCTTTTTGGTCAAACAAGAGCATGATAACCCTCATTAATTACATTTCATTCCTTGGGGCACTCCCACTCCTTAAAACAGGAACTGGTTTGATGAGAGGTGTCCATGCATGTATTTGGGTGGTTTTTGGCCCTTTTGGACCATCAAATGATGCCTAGAGCCACTCCCACTCACCCATGCACTCCAACATGCCTATCCTACCCTCATTTATGTCCTATCATGCTTCACTCATGCTCACATGGCCATTTGTGACCGTTTGAGGTGGTTTGGGAGCTCATTGGTCAACCTAGGGGGATTTGAGGTCCAATCTAAGAAATACACATGTATGCCACCAATTTTCCTCCTAAGGCTAACAATTTTATGCCATTGTATTATAAACATGTACCACACATAATTACAAGTTGTACAATAATATAAAATTCATTTATTGGCACCATCTCTATGTGTTAATGTTGCTCTTTTTCACTGTTTTCTACATAATTTGTGAAACTCTTTAGTTGTGAGGATTATCTTATCTCCTAGATCTTGTTGTGAATCATATTTTCGCAGTGCACTACTATAATCAATTATTCTCATTTAATCTCACTAAGCTACGATAACATGTAAAATTATCGAAATGACTTGAACACCATAAAAGAATAAAAAAATACAGGATGTAGATGCAAAGTAGTCCTCACCAAGAATTTACACAGACACTGGCATAATTAAGAAGAAGTATTGAAGCATAAACATAAGTACATCTCATAGAGAGAATTTGAAAGGCCTAGGTGGCATTCGAGTAACTCACAATAATAGAAGGCTTACAATTACTAATTCCCCAATCTAGATATGTGTCATCATTCAACTCATAACTAGAGGTCATGAATTGGATAAATATAGAAGGTATTTGAGGCAAAAATGGTAAGCATACCCAAGTGATCCTTGCACAACTAGTTCATTCTAATCTTGGTGAAAAGCACTAAAAAACTGCTTAAAGCTCACAAAAGCACGATAAAAGAAGAATAAAGTAGAAGCATGCTTTAGCTCATAAAGCAAAGAAAAAATTAAGAATAGTGGGATATATCATTGTCTAATATGGTCAAATAAAGACAAATGTGGTCCTAGACACTATACTATGCACTATTGAAACTAAATAACATATGGAATAAATTCGCCAACTATGAGATATAATAAAGGTATTTAAACATAATGTCTATATAGAATTATATTCAACATATTGACCACATACTTTGATTTATGAAGTGTTATTGGCCACCTTATTTGAATTCTTATTAATGGTGGGGCGGTGGAGTTGTGAGAACATTTTTTTTTAATATCAATTTTAAATCCCATTAATGTTTTAACAATATTTTGAGCACTCGCATTGATTGATGGCACATTAATGCATTCACATAACCTCACCACAAATGAACCTCCATGTCTACCTCACCATCAATTTTGAGTCGTCCAATGAAAAAGATTTAGAGATTGAGGATGGGTTGCACTGCCTTCATGGTTGCACCACCTTAGCTTGATAAGGAAAAAAAGTATGGAGGAAGTTATATATAGAGAGAGTAGTTAACTTCCCCCTCTTGTATATATTGATATGAAAATATTTACAATTGAGCTTGGAAGCACACACATGTTGTGAATCCAAATGATGCGGAGCTAGCACAAACACCTCCATCACCTCACCCCACAAGTAGAAGAACACAATATTGCAGCACTGCCCACGACCTCAAAATGCTAAATGGTGAGTGCTCACACCCATCTGTTCTACATTTATGGTGAGTGCTCACACCCATCTCTTCTACATTTAACCATTTATTGTAAAAAACAAAATTAATAATTTTGCACTTAACTATTTATCGTCAAAACAAAAGAATATTTTTTCACAAGAAGTAATATTTTTTCCCTGTAACTATAGTAATAATATTTTTTTAGTAAAATTGGCTAGGAATGAATATAATGAACCATGTCATTAGACTATTATGCTAGTTTTGCAATAAGCTCATGGACATTACAATTTGACATTGAAGAGCATGTGAATGATACTTGAGAATCCCTATCATGAAAAACACATGAATTATATATATCGATCCTACTAATTTCTAGTGAAAATATGGGGATGAAATAAGGTTACTTTCAACTAGAACAATTTCTCAATATTTGTTGAGTAGCTGAGCAGTAGTTGTAGTCACATACAGTCTTTTGCCACAAACACCACCTTCATTGTCTTCCCTCATAATAGAGGTGGCTTACCTCCTACACGTCTTCATAATAAAGGTGGCTTACCATCTTCACCCCTTGTTCAAGGGAGGGTAGGTATTCAACTGTGAAGATCAATGTAAAGTATTTCTAAAACCATTTTGAATTCTCAGAGTATGATGAAACAATAATCAACCTGTTGGGATAGGGCTCGTTGGGAAACCTACTAGCTTCTTCAACTGTACATATGTTGTCCAAGCATCCTCAACTCTGCAAGACTCGATTTGCACTTTGTAATCTCTCGTCCAATGTATCTTCATCACTATCATGAACCAAGATTCTAATACATAAAGTAGAAAAAAATTTCATGCAATAAGGACAAGTATCGGCTTAGGGTTTAGAGGTTTCAGAATCATAAAAGGAAATCTGGGTTCAACAAAATGGCCTTCATACTTCAAATCTAAATGATTAAAGGCTTTAGAAATTTGATTATAATGAGAAGCTACCTTAATAGCTCGTGATCGATGAGGAACGGATTCAATGAAGCCTTTTGCAATATAATGCAATGTAAAACCATCCTTATCAATGCAGTATGGAACCAAGAAGCATATGCAGTTACAGGCAACAATGTTTTATTAATGAAACAACTGGCTGGCTCAAGGCTTGAACCACTATCATCACAATTTGAATCATACATAACATGTAGCCAGTTATACTTTGAGCCACTATCACCGCTTGTTAAACCTTACAGGCTTACATAGCACATAGCATCGATTATACCTTTTAGGAATGCATTAAAGTATATGTCACTAGCATCATGTTAAAGTACAAGTCCCAAGCACCTGCTTACTATATTATTTAAGGAGATGCCGCATAGATGGACTTGGTTAGCATGGATGGACCTGGTTAGCATAGCATAGATGGTGTAGTAAATTTGTATGCAGTGGATGATCGATGTGGTTGTATCTATAATTTAATAAATGAAAAAGTTCTATCAGCGCAGACGAGTTTTTTCATATATTTATTATCGGAAAACACAGGCACGATTACCCATTTACCATGCATTATGGAAGGATCAAACACTGTGACATTCAACAACTCTTCTAGATATAATGTTTATTGTTTATAATGTGCATGATTAATGTCTTTTTTTTTTAATATCTTTGTATGCAATCGAAATCCCATTTTCCACTGGACAAATACTGAGTCGGATGAGTACTTAAGTATCTGATTTGGGTCTCTTGTACATAGTAAAAAAAAATTGCTCAGATACTTGGACCAAAATTGTGATGAATTTTATAGAAACATATGCATACAAATACTTGAATGAATTCAAATGCTAAAGTGATTTTTTGTTCATACTTAATTAAGAAGAAACTTGATCATGCTTCATGCTTGATACTTACAATGAACCCGAAGGGCTGTATTTATACACATAAGGCATGCAAAACCTGACTTAGACTTAACTAAGTATTGGTACATGCTAGCCTGTAATTGGGGTTTTAATAATTCTCATTAATACTGGCAGAAGTAATTACCATTCTCCAACACTTCCTTTTAATTACTATCTAACTTTTGCTAAAACATACTGCCTTTAAGGAATTTCAGAAAACAAAAAATGAATGCCTATTGGTTTATGTCTCAGCTAGGATTACAAAACATCTTAATTTCTTCTTTTCTACTATGTGCTGATGCAGCTTCTTATTCTACTTTCTACTCAAACTTCTAAGCTTTTAATATTCTTTTTCTTCTTTGTGCTCAGCACTTTAAACAATGGATATCTCTTCTTCTTCTTACATCTCTTATTGCAGTTCGGATGTACAAAATTGCACTGGACATAACTCTTGATGTAAAATATAGTGATCTAAAGCATATTCAATGCTGCCTTTAACACCTGCCAGAGATTTGTTCTAGTTTTTTCCCTCCAGATTTTAAACTAAGTGCATTACTTCTTCTGGTTCTTCTTCAGATTCTGATGCTACAAAATGTAGGCTGTCATCCTTAATTTATTTTGACTTTGCAAGTCAATCCTCAAGAAATGTCAAATCTTCCTCAAAATTTGTTTCTTTTGCTTCAAATTATTCATTTAGATTCTACCAAAGTTGACTATACACCTCAAGTTCCTTTTTTAGTCCTTATCCTTTATTTCTTATCACCCCTAAAAAAAAATATCGATTTACGTGACACCTCCTTAATGCAAAATCTAGAGATTTATGTGGTTTCCTTTAACTTTGATAGAAGTTGACTTCTCAACTTAAAAACTTCTTAAAAAAAATTCCAATAAATAAATATATGTGTAATCACTTTAAATTCCACTTAGAACCCTTTTATAAAAACCTTACATAAATAATATCTTCTTTAAAACACCCCTAAAAAGAACTTTTACATGTTTAAAAACATGCACGTCTCTTTTAAATCAAATTGTAGATAACCTAAAATATAACATAGACTTAGATTATAAAGTTCCCTTATTCGTTGTAAATCAAATTGTACATAACCTAAAATATAACATAGACTTGGATTATAAAGTTCCCTTATTCGTTGTTCCTTTGAAATGAGGTTTTCAAACTTCATGTAATAAATCTTTATGTAATTTATTCAAATACCTTCACGGGCTTGGTTTCACCGACCATTCTCAGCAGGATTTTATTTGTATGGACTTCTTACCAATGGTTTTTATGCTTTGCCAATTTGCTTTCCTTTCTCCACTTAGATAGATAGATATTGGTCTTGGATCGATTCTCTCTCATTTTATTGGTGAAAGATTTTGGGTTAGATAGAATTGCCTTTACCATATCGGCCTTTTTCACTATGGAACAATACTTTTCACAATGGAAGAATACAACAGAACATGGCATATCTTTACTTTTCTACCATAGTCTTCTCGGTAGATTGCAGGTTGTGGATGTAATTTTTCACTATGGAAGAATACTTTTCACAATGGAAGAATATAACAGAACATGGCATATCTTTACTTTTGTACCATAGTCTTCTAGGTAGATTGCATGTTGTGGATGTAATTTTTCACTATCGAAGAATACTTTTCACAATGGAAGAATACAACAGAACATGGCATATCTTTACTTTTCTACCATAGTCTTCTGAGTAGATTGCAGGTTGTGGATGTAAAATTAATGATAGAGAATGTGATCTCATTCAGTGACTCATTCTTGGATCAATATGCTTTCAATGAACTTAAGCTCTGATACCATGATTAAATTTATAGAACAAAAGTAAACAATTAATTGAACGAATTCAATGCTAAACTCAACTGCTGCTCATACACTATTAACCAGAAACTTGATCATGCTTGATACTTATCATCTTAAGGAGAAACTTGATCATGCTTGATACTTGATCACCTTAATGGACCAGAAAACCTATATTTAAACACTTCTACATGCAAATTTAGAGTCTATAAACTGAAACTAAACTGACTTATGTGTGTAAATTTAAAGTCTATAAACTGAAACTCAACTGACTCATATAGCATGTGCCTACATACAAGTCTAACTAGGACTTGACTAACTCATTATATGATGAGAGTAATTACCGTTTTCTAGCACATTGATCTTTTGAGAATTTTATTTATTATTTATTTAATAATATGAGATATCGGGACCAACTTATTGGCATTCATTGTACCCTCCTAGTCTACAAATCAATTCACATTGAGGCGATAATGAACATCAAAATTTACCAAAATTTTTGGTATTTTTTGTTAATGACTAATAACGTGCACGCCTAGTCTACAAATCAATTCACACTGAGACCATAATGAACATCAAAATATTACCAACTTTTTGAGCGATGACTAATAACTGTTAAACAAACAATGAATCACTAACTAATTACATTTAAAAAAATCTCAAAGCACACTAAAACAATTTTATAAATCTCAAAGCACACTAAAACAATTTTATAGCAACAACAATATCCAATGATCCTCAGACATGGCCTCTCCAACAATTAGAAGGTGGATTTTAATGTAAAATCAGTGAAAAATAACTAGGGCTACAAGTTTTCAACGACTGTGAAAAATTGGCAAAACGGGTCCTTTTAGTCACCATGTTTCCAATCCACTATGCAGTATTCAGAATCACTCATAACAATGACATGTTTTTACTTTTATTTTTGGGTTGATACATATGTTTATATTTTAAAATTTTGGGGTGGGATATTATCTATGTTTTTCTTAGATCGCAGGAGAATGGAATAAGTGTATTGTCCATATTGATTTTATGGTTGTTGTTCAAAATCCATGATAAACACTTATAAAAAAATTGAAAATAGCTCATGTGATAAATGCACTTAATGGCATGGTAATGTGCACTTCATGAGACAATGGAACTCTATTTAGTAGCTGGAAATAGAGCTAATGTGCACAAAGTTTAATTGAAGTCCATTTTGTATACACAAATTGAGCTAATGTGCAATTCCTATGACACTATGGACTCCTAATAAAATCCTCTAAACTCCTAATAAACTTCTTTGAATGCATGGGATAATTGTACTTAGTGACATGGTAATGTGCATTCTCTATGATAATTGAACTCCATCTAATAGCTAGGAATCCAATTAATGTACATAGGGTTTAGTCGAACTCCATTTGGAAGCTCGGAGTAGAGCTAATGTGCGTCATACTCGTAATAAACTCCTCCAAACTTCTCCATCTAGAAGTTGGGCATAGAGCTAATGTGCAATCAGCATGACATGCATAGTAAACTCTCAATATCTCAACATGGGCCCAAAGAGTGGAGGTAGAGTAGAGGTAATCAATCCATGCACCTTATCATACATGTTGCATTTTTGCATAGAAAGCTCACTTAATAGTTGCATTATTTTAATTTTTCAATTTCAATTAAATATTTTTAATTTAAAATTTGATTACTTTATATAAATAACGCAATATAATGTTTTAACTAAATCTCATATTCAAATATTCTTTGTGAATGAAATTGAATCTCACTATTCATAACATTTTTATTTGATTCCAATATTACGATGAAGAAAGATCAACCATATTTTAATTCTTATTTAGATTTTTTTAATTTATATTATATAATTTAGGCATGTTTAGAGGTTTGTGTTGTTAGAGTTGGAATTTATTAAAAAAAAATCAAAAAATTAATGACATTAAATGTTTTTTTAATATTTATAACCATAAAATATTAATCTCAAAATGTTTTAATAAGATTTATCATATACCATAGAACTTGTTATTATCCTTGAAAGTAAGGAATATTAATTATGTGGATATGAGTTTGTATTTTAGAACTTGGGTGGATTAGGACCTATGCTTTTTCTAGGATTGCATTAGGATGAGACAAGTGTACTATTTAGATTGATTCTATGGAAGTCATTCAAAATAAATAATTTATGAACTAGATGTAGCCAAAAATGAAAAGTTATAATTAAATTTTTTGTCGTCTCATAAGATAAAAAAATGAAGAAGAAATAAAAAATAATTGTGATAGGTAATGCATGGATAGCTCATAGTTCATTAACAAATAACCATTAGTTCATGGCAGATAACTAGAAAAATGTGAAATAGAAAAGATATATATAAAATAATTTACAGTTGATAAATGGATAATTATAATTGATGCATGAATGCATGGATAACGTATAATTTCATGGTACTTAACTTGCATCTATAGTTAACCAACCACAAAGTAAATGATTGTTTTAGATACTAGAAAAAATAAACAGTTGCATATATAATCTTTTTTTAACAAATCTTATATGTTAATTAACATATAATTACCCTCTAACTTTAATTAGATTATTATATTTTTTTAATAAAAATATTATAATTACTATTCTGTTATACATTTTTTACACAGCAAACATAAATTGTACATTTAACACTAAAAATATAAGGTTATCATAATATTTAAAAATATAAGTGATACATTCAAGCAAAAATAAACATAAAATATACATTTAACATTTCAAAAATAAAGTTATCAAAATATTCAAATAAAAAGCCTCCTATTTTTAAAAAAAATTCTTATCAATCCTAATTAACTATGTCGTCTTCCAATAAACATCCCTTTCAAATTTTTACCTACAAAGTCATCTAACAATAATTCAAGCTTTGCTCGAAAATATGTATCATAAAAAAAACTTAACCATATTTTATAAACCATCCACCTTAAATCGTCTAGTAAAAAGGTCCTCCTCCAGGTTGACTTGTAATATCTAGAAACCCGTATTAAAAAAAAAAAGACTATAACTAGCACACAAACAAATAGTTGAGATATAGAGACATTTTATGAAATTCAACTTTAATTTAGTCATGCTTAACTACATGTTATCATAGACATTATTCATATTATCTATTTATCAAGCATACATTTATCAGTAACTAGTTATTTTTTATACATTTATCAGCCACTAGTTATTTTTTATATATTTCTTTATAATTGTTTATTTCAAATTTTGAATAAGTGCCATAGAATCAATTTCTATAGTACACTTGTCTCATCCTTGTGTGTAGATGAAAAAGCATAGTTCGTAGTCCACCCCTAATCTCAAATAACTAGCACAGCCACATAGTTTGTGGGTGGATAAGGATCATGATTAAGAAATAACCATAGAAAAGAGGACAGTTTCTATTTTTTTATTCTTCGTATTCTTTTAGTTAAACCAATTCAACTCTAAGTTATCCATGCCTAGCTACATGTTCTCACCAACATTCTTCATGTTATCCATTTATCAACTATCAATTTTTTTTATGTCACATTCTTCTTGTTATCTGCCATGAACTCTTTGTTATCCATTCATCAACTATGATTTATCCATCAGTTATCCATTCATTAGCTACCAGTTATTTTTTATATTTTTTCATATAATTGTTTATTTCAATTTTGAACGACTGCCATAGAATCAATCTTGACAATACAGTTGTCTTAACCTCAATCTTGACAATACAGTTGTCTTAACCTCATGCGTAGATGAAAAAGCATAGGCCATAATCCATCCCCAAGTAACGAGCACACCCAAATAGTGTGTGGCTGGAACTCGTCGATAGGAATCAAATGGTTGAAAGATAGTTATGGAATGCATGACTATTTGAAAAAATATATATCTTTACCTTATTTTTAATATTCTTTTTCTTTTTATCTCACATTGTTCTAATTATATGTCATGAACTGTTGGTTATCCATTTATAAGCTATGAGCTATCCATTCATTGCTACGAGTTATCCATTTATCAAGAGTTATAAGTTATTTTTTACATTCATTTCTTAATAATTATTTATATAGGGTTTATGACTTTCAAAACTCCTACCAACCTAAATATGTAAAATATCTTTTTTTAATCATTTTAGTGTAAGAACAAGAGTCATAGTTCATGTCATTTATTACCAGCCACAAAGCTTAAATAACTTTGACGCCTTAGCAAGTTGTTCTCACCATCTAAACGACGGAGTGAGAATAATCCTTCGTAAATATTTAGATTTACTACTAAAATTAAACATATCAGTGACAGTTTTTCGAGCGTGAGCGTGAGATAGGGAACTAAGTTTATTAATCACGTTTTTTTATGCAGTATATAACGTTTTCTATTTCTACTTTTTACTTATACCTTCGCCAAGTTTGTGTGGACAGTCATTCCATGCCGATTCCGTCTATTTGTTTCTTTCATATAAATATGGAAAATAGTTCCAATGAGTCTTAAATTTATAAGTAGATTAAGTTCATCTATCAACTTTGAATTCGATAGCACCTTGATCTATATAGTTCATGCTTATCTAGAGGTCCAAAAAAACTTGTATAGCTTCTATGGTATTTTTTCCCTGCTCATCACCAACTTGCTCTCAGCTTTCTGTAATTTACGAAAACCTTCTTTCATTTCAGTTTGTTGCCTTCTATAATTTCCGTTAACCTTCTTTCATTTCAGTTTGTTGTAGTTTACATATTTATTAATCGCAGAGTATTGATATGAAACAATTTCATGACCCCCAAATATCAGAGAGGAGAGGAGACTGCAGAGTATTAATAAAGATTCAGTATAAACACAACATCAAAATGTTTGAGTTTATTATTGAAACACAGAATGCTACAAAAACTAAGAAGTTGCACAGGACAACTCTAAATTAGACAACAATTAATTATGGAGAAAATTTAGAGTAACCTAATTCTTAGACAATTTGTATTAGTATTTTAGTGGATTTTTCTGTTAAAATTTGGCAAAAATTGTTGAAATTGCAGTTTTGGTTGCTAAATTTTGACCTAAATTGTATAGCAGTTTTGGGTTGCTGAAATTGAAATTGAAATGGCAGTTTTGGGTTGCTGAAATTGAATTTAAAATTTTGGATTGCTGAAATTTGCATAGTCTAGATGCCCTAAAGTTTATCAAAGTCCTTGAATCCATTTCTGCACTCAGAATTGCAATTCCCTCAACCAAAATTATAATTTCAACGATTTTTCCCATCACTAAATCATAATAAAAATAAATAAAAATTACAAATCCTTTGCATACTCCTTAAAAAATATGGAGCGGCTATTGGTATTCAAATCTCCAAAGTTGTTGCACATACGACCATGCCCACAAGTCCTTCCTCATCACCGATAACTTGAATCCGCCCACACGTTGACGGGTTAAACAGATAAGAGATGTGCTTCTTGGGAGTGAAAGCATATGTGCTTACAAAAATGTAGTCCTGCCACACTGTAACACAAATTATGAAGTAGTTCTGGGGTTTGTGGTCTGTAGGCTTGCAGGCCTCACGCTTATGGATACTCCGAACCTCGTCTCGATTGAAGATAGGTTTCACACCATTGTTGATTTCCTTCCTCCTCCTTCGTCCTTAGCATCTCTTTCTTCTCGTTTCGTCAAGCGCGCCAATATTCCAAAAGTCAAGCTCTCTTCTGCCGCCTCAAAACGAAAAGCAGTCACCCTCTCTGAGAAAGGCCTCATTGGCCTATTCACTAGGCTTTGGTCGTCCCCTCACTCAGTTGAAGTCTGGCTCAACAAAAAAATGGAGAACCCTAATCCAAGGTGAGGTTCAGCAAATCTTCTGTGGGAAAGGTTATTTCGCATTCATCTTTGAAAAGAAAGAGGACCGAGATCTTATTTTTAGAAATGGCCCTTACTTCATGGGTCCAAGAGGCATGTAAATGGGATCTCTCTTTCAACCCAGAAAAAGACATCCCTAAGGTTGTTCCAATTTGGATGAAGCTACCCCATCTCCCTCTTCATTGCTGGAATGACAAAGATTTTTGAGCAATAGGAAATACCTTGGGGAAATATGTGGACAAGTCTGAGCCAAAAGCTCCAATGTTCTCATGCGCTCGAATCTGTGTTGAGGTTGATCTTGAAAAAGGCTTGCTGGAATCCATTAATCTCTCCATTGACGGATGGAATCATTTGCAAACTGTGGATTATGAGCAAATCCCTTTTAAATGCAAATATTGTCATGAATATGGGCATTTTGCTAAATCTTGTCCAAAAAAGCCAGAGAAATCTATCACAGAAGGCCTGCAAGAAGAGGGATGGAATGTAGTAAGCGGGAAGAAAACCACAAAGCAACCTCACATCCCCACAAAGAGCGCCTCCGGAAATAGGTTTGAGGCTCTTCAAACAGAAGAACAAGAGATCGAAACCCCAGAGGAAAATGTTGAAGAAGCCCTGCATCAGGAAGATGAAATACCAACATAAGTACCACCTCAAAAGGAGAATAATGATCTGGAAGAAGATATGGTGCAGCCTATGGCAAGGAAGGAAGCCGCAGCCAACTCAGAAGGATCTGTCACACGATGTAGGGAAAAAGCATGCTCTGAGGAATCCACAGACATCTCTCTTGAGGAACAAGAACCCCTCTCCAAGAAGCTACCCCAACAAGACAATACGAAAATAGGAAGCAGCAAGGGAAAAGGCAGCAGGGAAACAGTCTAATTTAGACTTTCTAGTCAAAACCTCACAAGCAAGCAAATACCTTCTCAGCGCAGAAGAGGAAAAAAAGGAGAAGGAAAAGGTGCTTAGACAACTCAAAAAATAATGAAGCTGGTCTCCTGGAATTGCAGAGGATTAGGAGGTTCCCAGAAAATAGAATTTATCAAAAGATTTAAATCAATGGAATTGGATTCAATTCTTCTTATCTAGAAGACAAAAAAAATGGCTGAAAATAGTCTAGCAACACTAAAACGATTCTGGCCAAAAGGTGAAGGACTAGCCACCAACGCATATGGTGCCTCTAGAGGCCTGCTCTATTGGTGGGACGCTGAAAATTTTTCTATGCATTCTGTCGTTGAGAACAAAAACTGGTTGTTTATCAAATTAGAAAACAAAGAAAAGAAAGAAATGCTCTGGATAGGGAACATTTATGGCCTGACTATCCATGCTCAGAAAGATAGTTTTTGGAATTCCCTTGAAGAACAATGTGAAGGTAAATCGCTTCTCCCTTGCTTCATAGCGGGGGACTTCAATGTTACCATCTCCGCGGATGAACACAGAGGTGGACCTAAGGTCAGGGGTCCCTTTGTAGAAAGGCTAGAGGACCTGATTTCGCTCTCGGGGCTCTCGGACATCAAACCAAAGAATGGTACTTTCACTTGGAGCAATAAATGAATTGGACATGATCACATAGCTACTAGAATAGACCGGTTTTTGGTTAGCACCCACCTCCTCAGAAAATATCATGAGACCAAACTCCTGTGCTCGGCCATTTCAGATCACAAGCCAATCTGCCTCTTTTTCCTGCCTTCGAAAAATTTGGGGTCTCTCCCTTTTCGCTTCAATCATCTTTGGCTGGAATCTGAGGTAGTTAAGGATATCATCACAAACGCCTGGCGGTGTTTCATCCTAGGAACTCTAGCATTCTCATGGGAACAGAAGATCAAAAGGGTTAAAACGGCTCTCAAATCCTAGGCAAAGCACCATTATCAAGAGCATTCTCAAAAGAAAGCAAAAATTATAAAGAGTATGGAATCCCTTCAAGCAGAAATGGAGGAAAGAAAGATTACCAAGGAGCATCTTATCAAAGAAATAGAACTTGAGAAAAGTTCACAAAAAATATTAAGGCAAGAGGAAGAGGGATGGAGGCTGTGATCACGTGTTCTCTAGCTTAAAGGTGGAGATCAAAACACAAAATTATTTCAGAACCAATGTAGACATAGGCAAAGGTGGAACACAATGTGGGAGCTCAAAAGCGAGGACGGCACAGTCATCACCGGGCAAGCAGCAATCAGCACGGAGGTAAGAAGTTTCTTTGAAAACTTGTATAATGAAGAAGAGTATGTCTCACAAGAATGTATGGAAGAAATGGTTCGAGACATTCCATCCCTAATTATCCCTGAGGAAAGCCTTCAGCTTGAATCACAAATCTCGTAGGAAGAGGTCAAGAAGGCCATATGGTCCCTCCATCCAGATAAAGCCCCAAGCCTTGACAGTTTCCCTATCCGTTTCTATAGAACCTTCTGGTCTCTAATAAAAAAGGATCTCATGTATCTCATCTCTTGGATGGCGAAAGGAAAAATGGGTGGAGCCACAAACTCCACCTTTTTGGCCCTGATCCCAAAAGAGGCAAACCCTTCCTCCATCAAAAGGTTTAAACCCATTTCCCTCTGCAATGCCTCTTACAAAATTTTCTCAAAAGTCTTATCTCTAAGACTAAAGCCTATTATTCATTCTCTGATCTCTCCAAATCAAGGAGGCTTTATCTCGGGCCGACAAATTAGTGATAGCATCCTTATGGTTCAGGAGACGATACATTCTAGCACAAAAAAGGACGAACCAGGTATGGCCATTAAGTTGGACTTAGCAAATGCCTTTGATCGGTTGAGGCATTCCTTGATTCTATTGGTGCTAAAGAAATTTGGTTTTCCCCCCATATTCATCAATCAAATTCAAGATTGTATAAATTCCCCTTGGATAGCTCCCTTAATCAATGGCAGACCCTCTGAATTTTTTAAAGCCTCCCGAGGGATAAGACAAGGGTTCCCCCTCTCCCCCTTTCTTTATATCCTTGTTGTAGACTCCCTTAGTAAAAGGCTCTCTAGACTTCAAGCTGAAGGCTCTCTTTCAGGCCTCTCCTTCCGTAACAGAGTCCTCCCTATCAGTCATGCTCTTTTTGCAAACGACACAATTATACTAGGAATATCCTCCCCTCAAATAGCTAGAAACTTCCTAAGACCCCTAGACCTTTTCCTTCGTTCCTCAAGAAGCTCAACCAACCTAAAAAAATGTCAGTTCTGCGGATGGAATTGTAGTACAGCAATTCTCCGCAGTATATCACATATTCTGCATATCAATGCCACTCACAATTGGACTCATTTCACTTATCTGGGTATTCCCATAGTCAAAAAGACCTTTTCCTTTGCTATGTGGCTCCGATCATCCAAAAGATCAAAAATAAAATCTACTCTCTAGGCTCAAAGTGGTTAAATCTTGCAGGGAAAATGACTCTCATCCATTTCATCCTTTGCTCCTATCCAATCTACTCCAGCTCGATGATCCTAGCCCCCAAGAATGTCATCAACAATATATGTAAGGAAATCATAAAATTTATTTGGCAAGGAGGAAAGGTCCAGACAAAGAAATTCCACTTAGTTAAATGGGACACAGTCAAAAGGACAAAAAATAAAGGTGGATTGGGCATCAAGGACCCAAAGCAAATGAACAAAGCTCTAAGAGCAAAACTGATCTAGAGGTTGGCTACATGCAAGAAAGAATGGTGGAAAGAAATAATAAGGAAAAAATACATCAAAAGACCCAGATCCAAAATCTTAGACATCACGTGGACAGGTAAGGGAACCTCATTCTAGCTGTTGTGCAAAGCCTCTCTCAACATAATTCAGTCTAATTACTATTGGATCCCAGGTAATGGTTAAAAAATCAATGTCTAGGATTGCAGCATCCTAGGGAAGCCCCCTTGCTCCTCACTTCCAGGTTTGACTATTCTCGTTGAATGGGCCCGCAGCTAGGGCATTCATACTCTCCATGATCTCTCATTGTGGGATTCGTCGGGGTGCTGGATTGGCTGGAAAGAACTTCACCCCGTATCTCATTTGGATGGAGGCATAACCCTCTTTCTCTCATCCCTGCATGGCTTGTCTCCATCTCGAGAATTAGCTAGAGATTACATTGGTTGGGGTAAAATTGGTCAGTACATAGTCAAAGAGGGATACACGAGACTCTCCTTGGAGCCGGCAGCAAATGAACGACTATGGAGGAAGGTTTGGCACCCAGACAGCATCCCAAAAGTAAACTCTGTCATCTTGATCCTGATGCACAATAAACTTCTCATGGCTGAGAACCTCAGGAAGAGAGGAATAGCAGGACCCTACCGATGTGCTCTTTGCAATACGGAAGAGGAAACCTCAAATCACATTTTTCTTCAGTGTAGAGTTTCCATAAAAATTTGGCTGCGTGTTCTCCCTATGGGATTTCACTTCAGTCCCCCAGGCTCTATGGTTCAGCTTCTTGAGGATTGGTCTAAACAATTCCCTGACTCTCTCATTAAAAAACCCATTCTCAGTCGCCTTGGAACTCTATCCCCAAGAATCTCTGCTGGCAACTATGGATAGCTAGGAACAAATCTATTTTCAATGATCAAAAAGTTGTTTCAACTCGTATAGTTTCTAAAATGGTGGGAATGATAGCTGAAAAGTTCGCCTCGAATGATATCAGTTTTCCTGATGCTGAGCACATCTCAGAGCCATGTGCAACATGATGCAAGATCTTTTAAAAAGAAATGAGCCCCCTTCAGTACAATTCTCTAAACAAAAGAGCAAAGCAGCCCTCCAGCTCTCTTCCTTGGGAAATAAGAAAAAATAGCAACGATTTCAAGATCTGGTTGAGGGAAAGAAATTCCTATGCTTTCTTCTTTGATGGTGCCTCAAAGGGAAACCCAGGGGTGGCAGGTGCAGGGGGAATCCTTGTGGATCCTAGAGGACATGTTGAAGAAACCTTCACTTGGGGCCTTGGCTATAGGACCAATAATGAGGCTGAGTGGTTGGCTGTCCTTTAGGGAATGAAAATTCTAACCAACAAAGGCCTCTCCAATATTGTGATTTTTGGAGATTCTCGACACGTCATATATAAAATGGTTAATGGAAATACCACGGGCTCTATAAAGTGTCGTTGTCTGCATGACAAAATCACTCCTCTCTTATCTAAGCACTATGAATTTTATCACATCCTTCACACAAACAATGTTGCTGCTGATGCTTTGGCTAATACGGGGGCCTCCTTACCTCAAGGTCAATTTTGTCTAAATGGCCAAATCCCACACCCTAAACCCATTCCTTAATGAATTCGTGGGATGAAAGTTTAGACCTCCATCACATAGATCTCACCTCCAAGGATTTATGTGAAGGTTTTAATGTTTTATGCGATGGCTCAAAGGATTTATACAAAGGCTCTAAACCTTGTCGTTCCACCCCTCCTCACCTTACTGTTGTGTGCCCTCCATTCACTAGCCACAATCCTATGGATTTTCCTAAAGGATCTCCTCCCATAACGTGTCGTCCTAATCCTCCCCACTCTACCGCTGCGCGGCTCCCTCTTTGCATCAGCCTCTCCTCGATACTTGAAGTTTTTAATGCTCATCTCCCTCGGTTTAATTTCTCCTGCCACTCTCACACTCCAGGTCTTTTCGTCCTCTCCATTATGTCTTCCCCCCGAAGCCTCCCTCACCCTCATTCTCCTCTTGGCAATGGCTCTGTTCGTTATGTGATTTCTCCAGAGAGGATTTTGCTGGATGTAATTACAGGGGTTGACGAGGGCATTCTGCAGGAAATCCCATGGGAATCTCTGCCTCTCACCAGGGATTTTGTAAAAGAAAGGCTAGCTCTCACCGCTTTCTTCACTTGTTTGTGCTCTACACAAGCTAGTGTCTCTTTGTGGTTCTCAAATTCAGGTTCTGGGCTCAGCCTCTCCATTGACGACCAGTCCTTTATAGTAGGCAACAATTCGATTTTGGGTTGCAATTGTTCAAGGTGGAAAGAAGGTGCGGTCGACACTCTCTCTTGTCAAAGCAAGCAAGACCACGACTCCCTTCTACAGGAGCTCAACACTCTTAAATTGGTTCTTGGTGGTCTCTATGTCGATGAGTAGGCTCAAGAGTTTGCTCGTGCAGTTCGGGCTCTTCACAACAATTTATCCAGAATAGCAATTTCTCTCGGACAAGGTAGAATGGATCAGGCAAACGAGAATGTTAGGATAGCAGACTTGAAGAAAAATCTCATGTGTTTGTATGAAATGACAGCCATTGGCATTATGGACAAGGAAATTTCCCAAGAGGATAAAAATATGGGGGAATTGGTCAGCTACACCTCATATCAGATAAGTAATCATGACTCCAGGATTGATGATAGTGAAAGCAACCTCAATAAAATCATGGGCAAGGTGGACAAAATTCAAAAAGACCTCCAGCGTTTGGTAAGCATGAATCAGGGCAGTAAGGCTCTTGAAAGTCCTGCAACAGCAGCTCACCTCATGGAGGAGGAATTGGTTGTTTAGCCCATGAAGCACCCAAGCAATCTTTAATGGTTTTAATAGTTTCATGTTTTTTGTCTGTTTCTTTGTCAGCAGTTTATAAGGGTATACACTACCCCAGGCCTTAGAAGTTTTGTAAAAACTCTGTGTGGATTTCTTTGGTCATCCTTTTGGACCAGTTCTGTTTCATCCTTTTTTGAACTTCTAGAACTCTCGGTCTCTACTTATTTTCTGTAATGTATGGGCTATACACAGCCTATTTTATATAAAACTTTTTAAAGTTTCTGTTAAAAAAAAACACACGTTATGAAGTAATTCTGTCGGGGAAGAGAAGCCACATGAGTCCAAACGAAACGTTGTTCTCACGATCACACTTCATCACATGGTGTTCACTGAAGGTGTACAAGTTGCCACAAGAAGAAGCCGCTCCCCAACTATTCCACAGACCGTCGTTGAAATGCCACACATCTTCCCACGTTCCGGCACTCGGATTGAAAACTTCTACACTTCTGTCCAATCTGCGTCCACTTCTAGTAGTTAACACCATGAATTTACCTTCAATGAAAACACCATGGCATCTTGGGCCTTGCTGTTGGATCAGAGGAAGAAGAACTTCCCACTTGTCTTCTTCCACGTTATAGGTTTCTGCAGCCGACAGAGAGTTCAAATTTTCATCGAACCCGCCAGCGACATAGACAAGTCCACTGGAAGAAGAGACAGAAAGGGCAAAGAAGAATCGAGGTGTAGGCATGTCAGCTCCGCGGCTCCATCTCGCCGATTCAAAGTCATAAACATATACACTCTTAATTCTATGCACTCCGGTAATGACAACCAGCTTCCGTTTGACAGCAACGCACTGAGACACTGATGATATTCCAGTAAAGTCTGGATCGTCAATGGGACTCAGCCTTTTCGAGGTGCCATTCAAAGGGTCATATATCGTTATTACCCAGTTATGGCCAACGGACTTCAGATATTTGTGAATGAATCATATGAGTTGCTCGTTCTTGCCAGATATGTTTCTGTCGGCGTAGAACTTAGGGTTACTTTCCATACATTCCAAGCTTCTGCACACAGCTTTCAGGTTATCATGTGATGTGTAGGGCACTCCCAGCAAGCACTTTCAAACGAGATCGTCGAGCACTACCTCCATGGATGCACTTCAAAAACACCAATTACGTGTTACCGAAAGCTTTCCACGGATCTTAACCTAAATCTGCAGAGGCGAAGCGAGCGAGGCATTTGAAAATATGAAGGTAGAGTTATATATAACGTATAGACTTGGGATATGACCCATAGAAACCTAATTTTAAGCTAAGGAAAAAGAAAGTCTGTTGTATCGCTAATGTAGAACTTCAGAGGCAAAGCGAGCCAGGCATTTGAAAATATGAAGGTAGAGTTATATATAATGTGTAGACATGGGACATGATGCGTAGAAACCTAATTTTAAGCCAAAGAAAAAGTAAGTTTGTTGTAACGGTTGAGTGGAGATGCTATGAACTTAATTTACAATATTAATTTTTTAATTTGCAACTCATTTTTAAATATAATTTTGATTATTCAAAATTTTGATATTTAGGTTTTTCAGTATTTTAGATATTATTTTAGTTTTTGGACTTGTTTGGACTTAACCTAAGTGTAACAAGTATACACTATGGATTCATTTTATGGTCATAGTATCTTGTTAAGTGGATAGACATTTTTATTTGAGATTTGGGGTGGACTAATGCCTATGCTTTTTCATCTACATACTAGCATGAGACAAGTGTACTCTCGAGATTTATTCTATGTTGATTCTATGGCACTCGTTCAAAATTCAAAATAAACAATTATAAATAATAATAATAAAAAACTGGTAGCTAACTCATGAAGAGATAACTTGTAGCAATGCAGGGATAACTCATAGTTGATGAATGGATAACTGGTAGCAATGCAGGAATGACTCATATTTGATGAATGCCATAACTAGTTGATGAATGGATAACCAACAATTCATGGCAGATAAATAGAAAAATGTGAGAAAAAAGAAAAATAATATAAAAAATAATTGATACTTGATAAATGGATAACAGGAAGAATGTTGATGATAGCATGTAGCTAGGCATGGATAACCAACAATTCATGGGAGATAACAATAAGAATGTGAGATAATAAAAAAATAGAATATAAAAAATAATTGATACTTGATAAATGGATAAGAATGTTGATGATACCATGTAGCTAGGCATGGATAACTTACACTTGAAATGTTTAACTAAAAGAATATGAGGAATAAAAAAATATTTTCCATTCCATAACTATCTCTCAACCATTTAATCCTTAACCACGTTCTCTAACGACCTGATCCAACCACAAACTATATAAATATCCTAGTTATGATTAAATGATTTTGCCACTCACATCATTTCACTTCTACTCACCCTCATTTATTAAATAAAAAAATTATTATTTAAATCATTTAATTAATAAGTAGACAAAAATCAACTTTTTCACTATTTTTTTTAATAGGTATTATATTACGATTTCTAAAAAACATTGTGATAAGTTTTTTAAAAGGGCCGTTTACATCAATTAACATATTTCCATGAAAGTGGAATTATTGAAAAATTGGGTTTATCCTTGAAGGAAGTCTATAATACATTAATTATTTCTTACAACCATTTATTAAGTGGAAAAACACATCAACTTTTGTATTTTTCTTTTCACGAAAGCACTTAAAAAAGAAAACTAAACAATTAATATACATGTTTTTTTTTTTTTTAACCTTTCCACTACATTGAAAAATGGGCCAAACTAACTAATGGTAAGCTAGAAGGTCATTAATCAAAATTCATAGAGAGAACAATTCCTAAGAGATGTTTTTGTCTCATATTCCCAACTATCTCCCTTAGGGACTAAAGATAGATATTCACATCTTCTCATCTATCTCTTAATGAAGGATTGAATTCCCAAATCAACACTTGTTGTTGCAAAGTGATCTCATTTTAATATCATTATTACTTTAAAAATTCCATTATTTTGCTTTTGATTTGGTCCCTCTTTTATCAAGGCTACCTCAAATAGTTAATCAAACATTGGTTGAGTACAATCATCATCGAAGACATGTAAGAATATTTCATTCCTGTATCTAAATGAAAGTCGTTCCTCATAACTCGAACTCTCTCAATATCAATTTCATTCTCAACATTTGATGGATACTAATCCTCTGGGATTATTATCATGTTGTAATTTTTGTAAATAAATGATTTATTACCTTAAGCTATGAAGTTATAGAAGTGCTCAACTTTGGAATATGAAAATCTAAAGGTCGCCTTTATTTTGTATAAATAACTCTCTCATTCAATAAAATTCAATTCGTAGTTATTCCATCAATGGTATTAGAGTGTGGAAAGGTTCTTCCTTAACACCTAGTCCATCTATTTTCATTGCTCTACCAAAGTTGGCTTTGTTGTATATCACCCGCTAGTCTTCCCGCCCTCAATATTAACATATCCATTCTGCCTACTATTAGACCTGTATGTCTACCACTGACCAGCTCTTAGATATGAACATTGAAGAATCTTAAACCTAATATCAATATCGCAATCTATCCTTGCACGTTCACATAAATCTAGTATTTCATATCCTTGGGACTTCTCTTCTAGAGAAGCACCACCACATTCCACATCTCATTTTTCTCATTGTTTTGTACCTCAAAGAAGTTCATGACTTACAATGATTCCTTTTTCATATTGTTTTCTCCACATGACTAGTAATACACATCAATTTGAATCTTGCCTCTAAACTTCCTATGGTGAATACCTAATGTCGCAGACTTTCTCATAGTCTCCCCATTCATGCCTCTCACAATCTCCATTACAGCATGCATCCTTGCCTCCTAGGACCTATAGGTTAGGCTTAACCTCCAGTTTTTTTGAAAGGAATATGAAGAGAAGAGAATGTTTCATTGCGATTTAACACTATAATTTCTCATGCTTATAGATATTTGTTGTGTCTCACACCCCTTCCATTGTTGTGCAACATCTCCTATGATTGTACGGAGAAGCCTAACTCAAAGCAACTGAGACCACCTGTGTGGGGCATGAATTCGTTTGGAATTTGGTGCTTGGTTCGCACTTTGACTTGGTGTGTAAAATGGATTATACCTAGAA
>LPNX010244842.1:341657-371705 GCA_001517045.1 Pseudotsuga menziesii
AGGACAAGTGGCAGCATCCTCAAACACTTCCTAAGTTGCAGGTGGCAACTTCCCTATATTTGGGGTCATGATTCCCCAAGAAAGTGGAACCTAAGTAGGTGGCTCATTAAATGACAGCTAACCCAACTAAGACCTAGGCAATCTTTTTAAAAGTACTCAATGAAGAGAGATGGGGCTGCTCAGATTTTATTCCAGAGAGAATTCATTCAGGTGAATGTTATTCAGGAATTTCATTGAGGAAAGAGGGAAAGACAGTAAGGAAGTGTTTTGAGTGGATTGCTGCAGTAGCTTGATTATTATTACAGCTATTTGGGGTGAGAGAACTGATTGACAGTTCGGAGTTAACACTGAGTTGAAGACTGGTATCTGATTTGCTGCACCTAGTTCCATCCAAGGAGACCAGAGCAAGCTCGGGGGTCCTGAGAAGTCGTTGTCTGAGCGCTCTCCAGGAGTTGGTAGGGAGGAACGGCCTCCCATTGCTGTTGTTGTCCACAGCTTAAACAGGTTCTGTCATTTATTTCTTTATGTTTCTGAGTATAAATGGGTGCATGTTATGTTTAGCTATATGTCTGAGTAGTCAGTTAATTGCAGTAAGTTAATATATCAGAATATCAGTATTTAAACTTGTTAGTAATTACTGTGTTTTTCCACATCTGGTATCACCAGACCGTACTCTAGCACAGTATCTCAGTGTTAAGAAATAGTATTCTTTTGAACTGAGTTTCCTATAATACTTGCATTTATCACAAGTGATTTCATAAGTTACAAGTATTTTTCTTATAGTCTTATAAACTATTCCTAGTACTGTGCCTTTGTTTCTTTTGTAAATACTAGCAGTAAAAATGAAAAGATAGACTAAGTATCTCTGCAGTTTAAGTTATGATTGCTATCTGCTAGTTTCAAAAGGATTTAATCTTTTAGAGTTAAAATAAAATAATACTGACAGTAGGATATAATTACTTATCGGTTAATTATCTGTTTGATAACACAGTTAAATTCTACTGGTATTAGTTTGCATCTTAGTTAAGAATGCATTTATTATATCACTGAATATTCTTTTATTATTAGTTAAGTCTAAACATACTTCAAAACTGTTATTTTTATTATCTAATATGATAGATAATTGTTATAATATTCACAGGAATTTATATAGTTATGTATAGAAAAATATACTTTAAATATTTAATAAGTAATGTACAGAAATATTCAAGCTTTATAACTAAATACAGAACCCAAATCAATATTGGGTAAATAACATTAAAATAATATTCATAGTAACATTAAGAAGAAGTAATATTGTATTATATTACCTATAACGTATCAACATTATATACATTATAATAATAACATTCAAGTAGTATAATGGTATATACTACAAACTTAGTTTATTTAAACTTAGAACGTAACCAAACAAAGTAAATTTATGAACTAGTCACATACTGTGCTTTGTAAAGTAATTAAAATATTATTAAAAGACAAGAAGAATACAACACGTCATGTTAACTCAAAAGGATTACAATTCTTTTTATAACCTCTAAATAAATAGAAGTCAGGTTATAAAACCTGTAAGTAAGAAATTTAATAACATTTTATTAAACAATAAACTAGAATGTACTTCAGGTACAGAACTCTTTATACTAAAATGAACTACAGTATTATAACACAATCTGCAATAACACAAGAAGATAGAAATAACAGATACGATGTTGTTATAAGGGTATAAACCCTAGGCACATGTATGGTTTAAGAATTTATTACATACAATAACATCATAAAAGAATTTATTAATAGAAATATAACACATTACACAGAACTGTAAGTTGCTCGGTAGTCGAGATTAAGAGTTTTATAACTTCTTCAGTAATCTAATAATTATAATCCTTCACTGCCAACTAGGGTTAAACCTAGTAACCATATAACTAATCACAAAAATTATTTAATAAAGAGAAGGACTAGTAATATTCTTCTTACAGCCAGGTTAATAAATAAAACACAGTAAGCAATTCTTTTACCTCAGTTCCTTTAATACTGTGATAAAGAAGAACGCAAGAGAGGGAAACAGATTCAAGTTTCATAATAACTGAGGGTAAAACCCTACCCTTATCAACAATCAAAGGAATAACCTTAACTCTATTTTATTCATTAACCTGTAGCAGTAACAAAAATATACATGAAGGCGTACAGCCTGTAAGAGCTTCTGAAACACAGTAACGCAAGGCTCATATCCGGTTAAGTTTTAAAAACCAAACAACAACTACAAACAAGGTCTTACACTCACGGTCGTATCCGGAGGGATCTGTATAAGAGCTAGGGTATTACCCTTAATATTAACATTAAAACAAATAACCCAAAATCCCTGGAGGTTAACCAGAGCTGCATCGATCAAATCAGCACAATCTCTCAAGGTTTCAGACAAAGATGATGAGTCGTGGAAGGACCCAAGCTTACCATTGTCAAGGAGCCGTAACCACATTCTGGTGTAAGCTAGGAACCGTAGCAGGTTCACCTGCAAGAAGATCATTACACGACCGAATGTTAGCATTTTTGTTTTTAAGAATAAAGATATAAAATAACCTGTATAAATCACTGTGCTTTGAAAACATCAAAGTAGTGTTTTACCTCTTCAGTTGGTAGCCCTCGCAGTGAAGCCGCGACCTGTTCCAGCGAGGAGGTTTCCATTCGATGGCAGAATGTCTGGTATTTCAAACCTACAGCACAAAGGAGACCCCAGATAAACCCTACAGTCGCAGCATGCTTCTTATCGTTTTTCACACGACCAGCTAACAGCACCAGCCACACAAACTGAATGGATAATTTCTCTTGAGGGATAGAGAAAGGTAAGACAGTTCCCAACTGAGACAAGTTAAACAACAGCAGTTATCAGAGGCAAGAAGTAAGCTTGTACACACACCAGTAACCCTCACCAGGCAATGGCAGAGCTAACAAAGAGCCGAAGCAACTAGAGGACGAATGGCAGCTAAAAACGACATAAACTTGGTCGAGAAGGGTTTGCAAAGCGGCGGCCAATGGCCGAGCACGAAGGAAGAATGAAAAAAGTTTAGGGTTAGTCAACGTTTATAGTGCCAATGCATGGCCACTACGCTGCCACGTATTACACAATAATTTGCATGGAGGGGTTAACGTTTCCAAATTCCACGACACTCGATGGTTGGCACAACCTAATCATCGTTTGGAGGTTTATACCTTAGTTTTTCCCTGCATATTACAATGTCAACCATGCAACGTTAGTTGTATATAAATATAAACCTTGCATGCTACATTATGGTTTCTATATAGTCTCGTTGCATAAGCATAGAGTTAGGATTATATTCAAAAGAGTATAGAAGCATAGAGTATGGCTATAATATCACATAACGTTAATGCTATAGGATCATATAATATGGTTGTTGTATAGCATTGAGCACATAAGCATAGAGGCTTGTATTTTGGTGTTAAGGAGTTGTAAGTAATAAATTATGGTTATGGATTAGTTGTTGTATTACACAACTATAATGCTATAATTAATTCTTAGAATATGGTTATAGTTTAGTCGGTTTAACCCACATTTTTTAATGCCAACCTTTTGGTATTTCAAAGAAGGTAAAAATTATAACTACTCTTTGAAATGTATTTAGCTAATGGTATTTTAATTATGACTTTGATTGGTTTGATCTAGTTCACAATTTAGATAATATGGATAGAAGGATAACTCTCCTCGTTATAGACCTAGCATCCATTTAGTGACAATTTGATTTTGTCACTCTCTCCCAACTCAAGATTGGTTTTAAAGAAAGCAATATAAGTAAAGTATGCTAGATAACTTGATTACTCTTTTTACCTTCTGGTTGGTTAATTCAGTATTGAGACCTAATAAAGGAATCAGTAGTGAGGAGTCTAGGACTGATTCTAATGGTGTTTGGTTTCTGCCAATTGATACTTCTGGAATGAGTTTAACCTTCTAAAAAGAATGTAGATGTTTAAACTATAAAAGGAATACTTGTTTCAGATCATAGATCTCAGATGCTTCAGTAAGAAAATTTATGGGTTGATTTTTAATAATATTTCCTCATCAGTTGAAAAACTGAACAGTATGCAACCTAGCATGGAATGTTATTATTATAACTTTGACTAAAAGAAGTAAACTGTGAAACTGTGATCTTTCTACCATGCTAGCTGTTAAGTTAAGAAATAATAGATACATTCTTATACTTATCTTTAGGATAGACATGAAGGGTTATCGTACTTGTAAACCTACAAAACCTCATGTCATTGTATAGAATTGTCTCTACTATTTTATTTATATGTAAAATGCAATCTCTTTAGTATTAATTCTTAAAGGAAAATTTAGCAGAAATAACAAGATAATACCTTGAGAGGCATGATATTTCCGTCTAGCATGTTTAAACTTGTACTAAACAATTTGTATGAATAAATCTGTACTGCAATCTTCAAAGACTTGTTAGCATCGAACCATACTTCTTACATGTATACCTGTAATAGAAGGAAATGGTTGCGTTAGCTCGAAAGCTAAGTAATCCCAGCCCTTTACAACAAACCACCTTATGTCGCAAACAGAAAAATAATCAGTAGCTGGAAAGAAAAATGCTCTTCAAGGTACATAGTATTTAAATAACTATTCAGTTACAATTTAAATAGCATAAACTAATCAACCAGTTAACAACTGCTTTTAATGTGATTATATGTTATTTTAAAAGTTTTAAATTTTTTGAATTTTTGGGGTTTTTACATGTGGTATCAGAGCATGGTTCAAACACTAGGCCTTGATGTGGCCCAATTACTTTCCGCATAACAGTAAAAATAATATACTAATTTGTATTTTGTTTTATGTGAAAAACAGAAAATTATTTTTTTTCTGAATCTAACAAACATGTATGGAGAACTTAGGAGAATATGCTGGGGAGGAATCTCCAAACACTGAGATCAGACAAATGTCCAGAGAACCTATGATTGAGGAGATAACTGCACACTCCTCAGAGTTGATGCAGACCATAAAAGGTTTAAAGACTGAATTAGAATCTGTCAAGAAGGATAATGAACGAATTCTGAAGACTCAAGAGGAGTTAAATCAAATTCTAATAGAGAAATTTCAGAATGAAGGGAAAAATAGAAGGTCTGAATCTGAAGAAGCTAGTCATCAAAAGGGGTCCAAAAAGATGAAACTAGCTAAATCTGATAACAGTTCCTCATCTGAAAGCCTTAAGGAACAACAAAGTTATTATTCTACTAGTGATAGTAGCGAAGCAGAGGTGTATAAGAGAAAGAAAAAGTACAGACCTTACGAAGAGATCTCCGGGGAGTTCAAGAAAATAAAACCCCCAACTTTCAATGGAGAAACGGAAAAAGGAGAAGAGGCAGAATCCTGGTTATCCGGGATGAGAAAATACTTTCAGATTTATAATTATTCAAACCAGCTGAAGGAGAGAATGGCCATATATAACCTTTCAGGGAAGGCAGATATATGGTGGAAAGATTTAAAAAGGGTCAAGGGGATCAAAGAAAAAGAGGTCAATTGGAGTACTTTTAAAAGGTACTTCAAGAAGAAGTTCCTGTCTGAACAATACTATGAAGAGAGGGCCAAGGAGTTTTATGAGTTAAAGCTTGCGTCCATGACTATGAAAGACTTAAACAACAACTTCTTAAGTCTGTTAAGGTATGTGCCGTATTTAGTTGATGAGAAACCGAAGGTACAGCGGTTTCTCAGCTGCCTTCCATACCATATAAAAGACAGAATCGAATATGATAACCCCAAAACTCTGGAAGAAGCCATGTGAAAAGCTAATTTCTGTTTTGAACAGAACAAAAAGAAGGAAGGAATAGCCAATTGGAAGGCTAAAAAGAATGGTAATCAGTCTAAATTCAAGAAAAAGGAGTTTGTACCTCAAAAAAATTTCAGGAACAACAAGAACAGAAACCATTCTAATGGTAAGAACTTTCAGGGAAGAAAAAATGGTGCTTCAAATAACTCCAATAACTTCAAGGGCAGCAAAGAGGTTTCTAACAATCATGGAAATTTCACTAAGAATTTCGAAAGGAAGGAACCTGTTAAGTGTTGGGAGTGCAATGGCCTACACTATGCTTCAGTTTGCCCAAATCGGAAGAAGCCAAACAGCAATATTCATACAATACAAGATGAAATGACTGTTGGAGACTTTGAAAGGACCATGCCCCGGATCAATGCAGCGTTGGAGAATCGCCAAGCTGAGTACCAAATTTCCATGGTGGAAGTAGAAGGTATGGTTAACAAAACTCCTGTAACTATTTTGATAGATCCAGGTGCTAGCCTAAGTTATATTTCACTGCAGATAGTAGAAAAGTGTAATCTGACTGTTGAAAAGTTTGATAACTCTTGGCTAGTTCAACTAGCCACAGGGGCAAAAAGAAAGGTAAATTGTTATGTTAAGGATTGTGCTTTAGATATGAATGGTTTTAAAACTGCTGTTAAATTAAATGTTCTGCCACTTGGCTCGTATGACATACTTATTCGTATGGACTGGTTAGAACAACACAGAGTAGTCTTAAATTGTTTTGATAAAACATTTACATGTGTAAATAATAATGAACCACCAGTAATAGTGAAAGGTGTTCCTAGGAAGATAGTGGTTAGGCAGATCTCTGCCTTACAGCTCAAAAGAGAAGTCAGGAAAGGATGCAAGGCCTATGCTGTAATCATTACAGATGAGGCAAATAATGTTGAAAGAGATAAAATAAAAATAGAGAATATTCATGTGTTAAATGAATTTATTGATGTTTTTCCGGAGGAAATTCCAGGATTACCTCCTAGGAGGGAACTGGATTTCACAATAGAGCTGGTACCAGGTGTTGTACCCAGCTCGAAGGCTCCGTACCATATGAATATTCTGGAACTTAACGAATTAAAATCACAGTTAAAGGAATTAATCGATAAGAAATATATTAGACCTAGTGTTTCCCCTTGGGGAGCACCAGTAATATTTGTTAAAAAGAAAGACGGAACTATGCGACTCTGCATAGATTACCATCAGCTCAATAAAATGAAAATTAAAAATAGATATCCGTTGCCCCGTATAGACGATCTGTTTGATCAGCTACGCGGAGCTACGGTGTTCTCTAAGATAGACCTAAGATCAGGCTATCATCAGGTGAGAATTAAAGAAGAGGACATATTCAAGACAGCTTTCAGAACTAGGTATGGACATTACGAATTTGTCGTAATGCCCTTCGGGCTTACTAATGCCCCAGCCGTCTTTATGTGTCTAATGAACAACATAATGTATAAATACTTAGATAAGTTTGTCGTTGTATTCATTGATGACATCTTAATCTATTATAAAAATGAAGAGGAACATAAGGAACATTTACGGATAGTATTACAAGAACTGCGAGAGCAACAGCTCTTTGCGAAGTTCAGTAAGTGCGATTTCTTCAGAGATGAAATCCAGTATTTAGGTCACGTAGTGACTAAGGAAGGGATCTCAGTGGATCCTAAAAAGATCAGGGCAATTGAAGAATGGCCAGTACCAAAAGACGTAGAAGATGTTAGGTCTTTTATGGGAATCACCGGTTATTACCGAAGATTCATAGAAGGCTTTTCAAAAATAGCCAACCCAATCACTTCCTTGCAAAAGAAAGGCAAGAAGTTCGATTGGAACTTAAAATGCGAAGAAAGCTTTAAGAAACTAAAAACTTTATTAACAACTGTGCCAATTCTAAGAATAGCGGATCCCAATAAAGATTTTGTGGTTTGCACCGATGCTTGTAATGACAGTCTAGGCGAAGTGCTGACTCAAGATGGGCATGTCATTCCCTATGAATACAGAAAGCTAAAGATCCATGAAAAGAATTATGCTACGTATGATTTAGAGCTAGCTGTTGTAATTCATGCCCTAAAAATGTGGCGACACCACTTAATAGGCAGAAAGTTTACTTTAATGACTGATAATAAGGGTCTAAAATACCTTTTAGATCAGCCTAACTTAAATGCAAGGCAAGCTAGATGGCTAGCCTTCCTAAGTGAATACGATTTCGAAATTCAACACATAAAAGGAAAAGAAAATAAAGTAGCTGATGCTTTGAGCAGAAATACAAAACTGAATTTTACAACAGCAATCAGTACTTATAATTCTGATTTAAATGAACAGCTAACTAAAAGTATAAAATTGGATGAAATTTATCAAAAGTTACAAGCTACAGCTAAGGAAGAACCCATAGAAAGTTTAATTAAGTGTTATAGTTTAAATAAAGATGGACTTTTATTGTTTAAGGACAGACTGTATGTGCCAAATGTGTCTAAAGACCAGCGTAGATCCAAATCCTAGGCTCTATCAAGCGCCGAGAGGGATCATATCTGTGGAGCAGCAAACCTCCTTGAGTACAATACCTGAGAATAGGTTTGCACCTAGGACGATTTGATGTCTCTCCAGACTTGATAGAGCCTAGAATTTGGATCTAAGTAAGATTTTTATTGTTAAATATGATTAAATATATATATATATATAAAATACACCTTAAGAAATTGTGTCCTTTAAAAAAATTAGATCTTTTTAAATAATTAATCTAGTTAAAAACAACAATTTCAGTGTGCTAAACTATCATCAATTCATATATTCACTCAGCTATGACTTCCATCTGATTTTGACTTCTATTCGATTTTGTAACAAGTAAGTAGGTGCAAATGCTTCAAGATCAATCGATCACAATTGGATATTCATCCTATAGTGAATGTCTTCCTAGTTATAGCAATTGCATATTCATCCTATCAGTGAATGTCTCCCCTGTTAAGCTATACACTCCTTCCCAGCTGGACAATGACATTCTCATCTCACACATCTCACATACTTAAATTCTCTGGGTTTCTAATATGCTGTTATCTTCCTCATTCTAACTTAAATTCTCTGGGTTTCTAATATTACAGTAATTTTGCCAGGTTTCAATGGCAGAATGGACAAAGTCTTGTCAAACTTATGTTGGTTCAAGGAGTACACCAAGCTGGCAGGATTTCTAGAATGGTGGAGATCGAACACTGTCAGCACCTGTCCAGAGTTGTGGTGGCTTGCAGAGTGCATTTTTGCATGGTTCTCATGGAACCAATGTAGCTTTGTCCCCAAGCCATTCACCTGTGTTTATTCCAGCGCCGACAGAAAAAGGTTTTACTGGTTTTATGATGGATTTTCATATGGGAGGGGTTTCTGCTGCAGTTTTTTTGTCCCAAGGCCATTCACCTGTGTTTATTCCAGCGCCAGCAGAAAAAGGTTTTACTGGTTTTATGATGGATTTTCTGATGGGAGGGGTTTCTGCTGCAGGTTTTTTGTCCCAAGGCCATTCACCTGTGTTTATTCCAGCGCCGGCAGAAAAAGGTTTCACTGGTTTTATGATGGATTTTCTGATGGGAGGGGTTTCTGCAGCAGTATTAAAAACTGCAGATGCCCCTCTTGAGCGTATCAAACTATTGATGAAATGTTGAAATCTGGACGTCTTTCTGAGCCATACCAAGGAATTACTGATTGTTTTGGTAGGATAATCAAGGAGGAACGTGTAATTTCTTTACGGAGAGGAAACACTGCAAATGTAATCTGTTATTTCCATACACTGCAAAGGTAAATACAATTTTTCATATATGCTTTTCTGCTTGCTTTACAAGGCGATGCATACTGATATAAGTTTTTGATTTTTTTGTTCATTTGAGCCAAGATGTGAACTTTAGTTTGGAGACCTTTCTCCATGAAGATCTTTAAAAGGTGTTATAAATTGTACATGTCCCATGTAAATCATGCCAATTCAGATGAGAAAATTGGAGGCGTTTATTGCAGCACTTGTATTTTTAATGTTTGGCTGTTACTCTGGGGAGCTGGCATATGCAAAGCCTAAAGCCAAAGAGGTCCTGAAAGGAATGTTCGTTCCTCAGTTAAAAGGAAGTGGTGCAACTGGCCTTGCGATCTCTCTTATCGGAGCTATGGTTATGCCGTAAGCTGATATAACTTTTACCCATCGTTATTGATTCAAACAAATCTTTTGACTTGGAAAAAACATCCAAACTTACCTATGATATAGAAATATATACATTTTATCCATTTGTGATGACCCTGTAGACTCATATAATACATTTGCGAGTCAAACAATATATCTGATCGTGTTATCAAACGTATCCAGGCACAATCTGTTTCTTCATTCAGCCTTGGTTCTCTCGTGGTTACATCGACATACAGGTTGGTTGTCAGATGTGTTTG
Organism: Pseudotsuga menziesii; assembly: GCA_001517045.1. NCBI lineage: Eukaryota > Viridiplantae > Streptophyta > Pinopsida > Pinales > Pinaceae > Pseudotsuga > Pseudotsuga menziesii. The sequence goes on from LPNX010244842.1 coordinate 351,881, forward strand.
CATTTATGTCAGATGTGTTTGAACAATTCAAATACCAAAGGGGGCAGTTTGCCTGGTCCGCCAATCATACAGAAAGCTGGCAGATCAAAAGCGTTCTCAATTTATTTCGGGCCTCTCTCATTGGATTTCCCGGGGAAAATGTAATGGAAGAGGCTCAAATATTCTCTGCCACATATTTGAAAGAAGCCCTACAAACGATTCCAGTCTCTGGTCTTTCACGAGAGGTGAGGCAACAGGCAGCAAAACTAATATATCGCATTTGCTTATTTACATCATACCATCTTGTTGTTTCTATGTGTGTTCATCAGAGGAGCATGTAATTTGTTTCAATCGGTCTTGTTATAGTTTCAACTTTCACTTTTGTGTTGGCAGATACAATACGTTCTGGAATATCGTTGGCACTCAAATTTGCCGAGATTGGAAACTAGGAGTTACATCGACATACAGCCTTGGTTCTCTCGCGGAAAATAATGTTATAAGATAATTAAAAGTTTTGTTTTTTATAGCCGACATAACATTATATAACGTTACGTAACGTTACAACGTTACGTAACGCTACAACGTTACGTAACGTTACAACGTTACGTAACGCTACAACGTTACGTAACGTTACAAGACCCCCCCCATACTGGGCTGTAGAGAGCCTCTCGGCTCAATAAATTGTTGATTCTGGATGAAGTGCATAAAACCCCTTATTCAGGGCATCCAGGCTACCAGAAGACTGTCACCATGTTGAGAAAAGATTATTTTTTGGCCTAACATGAAATCTGAAGTAGCTAAGTTTATAGCTAGATGTTTGGACTGTCAACAAGTAAAGACAGAACATCAACATCCAACTGGGTTGTTGCAACCCTTGCCTATTCCTAGCTGGAAGTGGGAAATATTACCCAGAAATCAAAATCAGAATGATTCAATTATGGTGGTAGTGGATAAATTAAGTAAAGCAGCACATTTTATTCCTGTTAAAACCACTTACAAGGCCGCAAATATAGCAGACATTTTCTTAAAACAGATTTTTCGGCTACATGGTGTACCGAGAGTTATTATTTCAGACAGGGATCCTAAATTCACAGGGAATTTCTGGAAATCCTTGTTTAAAGGATTAAACACCACAGTGAATTTCAGCACCTCTTTCCATCCTCAGATGGACGGACAGACTGAAAGAGTTAATCAGGTGTTGGAAGATCTGTTAAGAATGTATGTTAAGGATCAGCCAGGTAAGTGGGAGGATTATTTGCATTTAGCAGAATTTGCATACAATAACAATTATCAATCATCATCTAAGTTCAGTCCTTTTGAAATTCTGTATGGGCGTAAATGTAGCACTCCTATCTCCTGGAATAATCCAGTAGATAGACTAGTGTTGGGGCCCGAATTATTAAAATAAATGAAACAGATTGTAAAACAAGTGCAGGAGAACTTGAAGGTTGCCCAGGATCGGCAAAAGAGCCAAGTAGATTTGAAAAGAAATCCTAAAGAGTTCCAGGTGGGTGAGCACGTGTTCATAAAGGTAAGACCAAAGAAGAGCTCCCTAAGATTGGGGAGTTGTGCAAAATTAGCGCCACGTTACTGTGGTCCGTTTGAAATTTTATCTAGAGTTGGTCAAGTTGCATATCAGTTAGCGTTACCACCTAATTTAAAAGTACACAATGCTTTTCATATTTCTGTTCTGAAAAAGTATGTTCATGATGCTACTCATGTGATTGATTGGAACGTTGTACAGGTAGAACCAGAAGGGGAAGTTCTGATGGAACCGGATTGTATCCTCCGGAGGAGGGAGATTACTCTGCGGAACCGCGCAATTGGACAGCTGAAGGTGCAATGGAAGCACCTTAGTCCTGAAGAAGCTACTTGGGAACTGGAAAGTAAGATGTGGCAAGCATACCCGAATCTGTTCCAGGAGATTCCTGAGGAAGAAGAATAAGTAACATCGAGGACGATGTTACATTTTAAGGGGGTGTGTATGTCACATACCCCAATTTTGTAAAATTATGTAATTTGTTTTATTATATTTCTGAGACATTATGTTAAATTTAATCCTAAGTAGGGATTGATGACTCAGCAGAGTCAACAGTTATGGAGTGTAATTTAGAATATTTTATTATTAATAAATAAATTATGGAGACAACAGCATGGGAGAGCTGTTAAAAGAGGTTACTGGTCAAACTGGGGGTTGGAACTAGGTGGAAAGGCAAAGGACAAGTGGCAGCATCCTCAAACACTTCCTAAGTTGCAGGTGGCAACTTCCCTATATTTGGGGTCATGATTCCCCAAGAAAGTGGAATCTGAGTAGGTGGCTCATTAAATGACAGTTAACCCAACTAAGACCTAGGCAATCTTTTTAAAAGTACTCAATGAAGACTGGGGCTGCTCAGATTTTATTCCAGAGAGAATTCATTCAGGTGAATGTTATTCAGAAATTTCATTGAGGAAAGAGGGAAAGACAGTAAGGAAGTGTTTTGAGTGGATTGCTGCAGTAACTTGATTATTATTACAGCTATTTGGGCAAAGAGAACTGACTGATAGTTCGGAGTTAATACTGATTTGAAGACTGGTATCTGATTTGCTGCACCTAGTTCCATCCAGGGAGACCAGAGCAAGCTCAAGGGTCCTGAGAAGTCGCTGTCTGAGCGCTCTCCAGGAGTTGGTAGGGAGGAACAGCCTTCCATTGCTGTTGTTGTCCACAGCTTAAACAGGTTCTGTCATTTATTTCGTTATGTTTCTGAGTATAAATGGGTGCATGTTATGTTTAGCTATATGTCTGAGTAGTCAGTTAATTGCAGTAAGTTAGTATCTCAGAATATCAGTATTTAAACTTGTTAGTAATTACTGTGTTTTTCCACATCTGGTATCACCAGGACGTACTCTAGCACAGTATCTCAGTGTTAATAAATAGTATTCTTTTGAACTAAGTTTCCTATATTACTTGCAGTTATCACAAGTGATTTCATAAGTTACAAGTATTTTTCTTACAGTCTTATAAACTATTCCTAGTACTGTGCCTTTGTTTCTTTTGTAAATACTAGCAGTAAAAATGAAAAGATAGACTAAGTATCTCTGCAGTTTAAGTTATGATTGATATCTGCTAGTTTCAAAAGGATTTAATCTTTTAGAGTTAAAATAAAATAATACTGACAGTAGGATATAATTACTTATCGGTTAATTATCTGTTTGATAAAACAGTTAAATTCTATTGGTATTAGTTTGCATCTTAGTTAAGAATGCATTTATTATATCACTGAATATTCTTTTATTATTAGTTAAGTCTAAACATACTTCAAAACTGTTATTTTTATTATCTAATATGATAGATAATTGTTATAATATTCACAGGAATTTATATAGTTATGTATAGAAAAATATACGTTAAATATTTAATAAGTAATGTACAGAAATATTCAAGCTTTATAACTAAATACAGAACCCAAATCAATATTGGGTAAATAACATTAAAATAATATTCATAGTAACATTAAGAAGAAGTAATATTGTATTATATTACCTATAACGTATCAACATTATATACATTATAATAATAACATTCAAGTAGTATAATAGTATATACTACAAACTTAGTTTATTTAAACTTAGAACGTAAACAAACAAAGTAAATTTATGAACTAGTCACATACTGTGCTTTGTAAAGTAATTAAAATATTATTAAAAGACAATAGTGATAATTAGAAGAATACAACAGGTCTTGTTAACTCAAAAGGATTACAATTGTTTTTATAACCTCTAAATAAATAGAAGTCAGGTTATAAAACCTGTAAGTAAGAAATTTAATAGCATTTTATTAAACAATAAACTGGAATGTACTTCAGGTACAAAACTCTTTATACTAAAATGAACTACAGTATTATAACACAATCTACAATAACACAAGAAGATAGAAATAACAGATACGATGTTGTTATAAGGGTATAAACCCTAGGCACATTTATGGTTTAAGAATTTATTACACACAGTAACATCATAAAATAATTTATTAATAGAAATATAACACATTACACAAAACTGTAAGTCGCTCGGTATTCGAGCTTAAGAGTTTTATAACTTCTTCAGTAATCTAATAATTATAATCCTTCACTGCCAACTAGGGTTAAACCTAGTAACCATATAACTAATCACAAAAATTATTTAATAAAGAGAACGACTAGTAATATTCTTCTTACAGCCAGGTTAATAAATAAAACACAGTAAGCAATTCTTTTACCTAATTTCCTTTAATACTGTGATAAAGAAGAACGCAAGAGAGGGAAACAGATTCAAGTTTCATAATAACTGAGGGTAAAACCCTACCCTTATCAACAATCAAAGGAATAACCTTAACTCTGTTTTATTCATTAACCTTTAGCAGTAACAAAAATATACATGAAGTCGTACAGCCTGTAAGAGCTTCTAAAACACAGTAACGCAAGGCTCATATCCGATTAAGTTTTAAAAACCAAACAACAACTACAAACAGGGTCTTACACTCACGGCCGTAGCCGGAGGGCTCTGTATAAGAGCTAGGGTATTACCCTTAATATTAACATTAAAACAAATAACCCAAAATCCCTGGAGGTTAACCAGAGCTGCATCGATCAAATCAACACAATCTCTCAAGGTTTCAGACAAAGATGATGAGCCGTGCAAGGACCCAGGCTTACCGTTTTCAAGGAGCCGTAACCACATTCTGGTGTAAGCTAGGAAGCGTAGTAGGTTCACCTGCAAGAAGATCATTACACACCCGAATGTTAGCATTTTTGTTTTTAAGAATAAAGATATAAAATAACCTGTATAAATCACTGTGCTTTGAAAACATCAAAGTAGTGTTTTACCTCTTCAGTTGGTAGCCCTCACAGTGAAGCCGCAACCTGTTCCAGCAAGGAGGTTTCCATTCGATGGCAGAATGTCTGGTATTTCAAACCTACAACACAAAGGAGACCCCAGATAAACCCTACAGTCGCAGCACGCTTCTTATCGTTTTTCACACAACCAACTAATAGCACCAGCCACGCTTACTGAATGGATAATTTCTCTTGAGGGACAGAGAAAGGTAAGACAGTTCCCAACCGATACAAGTTAAACAACAGCGGTTATTAGAGGCAAGCAGTAAGCTTGTACACACTCTAGTAACCCTCACCAAGCAATGGCAGAGCTAACGAAGAGCCAACGCAACCAGAGGATGAATGGCAGCCAAAAATGACATAAACCTGGTCGAGAAGGGTTTGCAGAGTGGCGGCCAAAGGCCGAGCACGAAGGAAGAATGACAAAAGTTTAGGGTTAGTCAACGTTTATAGTTCCAATGCATGGCCACTACACTGCCACGTATTACACAATAATTTGCATGGAGGGGTTAACGTTTCCAAAGTCCACGACACTCGATGGTTGGCACAACCTAATCATCATTTGGAGGTTTATACCTTAGTTTTTCCCTGCATATTACAATGTCAACCACGCAACGTTAGTTGTATATAAATATAAACCTTGCATGCTACATTATGGTTTCTATATAGTCTCGTTGCATAAGCATAGAGTTAGGATTATATTCAAAAGAGTATAGAAGCATAGAGTATGGTTATAATATCACATAACGTTAATGCTATAGGATCATATAATATGGTTGTTGTATAGCATTGAGCACATAAGCATAGAGGCTTGTATTTTGGTGTTTAGGAGTTGTAAGTAATAAATTATGGTTATGGATTAGTTGTTGTATTACACAACTATAATGCTATAATTAATTCTTAGAATATGGTTATAGTTTAGTCGGTTTAACCCACATTTTTTTAATGCCAACCTTTTGGTATTTCAAAGAAGGTAAAAATTATAACTACTCTTTGAAATGTATTTAGCTGATGGTATTTTAATTATGACTTTGATTGGTTTGATCTAGTTCACAATTTAGATAATATGGATAGAAGGATAACTCTCCTCGTTATAGACCTAGCATCCATTTAGTGACAATTTGATTTTGTCACTCTCTCCCAACTCAAGATTGGTTTTAAAGAAAGCAATATAAGTAAAGTATGCTAGATAACTTGATTACTCTTTTTACCTTCTAGTTGGTTAATTCAGTATTGAGACCTAATAAAGGAATCAGTAGTGAGTCTAGGACTGATTCTAATGGTGTTTGGTTTCTGCCAATTGATACTTCTGGAATGAGTTTAACCTTCTAAAAAGAATGTAGATGTTTAAACTATAAAAGGAATACTTTTTTCAGATCATAGATCTCAGATGCTTCAGTAAGAAAATTTATGGGTTGATTTTTAATAATATTTCCTCATCAGTTGAAAAACTGAACAGTATGCAACCTAGCATGGAATGTTATTATTATAACTTTGACTAAAAGAAGTAAACCTGTGAAACTGTGATCTTTCTACCATGCTAGCTGTTAAGTTAAGAAATAATAGATACATTCTTATACTTATCTTTAGGATAGACATGAGGGGTTATCGTACTCGTAAACCTACAAAACCTCATGTCACTGTATAGAATAGTCTCTACTATTTTATTTATATGTAAAATGCAATCTCTTTAGTATTAAGTCTTAAAGGAAAATTTAGTAGAAATAACAAGATAATACCTTGAGAAGCATGATATTTCTGTCTAGCATGTTTAAACTTGTACTAAACAATTTGTATGAAGAAATATGTACTGTAATATTCAAAGACTTGTTAGCATTGAACCATACATCTTACATGTATACCTGTAATAGAAGAAAACGGATGCGTTAGCTCGAAAGCTAAGTAAGCCCAGCCCTTTACGACAAACCACCTTATGTCGCAAACAGAAAAATAATCAATAGCTGGAAAGAAAAATGCTCTTCAAGGTACAAAGTATTTAAATAACTATTCAGTTACAATTTAAATAGCATAAACTAATCAACCAGTTAACAACTGCTTTTAATGTGATTATATGTTATTTTAAAAGTTTTAAATTTTTTGAAATTTTGGGGTTTTTACAAATAGCATTCTTATATTAACTTTGTTTTTATCAAAACATTTTTGTTATAGGAATAATCCCTAATATCTGCAAGCTTCATTCTCTTCACATCACAGCAGGCATCATCCTTTAAACCCTCTGACCTCCCTTACATAGGCATCACTTCCTCTCTCCACAACATGGGCTTCATCACTTCATTGGCCTCCAGGCTTCATTAATTTACTGGCCTGCGGACTTCTTCCCTTCTCAAAACATGAGCTTCATTACAATGCAGGCACTAGCCTTTCCACACTAGTCTTTTCTATAGGGCGGAATGTGGAAGTGGGAAAACAATCTTTTTAGTTTTTCGAGTTTTTTCCTTTCCTCCTTTCTGCTTCCGCAATGGTCCTCCCGCTGCTAGTTTTCCACACTAACCATTCTACAACAGCCTTCCCACAACGCCTTTTCCACAATCCAAAATGCGGAAGCTGGAAACTCAACTTGTCCATGACTTTGACCTTTTGATTTCTGCGGTTCCACACCCACACTACCGCTCCCACAATGCTATTTCCGAACCGTCGATCTACTTGTGGAACTATTCTCAGTCGCCTGATCTTGATCCTTTGCAAAAAATTTCTCCTGTCCACTTTCCTTGCAAATCTCTTCTTAACCTTAGATTTTCTGCGGATCTTCATTTTGACCGTTGATCTATTGCAGAATGATTTCTGACCATCCGATCTATGATTCTTTGTGGAACTTGTCTATATTCACTATTTCTTTGTTTTAACACTCGGAAAATTTTAATCTCAACATGCAAACTAACATTTGTCCTAGTTTTGGCAGGTTGATAATTCGCACGTATGAACACCCAGAAGAAAACTGATTCCATTGTTGGATAGCCAATTCATCAAGGAACCAGACCATTCAATCTGATGAATTTTATCATCAATAGAACCCCTTCTCATGGGCATCTTCAAATGTTCTATCAAACTTGTGAATTTGACACTTAGTCAAATTTATATCTTTAATACCTAAAATACATTTTCTTTATTTTGGCAGATCCATATTTTCTTCCGCGGACATTATTTTGACCAATCGGGACCATGGTTGGGTAGACAAACCACCAGGATACACCCTGGACATATGTTGTGGGAATTTATCTCAATCTATGATTTGTGGGGGGCATCCTTTTGAGACTACTTAGTCACTTTTACTTGCTATGGAACAAGAAGTATTCAAATAATCCTTGGTTTGAGATAATAGTATTTGGTACAACCACTAAATTAAACTCACCCAACCAATGGTTCCATAGGAAGCGCTCAACAACGAGTGGACTTCAAACCTTCGGTGAACTAGATTTCATGAGGATTTCGCTCCCATATCCAGCAATTAACTTACTTGCTAGTTTGTCCACGAAATGACAGAAGGACCATCAGATCTAGATCGATGGTGGAACTCAAATATCATAGGGTGGATTTCATCAAATATCGCACCCATCAGGATTTTCTTTCTTCGCGTTATTTCACCCAGCAAAATGGCTCACATTCGTTGATCTAAACCATGCTTTCATTTGGACCGTTGAAATATGTGGCCCCTACCTAATTCCACAAATCTCCATTCCGAATTTCTCTGTACTAGTTTACTTAGTGGAATTGTTTCCAGCCTTTGATCAAAATCCTCCTTTAATCTCCATCTTTCAAACTTTAAGCACCTACCACATTCCGCAGATTTAAAGAGCTCATTAATCCATGCATGTTGAATTGACAAAATTTCTCTCTGTTGTAGATATAATTCTGATTAGATCTCCTCCATCAAAATATGCAATCCTTTAACCAATTTTGCAGATATGAAAAGTTATTTAATCCATGCAAGTTTAACTAGTGGAACTATTTTCCACCATAGATATATTCTTCCCTAGATCTACACCGTTGAAATGTGTAGGGTCCAATTAGTTCTGCGGATATGATAAATGCATTTCTCCTCATATGTTAAAATTAGTAGTATCCTTCAGAACCATAGATCTATCTGCCTCTACCCATCCAATGGTCTATTCTGCCTATAATTTAACTTGCCTCCGCCTTTACCATTTTTTCCTATTTCTCGATAATGAATTGCCATAATGAAACAATGACTTCAACTTCATGCCACCTCATCATATATGCCATTCCATGCCTTGTCATCATATCTTCCATCAAGTCTTTTTTTTATCCTTTGTCATTCAAGAACTACTTTGACATTAATGACAACTATAATCCATATTGCCAACAATATCCCCCTTTTGCATTGATGGCAATATCTAAACATTCTCCCCCTTTGACAACAATGACAAAAGATAACCTGTTATACCATTGTTGCACCTATTTTGATATACGATTTCTTGTCTTTCTTCTTTCTAACAACTCCCCCTATCATCATATCTCCCCTTTATTAACTGGACTTAGTGCTAACCAATCTTAAAATTTCCTTTCTTGCAACATCTTCTTGAATGATAGATCCATAGACTCCCCCTGTCACTGTACTTCCTCTCCTTTGCCAACAATTTTTTGATAGAGTTTATACTCAGCATTTTCTTCAACCAGTTCCCATGTTTGGTTGTTCTCAATGCATTCTATTCCTTCATCCATGGCTTGTGCCCATACTTCTTCTTCAACAGCTTCTTCAAATGTTAATGGATCATATATAGGAGAAACTAATGCAAAGAGAGAGAATGAATTTAGTGTACCTGCTTCATATATCTCTCGCAGACTTCTTGTCTTCATCGGTTCTGTCGATGTCGACCTTGACAAAAAGCTTGATGGAGTCTGTTGTCCTCTTGGTGTACTTGTCGGTGTAGCTTGAGATGCTATTTGTGTTGATGGTCCTTGTGCTGAACCATGTTGTGGTGTCATAGGAGTCGACGGTGCTACGACCGGTTGACTTACATGTGGTGTTTGAACCACTTCCTCTTCCATATCATCATTGTTGACATTCGACACAATCTTGACATTTATGACGATGGTTCCATCCCATGAATCATTCTCGACAAATTGAACATCTCAACCGATTATCACTTTCCTTGTGACAAGATCATACAACTTGTATGATTTTGTGTCTTTAGAATAACCAACAAAATTACATTTATGTCCCTTCTTGTCTAGATTCTTTCTCAGCTCATCTAGAACATGAGCATATGCAACATAACCAAAAAAAATTACATGATAAACACTATGATTCATACTTGTCCATGCTTCTTAGGGAACTTTGTTCTTCACACTCTTTGTCGGACACTGGTTCATAATTAAAATAGTAGTTGTGATTGCTTCACCCCAATATTCATTTGGAAAATGCTTGGCTTCCAACATGCTGCGTGCCATCTACATTATGGTTTTGTACTTTCTTTCGACAATATTGTTCTGCTGAGGTGTATACCGTGCAGTGAATTATTTCTATATGATATGGGTCTTGCAAAAATTTAGAAATTCATTTGAAACATATTCACCTCCTCTGTCAGTCCTTAAGATCTTGGTGTGATGTCCACTCTGGTTCTCCACGAGTGCCTTGAACTGCTAAAAATAACTAAAAGCATCAAATTTATGTTTCAAAAAATATACCCATGTTTTTCTTGAGTAGTCACTAATAAAAGTTATAAAATATTTGCAGCCACCAATGGATGATGTCTGCATTGGACCACAAATATCAAAGTGCATAATTTCAACTGGTGTGCGTGCTCTATAGGAATTTTCAACTGGAAAATTTTCTCGGTGTTGCTTGCCAAAAATGCAGCCTTCACAAACCCTCTCTGGTATGTCTATCAATGGTAATGCTTTCACCATATTATTTGTGTGTAGTAGCTTCATCCCAAATCTGAAATGCCACAACCAGGATTCATCCTGAACTTTTGTCTAAAATGCAGCTTGCAAATTAGCATTTCCATTGTCTTTCTTGTCGAGGAGCTCGACCGTTTCTTCAATTTATGCGTTGAATACAGCTCCTATATTTTCCTTCCCTTTCATGTCAAGAACTATCCTTCATGGAAACAAGCGATTGCTTGTCATTGGCACTTTTGCTATCAGCTGGTCGCTTGGACGCTTGTCTTTGATCACACAGTGATCATCTTCCATGTAGACTATGTATCATTTTTGTATCAGTTGTCTAATCCTTAACAAATTATGTTTTGAACCTTCAACATAATAGACATCAGGGATACAGCTCCTATATTTTCCTTCCCTTTCATGTCAAGAACTATCCTTCATGGAAACAAGCGATTGCTTGTCATTGGCACTTTTGCTATCAGCTGGTCGCTTGGACGCTTGTCTTTGATCACACAGTGATCATCTTCCATGTAGACTATGTATCATTTTTGTATCAGTTGTCTAATCCTTAACAAATTATGTTTTGAACCTTCAACATAATAGACATCAGGGATATACTTACTCTCCCCCTATTTGGTTAGAATATCAACAGTGCCTTTTCCTAAAATAGTAACTTGGACATTGTTTCCAAGCGTAACATCAGTTTGAATTGAATTGTCTAGACTGGAAAACAAATTTAAATTACCAGACATGTGGTTGTTGCATCTTGAATCTAAGTACCATATGTCATGTGGAATTTCTTGAACAACATTGCATTCGAGTAGAGATGCCGATGCCATTAACATTGCACTTGTCGAAGTGTTGGTGTTGGTCGACTGATTTGGGCTTTGCCTTCCTTGTTCATATTGCTTTTTCCTGCATTCATATGAATAATGACCAAACTTCTTACAGTAATGACATTGGATTTTTATTTATCAAACCTCTGGCCACTTTGTTGACTTGGGTTATGATTATCTCCTCTACCACCGACATTTGCAGGATTTCTGCCTCGTCCTCCTCTTGAAGAACTTCTTCCTCTGCCTCTAAATTTGTTTCTCCCCCTACCTCTACCATGACTTATGGATGACTATGTTGCAAATGCACCTTCCAATGATGTTTGTGTTTTGTTGAGTCTGTGTTCATGATTGATGAGTGAAGCTTGCAACTCATCAATGGTAAATGTTGACATGTATGTGTGCTCTTCTAAGGTCACAACCAAGTTTTCAAATCTTGGGGGAAGAATTTTGAGAATTTTTTCAACAACCCTTCAGTCTTCTATGGATTCTTCATGAGATTTCAATTGGTTTATCAACCCAGTAACTCTGCTATAGAATGATTCTACATCCTCTCAATCTTTGATGGACAGAGATTCAAAATCTCTTCTTAGAATCTGCAGCTTGGATGTCCTTACCTTATCCAAACCTTGATAGGAAGTTTCCAATGTATCCCATGCTTGCTTAGCATTAGTTTTTTATGATACTCTTGGGAGTATGCTTTCATCCATAGCTTGATGTATGTAGAACAGAGCCATTCCATCTTTCTTCCTCTATTCCCTCAAGACATCTTTCTCAGCCTGTGTGAGATTGTTATATGTTGCCATGTCTGTTGGTTCTGCATTACCATGCTGGACTATCTCCCAAACATCTTGACCTCTGGATTTTGCAATGAACCAGAAGTGGAAGCCATTTTTAATTTTTAATTAACTTTCCTTAAAAAATTATTTTTTACCTTTTAAGAAAAGATTTATTTCCTAAACCTTGCTCTGATACTAGTTAGCCAAAACCAAGCCGACTAAACTTGAGTTTACCGCTTAGTTAATATTAAAAATTAAATATTTTCACGCTGACCTCTTTTTTCTTTTTTTTCACTTGTCGAGTGAAAATTGTCTATCTCCCGACTAGAAAAGTCTATCAACTTTGGTCAGATTTTTGACCCAACTGATTTACTTCGACTTGTCGGTTCTACCAACTTCGACCTCTAAGTCAGCTAACCTCTTCGACCTCCAAGTCTCTTGACCTCTTCGACCTCCAAGTTGGCTAACCTCTTCGACCTCTTAAGTCGGCTTACTCAATCGAACTTGTCAGTTCACTTACTTTGGTCGAAATCTATTAATCTTGTATATTGATCTAGGAACAAATAATCAATCTCATCAAGAAATAATCGACAAATAACTCATGAAATGGTGTAAATCGGAACCAGAATGGTAATTTCTCTGTATATTCAATAAACAATGAATAATTACAATTACAATGTCAAGCTACAGCTTGAATGAGTGAGCAATTCGAATACCTAAGGAGGTCATTCGAAATGAATGAGTGATTCAAGCTTAACTAACTGTAAGCCATGGTTCACACTCAGTTAACCACTGACCAAAACCCTAACTAAAGTTAGAGTGTAATAAATGACTGAGTCTCAACTGAAAGAGATCAAACACATGTCATAGCAAGCCAACCATCAAGTGCTAGTGCTTCAATGACTTCAATGAACCCTGATGAGGTTAACTGAAGTTGAACTGGTCATCAGAAGTTGGTGGAGGCACCCCTATTGACTCCAAATCATTAAATAATCATTAAATAATATATTTAATGAGAGGATGTGCCTTAATTGACTTGTTGAACTGATTGTAACCACCAGTTAGCAATTAGGTGCATTAATATCACTCAGATCACCCTCGAAGTGCTCCAGTTAGCCTCCCCGAATGTAGGAGAAGGCTAAGTTAGCCTCCTTGACTGTAGGTAGGCGTGGGTGTCACTGGATGATGTCAATTAATGCTCCATTGATGTCAATTAATGCTCTTCCACTGATGTCAATTAATGTCAATTATACTTAGGATAGTGGTTTAACTAGGCCAATTTGACCAAAAAGAGTGTGTATGGTGGTAAATGTCTCCAAAACCCCCCCTTAAGCTATACTCAGGAGGAGTTAGAAAACACAAATGCATAAAAATGCAAGGGCCCTGGCAACTAAGACCATAGGTCACCCTGTACAATGCTGAAACTGAAACAATGCTCAAAACGAACTAAGAGAGGAAAAGAGGGAAAACCCAGTGGGAAAACCCCCCCTCAAGCTAAACACTAAAAGTAGTCTGAATCAACCTGATGAACTCACCCCCAACAGTGAACGAAGGTAATTCAACTTCTTTTCTAAAAATCTCTTGGTGAAGATGTCTGCAATCTGCTCATCAATCGGGCAGTATTGCAAAATGATGGTTGTGTCATGCACTAACTCCCTGATGTAGTGCATGTGAATCTCTACATGCTTGGTCCTCTACCTAGTAACTGGATCCACGGATATCTTAATAGCACTTTTATTGTCACAAAAGAGGAAAGTGGACAAAGTACTACCAAGATCAATCTCTGAAAGAATGCCTTGCAACCAAACTGCTTGGATGCAAGCATTCACCACTCCTTGATACTCATCCTCTGCTGAAGATAATGCTATGGTAGCCTGGTTTTTGCTTGACCAGGAAATGGGGCCACCACCAAACATTAATACATATCTAGAATTTGAATTTTGATCAACAGAATCACCCGAGCAATCAAAATCTGTGTATCCAACCAGCTCTAGCTCGGATTCTGGAGCATAGTGAATGTCGTAGGTCCTAGTTCCTTGAATATACTAGAGGATCCTCTTGGCTGCCTTCTAGTGAATATCATGAGGTTTTTGGAAGTATCTTGATACATAATTCATGTCATAACAACTATCAAGCCTAGAATGTGTCAAGTATAACAAGCTACCAATCAGCTTTCGATAGATAGTGCAGTCCATGGGAGGTGTGCTTTTTCCTTCTTCAAGGCTGATCCTTGAAAGGAAAGGGAATGGTGTAGGCCTACATTCAGCCATGTTAAACTTGACTAATATGTATGAAGTGTATTTGGACTGAGTGACCATAATCCCATCAGAATTTTGCTCGATTTCGAGCCCCAAAAATTGTTTTAGAAGCCCCAAATCACTCATTTCAAAGGCATTGTGGAGAGCAGTTTTGATGGATGAAATGGAGGCAAATGTGCTACCTGTGATCAGTAAGTCATAAAAATATAAAACAATGATAATTATATGACCATCATGCTACTGTAAATACACATTTGGATCTGATCTACATCTCTTAAAGTTTTACGAGAGAAGGAAGGCATCCATCTTGGAATACCACTCTCTTGGGGCCTGTTTTAACCTGTATAGTGACTTCTTTAGCTTGCAAACCAAAGATGGATCAGTGATGTACCCCTTAGGCTGCTTCATGTATATCTCCTCATGAAGATCTCCATGCAGAAATACTGACTTAACATCCATGTGATGCACCTCCCAGTGCTTGGATGCTAAAATTGCCAAAACAAGACAGATGGAGTCCATTTTTGCAACAGGTGCAAAGGTCTCATGGTAGTCCACTCCTTGGACCTAAGAGAAACATTTTACTACCAGCATTTCCTTATATTTTTAGGTCCTTCCTTCAACAGCAACCTTTCTCTGAAACACCCACTTGCATTGAACCAATTTCCTTCCCTGGGGAAGAGAAACTGGCTCCCAAGTAGTGTTTTTCTGAAGAGAATTAATCTCTTCATCCATGGCAAATTGCCATCTCAGATCCTTCCAAGCATGGTAGTAGGATTTTGGATCTGAAATAATCATCAAATAACAAGTTTCAGATAGCAAATTATTAGGACAAGAGAGCGCAATATTTGCTCTTTGGAAATTAGACCAGGTTCTCCTTGTGTCATCCGGATTTCCAATGTTGTCTTCTGCGGAGGAAAGTGTCTGTCGGGCCCATGTCGGAAGATGATTTTGCACTTCAGGTTCTGATTCAGCATCTGATTATTGTTGCACACTAATATCAGAAATCAGAGGATCCAAATCAAGGTCATCACCGCCAATTTCATCATCCAAATTATCAGTAGAATAGGAAGGGAATTCAGCAGTTTTCTCCTTCACTAGTTCCACCTCCTGAAGAGGCTCATCGTACTTGACACTTCTCTCGATGATGATTTGTTTGGTCTTGATATCTAGTGGCTTGAAACCATTAGATTCATCAGGATAACCAATAAACAGACATTCTATGCTTTGCGGTTGCAAAGCCCTTCTTTTATCAAGCAGAATCCGAGCCCATGCAGTGGACCCAAATACCCGTAGGTTCGACACATCCGGCTTGTGTCTGAAGTATGATTCAAAAAGGGTCTTCCTTTCATGGATGAATGTGGAACCCTATTTTGAATGTATGCTATAGCAATCATGGCTTCATCCCACAAATTTGCAGCAAGCTTCTTAAATTCCAACATACAGGTGGTCATCTCCTTGAGAGATAGGTTCTTCCTTTCCGCTACTACGTTCTGCTGGGGAGTGTAGGGAATTGAATGCTGGACCTGAATACCACTTTGGGAGCATATGTACAGCAACTCATTACTAAAATAATCCCCTCCATTATCAGATCTCAAGATCTTGATCTTAATCCCAGAGGCATTTTCGATCAAGGCCTTCAATTCAGAAAAAAAATTCACATACTTCTGATTTCTTTTCGAGAAAGAAAACCCATGTATACCTTGGAAAATCATCAATAAAAGTAAGGAGGTACCTTGATCCATTCATGGATGTGACAGGCATCAGACCGCTGATATCAGAATGTATTAGCCCCAATATGCTTGTAGCTCGGTTTTCCTTCCCCCGATTGAAGGTTGCTGCTTCCATCAGCAGCAACCTTTGTCTGAAACACCCACTTGCATTGGACCAATTTCCTTCCTGGAGGAAGAGAAACTAGCTCCCAAGTAGTGTTTTTCTGAAGAGAATTCATCTCTTCATCCATGGAAAATTGCCATCTCGGATCCTTCCAAGCATGGTAGTAGGATTTTGGATCTGAACTAATCATCAAATAGCAAGTTTTAGACAGCAAATTATCAGGACAAGAGAGAACAACACTTGCTCTTTGGAAATCAGACCGGATTCTCCTTGTGTCATCTGTATTTCCAATGTTGTCTCCTATGGAGGAAAGTGTCTATCGGGCCCATGTCGGAAGATAATTTTGCACTTCAGGTTCTGATTCAGCATCTGATGATTGCTGCACACTGATATCATAAATCAGAGGATCTAAATCAAGGTCATCACCCCCAATTTCATCATCCAAATAATCAGTAGAATAGGAAGGGAATTTAGCAGTTTTCTCCTTCACTCTTTCCACCTCCTGAAGAGGCTCATTGAACTTGACACTTCTCTCGATGATGATCTGTTTGGTCTTGATATCTAGTAGCTTGAAACCCTTAGATTCATCAAGATAACCAATAAACAAACATTCTATGCTTTGCGGTTGCAAAGCCCTTCTTTTATCAAGCAGAATCTGATCCCATGCAGTGGACCCAAACACCCATAGGTTCGACACATTCGGCTTGTGTCCAAAGTATGCTTTGAAAGGGGTCTTCCCTTTCACGGATGAATGTGGCACCCTATTTTGAATGTATGCTGTAGCATGCATGGCTTCAGCCCACAAATTTGCAGCATGCTTCTTAGATTCCAACATACAGGTGGTCATCTCCTTGAGAGACCGGTTCTTCCTTTCCGCTACTCCGTTCTGCTGGGGAGTGTAGGGAATTGAATGCTGGACCTGAATACCACTTTGGGAGCATATGTACAGAAACTCATTACTAACATACTCCCCTCCATTATCATATCTCAATATCTTGATCTTAAGCCCAAAGGCATTTTCGATCAAGGCCTTCAATTCATAAAAATTTTCACATGCTTCTGATTTCTTTTTAAGAAAGAAAACCCATGTATACCTTGAAAAATTATCAATAAAAGTAAGGAGATACCTTGATCCATTCATGGATGTGATAGGCATCGAACCACTGATATCAGAATGTATCAGCCCCAATATGCTTGTAGCTCGGTTTTCCTTCCCCCGATCGAACTTGTGCTCAGGGTGTTTTCCAATCACACAGCCCTTGCAAATTCTTGTGGTTGCCTTGATGACCGGGAGGCCTTCAACCATGGATTTTTCTAAAATTACTGCAAGTATTTGAAATTAAGATGGCCAAACCTCTCATGCCACAGCCTACTAACCTCATTTCCATGAGTTAGTAGAGCGGTAGGCTTTGCATCTGCAACAAAGTGAGAGAACTCATAGGCTTTTGCATGATGATTTGCAAGGCCTTTTGCAATGAGTTTCTTGGATGAAATTTCTGTTATTTCAACATCATTTGGGCTGAAAGAGACTCTCTTAGGCACTCATGTATGTGTCATCTGATAGACACTAAGGATATTTGCTGCTAGAGATGGTACATACAAAACATTAGAGAAAAAACCATTTTCAAGATCTACAGTACCTTGTCCTTCGGAAATGGTGGTGGAGTCATCTCCCATGTGAATGGGAATGGATTTTACGGTCTCCAAGGATGAAAAGGAGTCTTTTTCAGCCATCATGTGGTTCGAAGCTCCAGAGTCAATCAGCAGTGCTTTGGACTTCGAAGTGCTTGCCATGAGGGCATGACCTTTCTCATGCTGTGGTTCCTGATCTTGGTGATCTCTCCTCTGAAATCTCTCTAGAATATTGATGTGATTCCTCTCAAGGAGAGAGGTTGCTTCATCAAGCTTCTTCTTCATGCAAGCATGTTCAGGGTGGAAACCCTTCCCACAATAAGAACACTTGACTTTCTCCTTGCCATGGTGCCCTTTTTCTTTGTTCTTCCTTGAGCCGGAAGGCTCATCATGCTGCTGATTTTCAACTCTAGGTTTAGGAGCATCAAACTTAGTTTTTTGATTCATTTGCTGCTTTTCTTTACCCTTCATATCTTTGGGCTCCGAGACATGTAGGGCTTGATCACAGGAATATTGGAAGATCCCCATCTGGACAAGCTTGTCATGTTCACATGTTAGGGACTCAATGAAGGCATTGAGTGTAGGCATGGTCCATCCAGGGGTTGTGAGATTCCCCGCACGGAATGTAGAAACAAAAACTAAATAATCAACCCCAAGTTTGGAGAGTATGGTGAGGATGAGCTGATCATCCTCCTTCTCCACTTTGCATTGCTTCAAGAGTAAAACAATATACTTGAACTTTGTGAAGACATCATTCAGAGTCCCGAAATTGGATGGTTGGAGAGACATGAGTTCATTTTCGAGCCGGTAAACCCTCAAGTCATCATGATTTCCGTATAGAGATTCCAATTTGTCCCATATTTATTTCGGTGTCTTCAATCCCGCAAGATGGAAAAGAAGGTCTCGGGAAATAGAGAGGCACAAGAAACTGAAGGCTTCATCCTTCTTATTCAAGAATCTTGATTTTTCTATGGCGGATCCAGGCTCATCTTCAGTGTCCATGGTGATTCTAAAAATACCTCTAGAGCGCAGCTGAATCTCCATATCACCTTTTCATGAGTGTAAATTGTGTGGAGTCAAGAGATCTACTGAGGAGGCCATTTGGATGTGCTGTAGCGAATGCTTCACCTGTCGAAACCTAAAAACCAAAACAAAAGGGGCAATGTAAGGTCTGACAGCCTGCACATTCTAGGCTTTCATCACACCTAGCATAGTCAATCAAGCAAGCTTGATCAACAAGTTATTTACTTGGGGTATTAAGTGGTAAGCCTTGGCTCCTGGTGCAGTGCTGGATTTTTTAGCTATTGCTCACTTTTCATGCAGAAATCTGTCAAAAAGCTTGTTTTTGAGAGATAGATCTTCGTCCTGCTATAAGCTTCGATACCATATTAATCTTGTATATTGATCTAGGAACAAATAATCAATCTCATCAACAAATAATCAACAAATAACTCATGAAATGGTGTAAATCGAAACCAGAATGGTAGTCGCTCTATATATTCAATAAACAATGAATAATTACAATTACAACGTCAAGCTATAGCTTGAATGAGTGAGCAATTCGAATACCTAAGGAGGTCATTTGAATTGAATGAGTGAGTCTAGCTTAACTAACTATAAGCCATGGTTCACACCCAGTTAACCACTGACCAAAACCCTAACTAAAGTCAGAGTGCAATAAATGACTAAGTCTCAACTGAAAGAGATCAAACACATGTCATAGCAAGCCAACCATCAAGTGCTAGTGCTTCAATGACTTCAATGAACCCCGATGAGGTTAATTGAAGCTG
>LPNX010244863.1:0-10122 GCA_001517045.1 Pseudotsuga menziesii
ATAAAAATAAAATAAAAAAACACTTTCTTAAGCATTGTTGAACAAATTCTCCTCTTATTAGTGTTATGTAACAAATTCTTATTAATATTATGTAACAAAGAACACTTCATAGAAGTGGCCACATCACAAGTTTGAGAAAAACATTGTTGAGATAAAAGATATTTGAATATGTAACCTTCCATACTAAAAAATTGAAATCCTTTATTAACAATTTTCTCAATGTTGCTAAAATTGTTACAACAGAAATACAATTGGACACTAGTGTTAGCTTACATGAATCAAACACAACCAATAATTACTTGCATGTTTAAAAATATCAGCATTGTGATGTAATGAGCTAATTTGACCATATTACACACATATGTTATCCAATTCTTTAAATTTCAATGTTTAATTTCTTCCCATATGTAACCACTATTAGGAGGTTCTACCCACTATTAAGAGGTTCTAGTATATTTTTAAATGATAACTATATTACCTTAACTCAACAAGTATAAACCTCATAGAAAACTTGTAAAGTCCTAACAACCAAAACCGTCGGAACATAAGACCATATACACATAGACTTAAAAAGACCACAAACCCTCAACTAAAATGTAAACCTTTCCATCTCATTAACCCCAAATTTAAAATGCCTCACTCTTTTCATTTGAGTTTGAATTTGAATTTAGAGAGTTACGATCCTTCTCAAAATTTCAATCTAGTAACTATCTGCAGCAGAGGAGAGCCAAGAAGGGCATCTCAATCTGGAGAGAAGGGCATCTTGATCTGGAGCAGAGGAGAGCTGAGAAGGTCATCTCGAGCACCCCGAGAAGGTGTAAAAGCACGATTATGGTGAAATTGAAATAGTCTGTCCACTTACTGATGCCCTTGGGACAAAAATATTCACCGGGAAACAACACATTTGGCCACGGAAGCTGATGGGAATTTGTTGCGAGGTAAGGATTCGAGTTATGCTAGAGTTTATATTCAGGATTCTGGGAGAGAAAATGATTTTCCCTATTATTATATTCCTATTTGCAGGGACCACTTCAAGTGCTTGAAAGACTATAAATGAAATTCATTTGCAAAACTTAATACACACACTTCAACTCCATCTTGGCTGCTCCATTGGAGACTAAAGATTTTCGCTGGTTTCTCAAGTGTGTGGTTGATTCTTGGTTTTATGCCCTTGCATGGTGGCTTGAATAGCTAGGTAATCATCCTATCTACACTGAACAGAGCTAGGGCTCTTCTCCTTACTCCTCACGGCCAGTAGCAACAACATTGAACAGACCTAGGCCAACTCTCTCCTCATCTAGGTAGTCCTCTTCTCTCTCCGGGAAGCCACAGAAGTAGTTCAGGAAGCAAGGAAAGACACACGGGAAACCTCTTCTCCGCATGGACAGCCTGTCCTCCACTTGGGTAGCCTATTTCTCCTCACAGGTTGGCTGCTTCTAATCATGGGCAGACATAGGACATTTGGGCAGACTTTGGGCAGCCCTAACTTATTCTTGGGCAGTAGCATAGCAGGCTCGGGTAGCCTAGAACAGATTTGGGCAGCATCAGCAAATCTTTAGGCAGTTGGTTTTCTTCCTCCACGTCGCCAGCTTCGGTCAATTTCTTTTAGGGTTTGAAATTGTTCAAGCCTACTAGGGTTTGAAAAATTTGTGAAAAACATTCATCTCAAAATTCTGAGATTTCTTCTTGTTGATGCTACAAACTCAGCCATCTCATTTAAGGGATGAATTACTAAGGCTTTTGGGGTTTTTGTCCTTTAAAGGTTTCCCTGCGAAAGCATCTGGTGTTCATTTGTACTGATTCTTGATTATATACTGCACTTGTCTTATTTTCATCTATTTTATAGTCTGCAAAATTAAAGAATATATGCACATGCTAAAATTCAACAGTAAGAACCCTAATTGTAGCAAGAATTTAGCGTTGAGTGGGTATGCTGAGTTGGAGGAACTGAAGCTATCTAGAAGAAAGGAGCCTTATTGGAAACTTAACATTTGTTCATTTGTTTCTTTTAGGTCTTCCTTATCTCGCTGGAAAGAAAATTAAAAGATTGAGTTGGCTCCCTAGGATTGTGTATATATAGGGTGAAAAACAATGGGAAAAGCCTTGGAAAATGAGTTGAATGTCCAAGTCCCAAAAATTGTTAGAATCAAGACTATTTATGAGATGGCCCTTGATAGCCACCTGGATCCTAAAGCTAATCTGTAATTCACTTAGATAAAATTTTGGCTCCTACACAATTGAGACTATCTGGTGGTATCACCTTGGATGGTACTTATTCAAAGAAGTGGCGAGGTTGTTAGTTCTCATTGACAAACAATCTAGCCGTGTGGGAAACTTTTTTTTTTCCAAACAAAAAATATGTAAACCTTTTCATTAATAAAAATGAAAGGATTACATGGATGCTAGTTGAACAACTCAAATGATGTTGTCATATGAGGTTTTGAAAATCTTTATCGACTATAGCAATCAAGGCATCATGATTCACAAGACTATAACCAACATAGAAACAAATAACTTAAATTGTTCATACATACTTGTCAAATCCAAATAAGAAAAAGTTAAAGGACAACTGTTTTGGATTGAAGGATCTCCTCAACCCCATCCTGATAAATGAGTCTGAATCTTTGTTGCAAGCCAACTTTGATACCCTGTACATGTCTTGATTTTGTCCATTATAGATGTGATGGAATTGAGTTTGCGAGAAGCTTAGTTTAATGTACTCAATATGTTGAAGATTTCCATACAAACCCGAATTTCTCTAACTTCTATTTCCCTTATCCACTTCACCACCAACCTTGAGTCACCATAGATATTTACGTTGTTGATAGTATGATACCTTCTTCTTGAGTGATGGACATAAGGATGGTAGTAAATTTTTACTAATATATAATTATCTATGCCTTGCCATAAATCCACATTCAAATTGGATCTTGTGATCTCCTACGATAATTAGGATCTCACTTGTCCTTCTCAAGAAAACTAATGAATTGATGCGATGATATTTAGGCTTCCAATCATTCTCTTCTTTTTCCTTTTTATAGTTTTGGTAAGCTCCGTTTATCATGCAATAGATATGAAGTGATGATATATCTCTATCTTGATAGATTGTCACACTCCTAGTTAGTTATACAACCCATATCAGAAAATAGGGAAGGGAGTGATGCTCCTTCCATACATCTTGATCCTCCATCTAAGAATCTAGAGCATTCTCAACATTTCCACTTTCCTAAGATCCTTCGCCTCTTGTTAGAACCCTATCAGCACTCCATAATTATTTCGTGAAATGAAAATGAAGAAATATGTGATTGATACTTTCTGTGCTTTCCATGCATAGAAAACACAAGGTGAGAACTTGCTAAGACCTTTTTTAAATATTGTTTGGGTTCAATATTTTTTTCTTCATTGTCAACCATAGGAAAATTCTGGATTTAGCAGTACTTGTAATTTCCATACATAAATAATGTTTCCCACGTGATGCAATCTATATTATCACAAAGTTTGATTGGGGCCTAACTTAAAACACTAGTACAAGTGATCAATTTTTCCACGGCAAAAACGTGGCAATATCCACGGAAAAGAGTGGATATTGCCACGTCTAAGTGTTTTTCTTCCCATGGAAACTATTTCGTCGCAATAGAGACGACCCCTAATTTGCGTCACAAGAGCGACAATTGTCTATATTTCGTTAGATGTCTAAGCTGTCGCTATATCCACTCCTGGCCGTCTCTGTTTTCACGCCTGGCCGTCTCTGTATCCACGCCGGGCCGTCGCTGTATCCACGCCGAGCCGTTGCTGTATCCAAAGCTGTGAAATTTTTTAAAAAATTGCCGTCGCTGTATCTACGGCTATAACTGTTTTTAAAAAAAAATGCAAATGCCATAAGACCAATTCCATGTGGAAGTAGGTCATAATCCTTACATAATTAGTATACCCCCCTCATTTGCAAGTGTGATAGCACAAGCATGTGCTATTTTTAGGAGGTTTCCAACTCATGCTTCCAAAGGTTGCATGCAGTACGTGATGATATGTCCATGCTCCTTATTGCCATATGAGTCATTTCAGACAATTTTCTGTGACATATGAGATGTTTCAGGAGACTACTATTTACAATAGTTGGAGTGAGGGAACTCAGATGGGAAAATAGTCAACATAGTCTTGTTCCTTGCTACAATATATCTTTTCCAACCAGCAATCAAGATTTATTACAGCAGAATACTTTAAATCTTATTTAGATTAGAAATGAGATACAAATAGGGTTAAAACTAGGGTAGATCAAGGGGAATAATCACTTACTACACAATCTGAAACTTTTAACCTAGCAAATCAGCAGAACCTGGATCAGTTTTGTATTTCGAACTTAAGGCTTTGGCCTATTATCTGTATTTTGTCCTAGCTATTTACCTTTTGCCACTGCCTCTTTTTAATACAAGACCTATCTGTTACTTGTAAGAAAAATGAAGCACAAAGATACAAGAGAATCATATTAACCTCTGGTACTTGTCAAATAGAAAAATTCAAGTAAAAAAATGCCCAAACAGAACCCTTAAATCTTATCACAATGGGATTGACAAAACAAAATATGAAAACCTGTAGCATGATTTTTTGCAACAATCTCGTTAAGTCTATGAACCCTTTTCCCAATACAGAAATAGGTTCTCAGATCTGTTCCTGTCGACATATTTCAGCTTACTAAAGTTCTTATTAATTGGGTCCCTTGACACTCTTTCCAGACCACAGTGAAACTAAAATAAGCTTCTCAAGTAACGACACGTCAAGACATAATGATATCTGCAGATTGTAGCCGTAATACTATCTGTTCAAAATGATAAACACCCATGTCAAACCTGATTTATTGTCTGATTTGCTCCTGTATTGTGTAGTTCTGGATGGCGATCTGCTGTGAGCAACAATAATGGAATACAATCCTGGCTTGCCTCCACAACCTACAGATCACCATAATGCAAACAAAATTAACACAAGAATCAATTAGTGCCTTTGTGATGATCACCGTTTTATACGAGGAAATAAAATACATAGAGAGATATAAGCACTGAATTTAATTCTATTTTGCACAAACTAAACAAACTATATATATGGTAGGGTTCACCCGTAGTTGCTTGAGATATATGAAATGTGGTAGTTGTGACTTAAAGTAACATAAAAAGGAAAATAAGTTACAACCCACATCCAATTTGAGAAGGCAACCCTCAACATAGACACAGTCAAAAGATGGCTATTACATCATTAGGAAACAATCTCCCTAAGAGAGACCACTAGGTACTCAACTATGTTAACTGTGTGTCAGCAAGAAGGTTATATGTGTACTATCAATTGGCTCACTATATCATTCAACACTCATAATTCAACATGGAAAAAATATTGTGGCATCACATCAATCTAGAAAGAAAATTGTTTATTTGCCTCTGTATTGATTACAGCCCTAGTTACTGGATATTATGTTGGGGGGCAGAAACCACACAATACCCTTGGATTTGCATATCCATATCTTATCTGTCCCCATTCATATCCATATCATATCCATATCTTATCTGTCCCCAAAACTTACAGTCAGAGGGAGTGCATATCTTCGCTCAATAAGGTCAGAGATTTTGATTTTGCTTTGCTGATTGTTTGCCTCCACTACACTCTGTCATACAGCAAGACCTTTGTGTTAGTTGCAAGCATATCCTCTTTATATAGACTATTTTCCAATCCCCTATTGTGAAGCAAAATTCATGCAGTGCTAAACTTATTAATTAATATGGACATAAAATGACAAGCCAAATGTCATCAACCAAAAAAGGCTTCGCTAGAATTGCAGGATTGCATAGAAGCACAACGGTATCATTTCTTCCACTGTAATATTAACAAAGTGCACAAGAAATCCAGAAAATTTGTACCCCAATTGAATAATCAAAATTCAGAATTAAACCTGAGAGACTGTCAGGCTAAGATCATTTGTTAGGTCATCCTGAACAGGTGACGAATATCCAATCTGGAGCAAAGCAGCTGTTATCAGTAAATAAGCCCGTCACTATAACTATAAGAACTGATATTAGTGCGCAGAAGACTAGTGTGATGCAGCCATAGCAATTAGCCTTCTGTATTCTATATATGCAAAGCAACTTGTTCAGAAAATCTGATAACATTGTAACTGGCAAATAAAATCCTTACACAGAAATGTATCAGTTAGATGACCATCAGAGACCCTGATAATATGAAACCTAGTCATGAAACCTCACAGCACTGTAATATCCCTATCACAAAATATAAAATCAGAAACTAGCAGTCATTGCACTCATGAATTAGCACGTAGTACTTATCAAACTAGTAGTCATTGTACTCATGAATTAGCACATAATATCAGTGGTCACAAGGGCTAAAATTATATTATACAGGCATCTAATACCTATGTTCAGTAGAAGTCACATTGGTGCAAGAACTTGATATAAAACACGTCCAAAACATATCTTAGAAGAGAATTTGAATAAACTGTACAAACACAAAGATATATCTTACAGGAGAATTTGGATTACAACTTTGACATTAGTTCTTCTAGACTAATTAGAACATGCACAAAGTTAAGATGGGTACTGGTTCACAAGAAAACAAAATGCACTGTGGCCGGCCGGTTTTAAGTATATAAAGACAAAGATGCATCTAGGGTTAAGGAATAAAGTAGGTCCAATGAGTCAACCTATCAATTAGCCCTTAGTAGGAGCAATCCAAACTGACCACTTGAAGCATACAAACACTAGTTAGAACTCACAAATGTAAAACTATATCTCAGAATATGACGAAGAACAAGAATTGAAAGCTCATCTAAACATCCATCTATATTTTTAAAACGTGAAAACCTGATCAAATCAATGTTCCATAAAAACTATGAATCATGAAAATTTGGCGGAAGATTGTTTCATCCATTATTGATCCATCCATGTCAAACCAAGATGTGGCTGGATAAATACTGAAATTTTTCGGATCATTGGAATTATCCCATCTAATTGCAAAACTAAACAGTTGCACTAGCCATCGAAATTACACAAACACCACCATATCCTGTAGACACATTGATGCTGAAAACAGGATTTAGCCCACTTGGGGTATCAAAGTTCTATGATAACTGCTGACTGAGCATAGCAACTCCAACATAAGTTCTGAAAAGATCTATAACTCCTTACCCCTCCCCTTCCAAAACTACACAACCAGGTCCTTCTAGATTAGGGCCTGCCCTCTCTCTTCATGAGAGGCAGAGAAGGACAGAAGTTATAATACCAATATGTTGCAGTATTAAAGTATAATACAACTGTTTTTTTCTTGCAATTTCATCTAGCTTTGCAAATTCGGTCATGTCCAAACCTTTACAACTTTTTCACGTCCACAAAATTTTGAATTTTTTCAAATATGGCATCTTTGGTAAACATGCTACTCATGTAACTAGTGGTTTAAAAACTTTATCTTGTCAACTCATGTGCAATCCCATGTAACTAGCAATTTAAAAATTTTATCTTGTCAACTCATGTGCAATCCGATGTTTAAAATGGAAAACACAATAT
The DNA here is from genome assembly GCA_001517045.1 of Pseudotsuga menziesii. Taxonomy (NCBI): domain Eukaryota; kingdom Viridiplantae; phylum Streptophyta; class Pinopsida; order Pinales; family Pinaceae; genus Pseudotsuga; species Pseudotsuga menziesii. The sequence continues at coordinate 7,557 of LPNX010244863.1, forward strand.
CATAAACTAACAAATTAGAATGAAACCAAAAACTAACCTTCAACTAAAAGAGAAAGAGCAGAACTAAGAGATTCATTGGGCCGAAGCAATGCCAAAGGGTGGCCATCATTCCCAATATCCGGTATCCATGTACCTATGCACAATGCACAAATGGGCTGCTGCAGGAGTAGCTTAGAACCAGCAGCATGTCTGAAATGTCTGCATATACCTGCACATTTTAAAAGCATCCCCACAGTCTTCTGTCAAGCAAGTTCACTGGTCAAAATTGTAGGTCTATAAGACCAACATGTAAGCCATAACGATAAAGATAAATAATTTGACAAACAACCAAACCAAAATGCCATTCTACACTAGCCTTTACACAGTTATGATTGAGATCATCATTAAGAGAAAGAAAAAGCTTGCAATGTGCATTGTGACTCCTGGAGATCACAGCCACCATTACCGGATTTGACTACAAAATTTGACCAAGAATCCCATCCTTCACTTGTAAACAGAACAGCTTGATCTTCTACTATTCTACCAAATAATATAGACAAATAATCCAGGTATGCTGTCTAAACAATTAAAATTAAATCAGACCATACATTTTAGTATTTCCGAAAGCAATGCAAGGTGCAATAGATGTGGACATGAGCCATCTTGTGTTGAAGAATATATGACAGGCACTGTAGCAACCTCATTTTGCAAAATTCTCTTTGCAACATCTTTCAGAGAATCATAAGGACTTACCTGCATAAGTTAAAGAAAACGGTAATAAGGTATCTCATTTCCATATGAATAGTTCATCTCATGAAAAGATATAAGATTATGATTATGTCTTTTGTTATTTACGAAAATAATCATGCCTAAGCACAAGCATTTCTAACATTGATCAAGCATGTTCCCTCATTGCTCCCTTCAAACCAAAATGTAAGAAAGCTACAATTAGTAAGTAAATCCTCTATTAGCTCTGAAGTAATTTGGACATGAAAAGGAAAATTCCCTAAACCTGAAACAATAATTCCTTTGACATCATGCATAACAGCAAGCTAAGTGTTTATTAGCACACATGTCCAAATTTGTAGAAGCATCCCATAATAGTTTTTGTTCCAATTCAGCTCAAATAAACAAACACATTTATGGAATTATAGGTATACAGTTGATATAACACACAACAAAAATGAGTCTACAAGGAATAAAATCTGATTTCATTTAGATTAAATAGAAAATGATGGCTGCAAGACAGGCAATATCAATGGATGAAGAGATACAGACCATTTGGAAAAATAAAGTGGCATTTAGATCTTGTCTATTGGGTATGGTTTGCATCATTTCCCTCCAACAGAGCCTACTAGTCAAACATTCAATGATAGACTCCACTCAATGGGTTAGTCATGTTAACCCTCTTTCAATAAGGGTGATTTGATCAGAGATTCTTGAGATGAGATCTGGTGATATTATCTTCAAGAAATGTGGATAAATTAAAATTTAGAACTAGGATGAGCACATGAGAAAGCTAGTTGTAGAGTTTGTCTCGCTTGAACACTCAATGGACAAAAGGGTACCTATCCTAGTGTTTGAGAATCAACACTTGAAGCAATAAGCAAGACAAATGGAAGAGAAAGAGCACCAGTTGATGAAGTAAGAGAACGAGGCTAACCCACCTCATCCCAAGCCTAAAAGCAAGAGCCAACGCAATGCTCAAAAGGAAAAACAAGAAGCTAAAATGTGATAGACTCGAACCAAGGGAAAAATCACTGTGACTCAATGCATCATGCAAGGTTTTGAGGGCAGGCATAAGGCCACCACTGTGTACCAACTACATAATTTGGAGGAGAAGGTCAGGAGTCACAAGGCTGCCACCACCAGCAAGAGCCCTGATAAGGACCTTGCACATATCATACCAGACATGAGATTGTCAAGAAGTAGGACCACAAGGTATTGCTTAACCCTAGACCTCTATTGATACACTAAGAAGTTGATGGCTTGCCACCTAGATTCAGTTTTAAAAAGAAGCAAGTGCAACCTACTTCTGAAAGAAATTAAAGAAGAGCTGCAATAGAAAAATGATAAACATTACTTCGTAGTCTCTTATTTATTTTTATCCCTCTTTGTGTCTCTTATTTATTCCATTTTCCCAACTTGGATAAGCACTAGTCTCGGTCCTCCTTCATTGTGTTTCCTATGCTATAAATTTTGTTTCCTATGCTATAACTTCTAAGAAACCACCATGTAATGACTCACTCCACTATACATGACATAGAAATGCAAGTAACATATAATGAGAGAGACATATGGGATGAGGTGTAAATAATTTGTGAACCTCAAAAAAAACCAAATGCCGGTTTAATCATAAGTTGCATGTATAATCTAGTAGGCCTCCAAATACTATTAAAGTCCCTTTTCACAAATGGGATAATGATGTATGGATATAGAGAATTTTCACAACTTCCCTAGATATATTGTGTTGTGTTCAAGCCAATATTTGTCCTACTCGTCTAGGAGGAATATGACTAAGTATAACATGGTTTGACCTTAACAACACATAGTTAACCAATTCATTAACCTAAAAAATTCAACACTT
>LPNX010244863.1:11282-45912 GCA_001517045.1 Pseudotsuga menziesii
TCCCAAAACCAGGCAGTCATGGAACAATACCAAGAAAAAGCTGAGTATTTCATGTGTGCATGCCTACAGAAGAATGGATACAATGTACAACGAACACCAGGTTGGACTTCATTAGTTTGCCTTCAAGAATACACAGCACATGCATGCCTTTATCTTGATAGCTAAGCCGCAACGTGAACTAACGGAGTGCTTCTGTGTATTCAAGCGGGCTATTGTATTGGTAGAAATGGAACAACATCCATGTTGTGACAAGTGCCTCATTCCTGCTCACTATCTACTCTGATTATTTGTCTTCTGTTGGCAAGAAACTACAATGCCCTGGTGGAGAAGTGGAGCCATTTGAACTGTTAGCATTGACCAAGTCACATGTATAATAATAATAAACCCCATGATAGCCTAAATTTCATCTGGGAACAAGTTTAATTGATGGGTCTTCCTGTGCACTAAGATAACTCAGAGTGCCGAAGTTAGAAAGTCTCAATTCCTAATCAGGCTTCCTTTGGCTAAACTTTTCTCTTCTAGGTCGATTACATACTAGGTGACAATCCAAGAGCCACAAGCTACATGGTGGGGTATGGGACAAACTATCCGTGTCAGGTCCATCACAGAGCTGCCTCCATTGTATCATACAAAGAGAATTCATCATTTATCAGTTGCAGAGGAGGATATTATACATGGTTCGGTGGCCAACAAAGTGACCCCAATGTTTTAGTTGGTGCTCTTGTTGGAGGACCTGACCAAAATGATAACTTTGTTGACGGAAGAGACAACTATCAGTAGACAGAACCTACAACCTACATCAATAGCCCAATGGTGGGAGTTTTAGCTAGACTTCAAGGTGGAAATGCAGGTATCATTGTCTGACTGGATGCTATTAGTTTGGTTTGTGTGTTTTAGTAATGTTGATGGTGGTGTTTTAATGGTTGTTCTTCTGGCAGTTGCTGTGTCTGCTCCTGGATCAGGTTCGGGATCTTCTGCTCCAACTGCAGTTCCGAAGCCAAAGAGAAAGCCAAAGCTAGAGCCAACACCAAGGCCCTCTCTTTCTCCTAGACAGATCTCTTCTCCTCCAACTTCCCCACAGAGTAAGCTTCTTAATCCCAAGTTTAGGCTGCCAAAATCTAGCTTTAGCAGGGATGAGCAAAGGAGAAAGACAATGCTGGTAAAAGTTCAAATTTAATGTCATATTAAAAAAAACAAATTCATCTGGGCCAAATAGGGAGTTCAATATAAGTAATTTCAATAGTAGTTCTGGCATTACAGATAAATCTTTCTTGAACTTAAAATATTGGTTCATCTCTTTTTTATTATATCATAATTTCCTATGTGTCTTCATTTCAATTGTTGGTATTTTACAAAAACAAAATCAATGTTGATAAATAGAGTGTCGAAAGAGTTAAATAATGATTCTGGTACAGACATTGTGACTTCCATGCACTAATGCCGAGTGAAGATATGCAAATAATACTGTGACTTCCATGCACTAATGCTCAGTGAAGATATGCAAATACTACTTTGGGTACTTTGGTAATTGTTAAACTCTAAAACAGTGTTGATTATGGTTTATTGTTCACAATCTGCAGAGGATAATAGGCTGCCCATCTCTCAGAAGCTGACAAGTTCTTGGTATCACAGAGGAAAGTCTTATCATAGATATGTTGTTTCCGTCACTAATAAATCTCCATATCAGACACTAACAGCTCTCAAGCTCTCTATTCTCCTTCTCCAGTTAAGAAACTCACTGAATGTGAAAGCATAGTTGGAAAAGGGGCATCTCAGTCTCAGACAAGAGGGGGAATAGAGAAGGATGTCATCCCAGCAGTTGTAGGAGAAAGCATTTCAAACATGAAATGCTTACCTAAGTTACCTTTTGATATATATGTTCCTAGATGCAAGAGAAAAAAGGCACACTCAAGATCATCTTCTCTTCAAAGAGTTGAAGCTTTGCATGCTTCGCCTGTAGAAGAGAAAAACAATCCATCACTGCAGGACTACAATGGATTGAATAAAATGAAAAACACCCACAACAAATTCCACAAATGGGCTTCATAAAAACTTGTAAGTGCCCCAGCCCCAGCCAAAGTACTCCAAATCCAGATTCCCCATACACAACAGTCTGTGAGAAGGGGGCATCAAGTCAAATAAAAAATGAAATGGGTTCAGATGAACTTACTACTCTAAAATACACCATAGAGTCTGAGCAAGAATACCAATGGAACGAGCATGGATAGCAGCACCAAACCCACAACTGCAACTCCAAATTTCCTCCATCCTTTCTTCATAGACATAATTTCCTTACGAAAACGCTAATCACCGGGTGCTATTTACCCTCCTTGCCTGCACCATCAGATCTGGTTTATCAATATGTGTGGGGAAAGGAAATTACCCACCCATTGTTGTCTGTTGGATAAGGGGCATTAAAGCGAACGACTCCCTACCCCAGTATTGTGGGTGAAAACCTATATAAACATGAGCTAAGAACAGGGTAAAGATGCACTGCACATGGACACTCATGCTTCAACCCCTCTAAATCTGCTCCAACCCTAACCCTATTCTTGTGTGTGAAATGAAAATTCCTCTAAAACCTCATTCATTTCTGGGGTAAAGGTGAATCGAATATGCACAAATGCAAATACTTATCGGTGAATACTTATCTAGCCTTTGCGAAAGCCCATCTGTTGGATAAAGTGCATTGAAAGTAAAGACTGAATTGAGTACGCTGAATATCGAAAATAACAAAGACTCTTCCAAACCTTCTCCAAAACCAACCCATTCTTATGGATGGAAACCCTCTTAACCTAGTCCAAGCCAAGCCATCGATATAAAACTGGGAAAAATTTCCACCCCATTGTTCCGTGTTGGATAAAACTCCATTGAATGTAAAAAATGTCTTGGGTGATTTGATTATGGACACTACCAAAAACCCATCCAAATCTAGGGCAAGCCGATACCATGTTAGGTATTCCATTTTCAGGTGAAGGGTTGTGGTCTAGGGATAAATAAAATAAGGGGGGATTTTTAAGCAGTCATGTATCAGCTTTACTTTTCTCTTTAGGAGACTGTAACATCTATGGTTTCTCAAAGGCTTTCTCTGCTTGGTCGTGTATTATATCGGCTGTCTCCTATATAAAAATAAGATCTATATAAAAATGAGTGTCATAAACATACTTAATGCTCCTCTGCTATTATTACTCATGCTTCAAAGTTTTAAAAGATCCTTCATACTATAGCAAGGTATCGGACCTGAGTTCGTGCTAATTAATACGAAAATTGAATGTCAAGTAAAAAATCCAAAATATTCCTCAAGCTGCACACTAGAGCTCCTGGGTATTATACCTCTATTTAAATACATTTTTTGTTAATAAAAATGAAAATTGAAACTTGGAGGTTCACATTATATGGGTTTGTGGTAATAAATGGGTAAATTCACAGTAACAGAACTTACCTGTGCATGACACTCATCCAAGTCATGAAGAATATCAACATCATTGAGCAAAACCTGCGCTCCATACCAATCAGACATATCCGGATGTAGGGGAATGCATAAGAAGTTAGAAATACCTAAACCAATAGCTGCATAAGCACCGGTTTCTCCATGGAGACCCGTATCAGTGTCTATAAACACTTTCCAAATTCCAGCAGCATTCTGGAACGAACTGTATCAAGTAGCCTAGTGCAAAAATGGTTAAATAAATGTCATTCTGCTCAAACAAGGATATTAAATCTAACAAGAAGATATTTTTAGAACTGAACTCACTCGAGTAGGACTACCATGATATCTTAGCGCTGAGTATCAGTAAACGCAATGGCACGCTCAAGGTCAATACCGCTAGGGCATAGGTACATGTTAGTTGGCACTCTAGAATTAACTTGGTCCAATGGGATAGCGATTTCTTCAATGTCTATGCTTTTCATGGCCTTGGCCTTCTCCAGTGGACTATTCTCAGCAGCTTCCTGTGTTTAATACCAACAACCCCATAGATAAACCCTAAATAAATCCTAAAACCCTCCAGCTATGCAAAAAACAAGAATAAAACATCTAGATTGTCCATTTTTTTGTAAATTGTCCAAATTAAGCTGGAAGCTAGATATTTTGTTGTCCTCTGATCGTAATTTATGAATCCCATAGGAGTTTCCTCTATGAGTGGCAGATTTTAGGTGATCTCTGTTTCCCTGGGGCTAGGGTCAGCAGTTGGATACCCTGCCACCATCACCGTGATTCCTGAACGCAAAAGATCACAAGCCCATGCTTATGGCCCTGTTACTCTCCTCTCCTGCCCATGAAAACCCAGCTATATTCTCCTCTCCAAGACCCCTCGACCCAGCTTCGACTTGCATTAGACTGCCAAATAAACACGGGCTTATCCAAATAAACAAACTTAATATTACCTTCTCGTGGATATAGCGACGAAAGTCGGGGCTTCAAATTGTAAAAATGCATAATTTACCCTTGATTTTTCCACGAAAATAAAAAAACGTGGAAAACTAACATGGAAAAATCCGCCCATATTACCTTCTCGTGGATATAGCGACGAAAGTCGGGGCTTCCTTAAAAAAAATTGTAAAAATGCATAATTTACCCTTGATTTTTCCACAAAAGTAAAAAAACGTGGAAAACTAACGTGGAAAAATATGCCCATATGTACTAGTGAAACATTTACATATTGATTCCATTCATTATCCATCTCAATGATGATTCCCATTGTTCAACTCTTTCTATTTGGATGCCCTCCAACTTACTTTTCCTCTGTAATGGACATCTACCAGGTGGAACATGTTTTTAGTATGGAGGCACTCAATCAGGGTCTGAGATAGTCAAGTAATATCCATCCCCAATATAGTTAAGGAATATCCATCCCCCCCAATCCATGGTTCACATTTAGTTCAAACCTACTGGTCATTGAGGTGCATGAGAAACTTATACTGAGGAACAACCCCTTGAAGATTTTTTTTTCTCTTGAAATATTTACATCTTTATGAAGAATATCAAAGGAGGTGGCCCTAAGAAATTGAATATTATAGCAAGGATGCGATAGGTGACACTAGGACTTGTGCAATTGATGGGTTTCTGATGACCCTTGCCTTATGATGGCCCTTATAGCCACAAGGATGATGATAAGAGTGTCTATGCTTACTGTATCATTTTGGAAAATCATTGGGTTCAATCTACACCAGAAGATGTTGTCATTGGTGTTTTCAGAGGAAATGGGCTGAATATTGACTTTGTTCTAGTCTAAACTTGTGACTGCACTGAACTAGAAACACACAAATAAAGATGGCACCAACTCCTAATCCTACCCTATATACAGATGAGCCCCATCAGACAATGTTTGTAGATGAGGACATGGAACCATTTGCAAAGCTAATGGTGTTGATGACATTGATACCCATGCGTAGCTAAAGGGTGTTGGTGGGGATCCCAATCTAGGTGATGTTTTTAAGGATATGGTGTTGTGTTGTTGTAGTATGTTTTGTTTGGAATCTAGGGGTCTTTTAGATCCTCAATGTTTATGAAATTTGGTTCAAATATTTATCACTCTATGCCATTTTTTTTATATTCACCCTTTAATGCTTATATACATGACCAAACTTTGCATATTTTTTTAAAACTGGCTTCTTCTTATAAAGATGTGGCTTGCACACCTTATCTCTACTTGGGAAGTGAAACTAGCACCATTCAATTGGAATCCTTTGGCTGAGAGGTCATGAGTGGGAGGTATTAACTCTACCAAACATCCCTAGGATTTTCACTTGGCCCCAGCCTGTGTGCCCTTGTGCATCCACAAGCACGATCATAAACATGATCTTGTCATTGGTGAGTCTTGATCCTTAGTGGGGGCAATATCACCCCACCTGTTTCACCAACTTTACAATCCCACATTTATATAAAATTTGCATATATTATGTCTAATGGTTTGGATTTACTTTGATGTACACAAATATACATTTTTTTGTTGAAATTTGAATATTTATTATGTGAAAAATGGTTTAGATTTTGTTTTGGTTTGGTGTACTCTAGGGCCTTTTACCGCCTCAATGTTTATGAAATTTAGTTCAAATATATATTACACTGCAATTTTTCTATATCCACCCTTTAATTCCTATATACATAACCAAACTCTGCATATATATTTTGAACTGGTTTCCTCTTATATCGACGTGGCTTGCACACCTTACCCCTACTTGGTAAGTGCAACTAGCAGCATTTAATTGGCATCCGTTGGCTGAGAGGCTGCGAGTGGGAGGTATTAATTCTGCCAAATATCCTTAGGACTTGTACTTGGCCCCAACTTTTGTGTGTGCTGGTGCATCCACAAGCATGAGCATAAACACAAGCCTCTCATTGGTGAGTCTTGATCCCTGGTGGGGCAATATTACCCCACCTCTTTCACCGACTTGACAAACCCTGTTGCTATAATATTTGCATATATTGCGTCTAATGGGTTGGATTTGCATTGATGTACATGAATATATCATTTTTAATTAAAATGTGAATATTAGTCATGTGACCAGTGCTTTTTCAGTTTATTTTTTCCTGATTTTTCTATGGTTTGATGTACTACTCTAGGGGCCTTTTAAGCCTCAATGTTTATGAAATTTGGTTCAAATAATTATCACACACTATGCCATTTTTCTATATTCACCCTTTAATGCCTATATACATGACCAAACTTTGCATATATGTTTAAACGAGATTCCTCTTATAATGACATGGCTGGCACACCCTAACCCTACTTGGGAAGTGCAACTAGCACCATTCAATTGGAATCCTTCAGCTGAGAGGCCGTGAGACTTGGCCCCAACTTTTTTTGTGTGCTGGTGCATCCATGAGCACGAGCATAAATACGAGCTTGTCACTGGTGAGTCTTGATTCCTGGTGAGGGCAATATCACCCCACCCCTTTCACCGACCCGACAAGCCCCTTTTGATTTAAGATTTGCATATGTTCTGTCTAATGGATTGGATTTACATTGATGTACATGAATTTATAATTTTTTTTATTAAAATTTCAATATTTCTTATGTGATCAATGTTTTTCAGATTTTATTCCTGATTTTGTTATGGTCTGAAATCTTGGCAATTTTGTTTATGGTCTAGTTTGATATTTTGGCAAATCGGGTTCTGGGTCTGATAGCATCGGTACAAGAAGAATAAATGCTAGATCGAGGATTGATAGCTATGTTGGGACCTTCAAAATTGAAACTGATAAGCTATAGGATTTTTAATGTGTATGATATTTGAGTAGGATGGTGTAGCAAAGTGGAGAAAATCAAGGCATGAGTGATTTCTATTTCAGTCAATTTTAGGAACTCATTAATAATTTTCATTCAATGTTCTCTTAATTTTAAGGAAGTTCCCACTAGTGAATATTCACTGGTAGAGATTAGCAAGGTCAACAGTGTCTTTTGTCCCAATGTGGTTGGGACCCAATGGGTTCTCAGTGAACACAAATTTTTTATGGTTTTTGTTGTTGTTTTTCGTTACTTGGATGGATTATTTATTGGGTAAGTGCTGGGGTGGGATCATTCTTGCCCAATTGGGTTTTGGTATCCTTTTGATAGCAGTTTTGTTGTTTGTTTTGCTGGAGTGATGTCTTATATCATTGTATTTTAACATCATGATCTGCACCTACAACCGATAAACCTATATTTGTTGTACGTTGATGTACATGAATATATAATTATGGATTTCCATTGACGAATATTTATAAAATTTCCCTGTCAGGGCATCAACAGACATCAATGCGTTGTACTGGTCTTTTGAGTAAAGCTATTGAAACAGACAAGGATAATGATGCGTCATTAGTATTCCATTGACTCTTTTTTTCTTATTTACGTCTTTATTGGACCTATCTTGGAGATGTGTGATAGAGCTCATCTTAAATCTCAGTTGGAATTGGCAATGCAATAGATCGGAATAGACGCTCTTGATTCACATGATTCTTTTGGTGGTCAAACTCATGAGCACGATGATTTAGAAATGTAGAGAAGAAAGTAGGCCCATTGCTCAACTTTTGCCTTCAAGCACTGATAACAACATGAGAAACTATGTACAAAGGATATGTTCTTAGAAGCTAGTGAATGGTAAGGCTTGAAAAAATTCAACAGTCAGCATTACGATTGGTTTGGGGCAAAATAATTCACGGTGGGGTCCCTGTTTTATACCCGAAAAATTTTGTGCTCTGCTAGCTAAGAAGTGCCAGAACTCTGAATAAAATAACAACATGAGAAACTATGTACAAAGGATATGTTCTTAGAAGCTTAGAAGCTACTGAATGGTAAGGCTTAAAAAAAATTCAACAGTCAGCATTACGATTGGTTTGGGGCAAAATAATTCACGGTGGGGGCCCTGTCATGATACCCGAAGAATTTTGTGCTCTGCTAGCTAAGAAGTGCCAGAACTCTGAATAAAAAAACCTTGGTATTGTATGAGGGATAGTATCGGTGGATGGGGTCATTATGGTGAAGAGATATAAGATTAACTATAAATATTCCTTCATGCCTTAGATTAAATAATGTTAAGGTTTGGTGGATCTGGTGGGTTGTTTAGAGGCTAAGCTTGACAACCTTGTGTTGCTTAAAGTGGGTGGAATTTGAGCACTCCTATTGTATTATCAGTGATAGCATCATCATCATTCGGTTTTGAGTTTCAGAAATAGTTTTACGCTGCTAAATTAGTTTTTCCAAATTTTCAGAAGAAAGAAGAAAAATACAAAAAAATCAGTTTTCAGAATTCTGTCAGATCGTTTATTCAGTTGCTGTAAATTAATAGGTTTTTTTTCAGAATGGATGAGTATTGATTGTAGGCATCCTTTTGTTGCAATAATGATCAAATCTAGCTGTTATCTCCACAAAGCAGAAAATTTCCTAGCAGATTTATCTGCTATGGTCTGCACAGGGTCTTAGATCTCTGTTCTAATAGTTCAGATCTGTGTGTCAGAGCCTCTTTGCAATTTAAACAGTTAAGATTTAGGTTCTTACCCTTGTATTGGGATCATAACGTTGATTGATAGTTGGCTACTGCTAAATGTTTATGCCATTCCCTTCACATTACTATGATTGAGGAAATCACATTCATCAAAACAACTCACAATGCCTTTTATGCATGCTTTTCCCTTAAGCATTGAAGGAATAAATCATACTTGTGATGATTAATATTTAAACTATGTGGCTGCATAAATACATTTCTAATATGTAACATAACAGACCATGCATAAATGGCTATGTACAAAACTAGTGAGGACAATGAGATATGTTAGGGATGATGATTCATAGAGGATATTGAGATATTCATGAATGTTTTTATGATAAAATATCTTCAATCACATTGTTATGGTCTCCTAATTCTATTTGAAGGGACCTACTGTACATCTGACGCTATATGCAGGGATTGGAATGATTGCTTAGAGTTTCCCCTTGTGGGTTTCTTCACTGTAAACCCCTGTTGTCCTCTACTTTTGTGTGACTCTGACTTTATTGTTGTGTCTGTTTAATTTAACATTTGGTACGAGAGTAATCAATCCATTCCCATTGTATATTCAAATGTACGATAGGTCCCTTTTTATAGCATTAGGTGACCATAACAATATGCCATACTTAAGATAATCCATAAATTTTTTAACAATGTCCATGAAATCCTCATCCTCGGCTCTGATTGTTTCATTATTAGTTTTGTATCTATCCATTTATGCATGATCTACGCATGGCCTACCACATAGTTTGGGACAATGTGACCAAAGTGCAGAGTGACGTGGGAGGAGTGGAAATGCCTTGAGTGGCATTTCTTAAAAATCGTGGGAGTGAAGCTATCTCGGGAGGCTTTTTATATAACATATATTTTTATATATTCCCCAAAAAGGTGTAAAATGACAAATTAGTTGTAGAAAATATGGAAACATGCACATTTGTGCTATTTAGTACATGAATACTACATTATTATGAAGCTAGAAATGCCATCCATAGTAGATTAATGACTAATCTTCATAGTAACAACTACCTAGTATTTACAAAATTACAAATATTTCAACCATATAATAGGATTTAGACCATGAAGTCATGGAATCAAATTGGCTATCCACATGACCAAAGAGTTATGTTTGCAAAATAGGCCATCTTGATAAGTTATAATTTAACTGCAATTTGAAGATCAAAACACTAAATTGTGCTGATATCTATGGCAAATAAAGTGAAAAAGGATAAACAATTATTCTATCTACTTTTCCTTCCTCAAGGCACCACAAAGATAGACCTCCTTGACCCCTAAGTCGGTTTGGTAGTGGATCCGGTAATTGTGAATATTAACCTGGATATGAAGCTCTTGTTGCTGGATTCTTTGTTAGGTTAACCATGGTAGTAGATGGGGTTGCGTCCCACCATGAATCATCATCAAAAAGAGCAGTCTTCGAGTGGTCCAAAACCAATGCTGTTCTTCAAATTACCCTCCTTTGCATTATTCTCCCAAGTGTTATATGCTTTATGTTAGTTTTTCATCACATTTAAGCTAGCATTATGATCTTAGGATCTTTTCACTGAGAGAATAACAAGCACAGAAATAAAACACAAGCACATCACAAGAGACAATAGACACAAAGAGTTTTCCTCGGGGAAATCATAAAGGAGAAAACCCCGCAACTTCCTCTAAGATAGAATCAACACCAAAACAGTAAGAGATCTCCCAAAACAGCAGTAGTCTTCTGTCTTCTGTCTAGTCCCAAAATTTCCTTCTCCAGTAGTGCGCCACACTTGGGAGAGCAAGTGATGTATTTCACAAGTGATAAATAGAGAGACTCTCACTCTATATTTATATTCATCCATTCACTTGAATTGCCTTTTCACACGTAGGCTCAACCTAATAATTACTACTCGAGCCTACACCTTAATTAGTGTATAATAACTCAAGTGCCCCGACACTGTGGGGACTTACCTAATGACTTGATATGACTTGATTACATTATTAATCCTCCCGATCGGAACATCGGGGCATGAACACATGACTAAAATACATAATAGAGACATCCCGGAATAAACATCTGGTTACAATATATAAGATACATAGAAGAATACATTCCAAAGTTACATATACATCAACACTCCCTCTTAACTAGGAAGGTATTCTTTCGACACAATTTTCAGCACTGGTCTTCTTCTCTGTATCAACTGGATCATCTCGTATTCAAGTTATCTTCGTCTTCAAGTCATCATCGGATGTGGATCATCTCTCGATATGGATCATCATCGAACATCATCACTAGATCTGGATCATCTCTTGATCTGGATAATCATCACTGGATCTAGATCTGGATCATTACTGCTGGATCATCATTACTAGATCTGGATCAACACTGGTGCTATCTCATGATTCTTCTCGTCATAGGAAGTTCTACAGAGCTAGCCCTTTTTCATGCTGGTTGTAGGCCTACCCTCATGTAGGTCTTCGCCCAGCACTTATATCTGACCTGCTCATCAGAAAGGCACGCCCAACACTCACATCTGATCATGTAGTAAAGTAAAATCCCATCAGAAAGGCCCAGCACTCACATTCACCAGTATGATAGGACACACCTACTATCATCTGTGAAATGGCTCAGCACTTACAACCACCATCATGATAGGACACACCTACTATCATCTGTGGAAAGGCACAGCGCTCACATCCACCAGCATGGTAGGACACACCTACTACCATATATCGAAAGGCTCAGCACTTATAATCACCAGCATGGTAGGACACACCTACTACCATCTATGAAAATTCTCTGCACTTACAATCACCAGCATGGTAGGACACACCTACTACCATCTATGAAATGGCACTACACTTACAGTCACCAGCATGATAGGACACACCTACTATCATCTGTGAAATGGCACAGCACTTACAGTCACCAGCATGATAGGACACACCTACTATCATCTGTGACAAGGCTCAGCACTTACATCCATCCAGGAGGGAACACATCCTGCTCACAATGATGGAAGGGCATGCACTCATATCTGATCATGAGGGGAACACATCCCAGCAATCATATCAGAATGGCCCCCAGTCCTCCTTGACTGAGCTACCTGGTAACTGACCAGGCGCCTCCATTCTCCTAGAGAATGGTAGTTGCCCTTACATCTGACCTGCTCGTCGAAATAGCCAACACTCACATCTGACATGGAAGGAACTTAATCCTTTATCCATGTATAAAATGGTTCATCCCTTACATCTGATCAAGTGGGAACACATCCCTCTATCACATCAGAATGGCTACTCAGTTCTTATACTGAGTGTTCCTAGTAACTGACCAGGTGCCTCCATTCCTAGAATGGAAATTTCCCTTACATCTGTCCTGCTCGACAGAATGGCCAGCACTCATATCTGACATGGAAGGGAGCAACCCTACCACCATGACAGAATGGCTCAGCCCTTATATCTGACCTACTTGTCAGAATGGCTATGGATCTCAGCACTCATATCTGACATGGAATGAACCAATCCTCTCACCATGATAGAATGGCTCAGCCCTTACATCTGACCATGGAAGGAACCAATCCTCTCACCATGTCAGAATGGCTATGGGTCTCATCACTTTCTCTGGGAGGAAGCCTCGATTTGGAGAACACCAAGTCTCTCTCTGAAGTACCCAAACTTCAGCCTAGCCAATGGATTCGTCAATACATCAGCTATCTGTTCCTCCGTCGCAACATACAGGAGCTTCACTGCTCCTCTCTGCACCATATCCCTGATATAGTGATACTTGATCTCGATATGCTTCGACCTGTCATGAAACACTGGATTCTCTGACAACTTCACACAACTCTAGTTTTCACAATGTATACAAGTAGCATCTAACTGGAGATCAAATATATCAGACAGTAGCTTCCGCAGCCATACTACCTCACAACTAGCTGAACAAGCTGCGACATACTCTACTTCAGCTGTACTTAGTGCCACATAGGATTGCTTCCTGCTAAACCAAGAGATCACACCTCATCCCATACAGAAGCAACATCCCGAAGTACTCTTCCTGTCGATGGCACTACCTGCCCAATCTGAATCAACATAACCCTCCAGGTTAATCTTCTGATTCGCATCATACTTGAGCCCATAATCAATTGTACCCTTAAGGTACCTCAGAATATGCTTTGCAGCAATCAAGTGAACACTTCTCGGATCTATCAAGTACAGGCTCAAGGTGTTCACAGCAAAGCAAATGTCTGGTCTTGTGTTTGTCAAGTACATCAATGACCCAATCATCTGACGATACATCGTAGCATCAACCGACTCTGACGAAGCATCACTCAATAGCTTTAGGTTCGATGCCATAGGTGTGGTCATGCAGTCCATCATCCTGAATCTCTTCAGGATCTCTACTGCATACTTCCCTTGTCCAAGGAAGATCCCATCTGTACTCTGCCACACCTCCATTCCTAGAACAATAGTGCATCAACACATAACAGGAGCATCACTGGTCTTCTATCTTCAACCTTGAAGCAAAGGTTGAAATCCACTTTACTCTCAGTAAAGCCTAGAATCATCAGTAATCTGCCCATCCTATCATACCATGTCGAACCTCAGAATCTTCTACAATCACTCCCTCTGAAGTGGAGCATCATACTCCCTCTGTCTTCCATACTCTATGCACTGAAACATTCTGTACTGGAGTGACAAGTAGTATCCATCTAGGATCACTAGATACTAAGATCCTCTATCTTGAACTTCTTCAAAAGTTCATCTTGCACCCATTTGTGAGCTTGTCATCCTCTATCAACCTTGTGGCAAAGGTTAAGATATTCATCAAGCTCATGCGTTATCCCATGGGTGTCTTCTGAACTCGTACAAAGCCTTCTTTCATTTGCACACATGATTATGCATGTCATGTGACTTCACTTCTATTAGCTGTAAATGTTTCTTTGTAGACTATGCCTTCTCTTCATGAGAAGCCTCATGCTACGAATCTTGCTTTGTATCCCACGATGTTTCCATCTACTGCATGATGGAACTATGAACTTCTCTTCAGGTCTCGATACTACGCCTAGACATCATTATTCTTGAATTGATCTTCCCTTTCTTCTTGGTGGCTGGAAGGTTCTGCATCAATGATGTCACTGCACTCATCATATTATTCTTTGTCCTTGAACTGTCATCACTTGTTCTTTGGAACAAGTCTTCATTCTTCTTTGCTTATAGGTGATTATGTATGCGATCTTTCCTACAAGTCAAATGAAATTGTATGATTAGAAACATTTCATAAGGAATATTTATACTGGAAAACACTTATGCATAAATATATGATCATGCAACTACTTTAGCCAATACAACATTCATCCATATCTCATTGAAACTTTCTAGATGCCTTCCATCTCTACCAAGACAACATTGAGATTGTGCACTAATCCAATATGTCAGCAAAGAGGTTTCATTCTAGATAAGTAGCAATGGAGAATTTGTATAGCCCCATGAGCTACTTACCCATCACATGCATATTAGTAGTATTCTGTCATTAATGCAAACATCCTATCATGCATAATACAATAACTGAATATAAACAAATGCATAACAAAATAATATAATGAAATGACAATTGAATACTTATCTTTATTTGTTTCGAGGGTAGACTCCTTCTTGAGCCTTCAGCTTCATCGTCTTCTTCATTCATAATAGCATCATTTCTTATCCAAAAGCTAAGGTGGATAATAAGTTCTTCAAGAGTTGAGTTCTTCATATTCCTCATTGATTGAGGGATCTTCTTTGGACAACGATATCTTGATCTTCAATTGCTCCCCTTTTCTTTTCTCTTCTTATGATTCAAGCTTCTTCTTCTTCCCTAAGTTTACTGAAAGTAATCACTTCCTTCTGGAACACATTCCTTGAATGAATTCCACGATCCTGGGAGGCCATTCAAGGTGGCCATCATCACTTCTACATTCTTCACTTTTTCTTTTACCGCTTCAAGTTGTTCTTGATTTGAGAGACTCTTATGACTGCATGGTCTCTGCATTCTAGATCTTCACATTCTTCAACTGGATTCTTTAGGTCATATTCTGATTTTTGTTCTTCCCTTCAAATAGCTTGAAATTCTGATCTTCCATTCTGCAACCCCATTCTGTTGTGGATTATAAGGAGCTGACAACTCCCTCTTAATCCCTGCTTCTTTGGATAGATCTTTGAATTCATTAGAAGTGAATTCTCCACCATTATCCGATCGAATGGTATTGATCTTATTTTCAGTATGGTTCTTGATCAAGGCTTTGAATTCCTTGAACTTGCTGAACACTTCATCTTTGTTTTTCATAAAGTAAATCCATGTCTTTCTAGAAAAATCATCAATAAAAGAAACATAGTATGCATACCCGCTTAGTGAGTTTGATGACATTAGACCGCATACATCGGAGTGGATGATTTCTAGAATGCCTTTGGCTTTGCTTTTGCTGCTAGGAAATGTCTTCTTTGTATTTTTCCCTTTTGCACATCCTTTGCAAACTCCATCATGCTTTGTTTGGAATGCAATAGGTAGTGCTCTGTAGTGCACATGTGCAAGCCTTCTATGCCAAAGCTCATTTGTCTCTACCGTATCATGGATCAAGGCTTGTTCTGGATGACCCTTCAATTTGTACAAGCCTCCTTCTTGTTCTCCAATCACTACCGCATCATCAATTTTCTTTCCTTTTGGCCACATGATGACTTGATCATCGATGAATGCAACCCACATTCCTTTTGCATCCAAGGCTGAAATGGATAGAAGATTCTTCTTAAGTCTTGGAACAAACAATACTTCTTTCATTGTTAGAGACATACCAGAGTCTAGCTTGTATGAAGATTCCCCACTACCTTTTATTGGATATTGGTAGTCATCTCCTAGTTTCACCTTGTGAGGTGATTCATGTCTGACAGTCTTACAAAGGATTCATTGAATCCCGTCATATGTTTGGAAGCCCCACTGTCTATAAGCCAATCATCATTTCCTTGAGTAATGTTACCTGTGAGAGCTGATATCAGAACATATTCATCCTCGCTTGAAGAATATTCACTTTCATATATGAATCTCTTTCTGGATGGTTCATCATCCTCTGCAGCATGAGCATGATGTCTTCTTTGGCCTCATCTCCCTCTGAAACTAGAACCTCTATACTCATGTAGGTGTCCAATCCAGTTTCTTCAGAGAGATCAAATAATTCTAAGCTTGGAAGTTGTCAAATTCACCAAGCTTATCATCAAGCTATTGTGATAGATCATATTGAAATGAGAACCTCAAATGGAAATACAAAAGATTAGATCTTACCGATTTGAGGTGTCCGTCCTTGTCCCGGAGTTCGCTGATCTAGGGCTTGTCATAGAAAACCTAATTTTCAAAACTTGGAAACTTTTAGATATGATTAGACAAACAGATAGATATATTCAAATGGAGCTTTCCAATGTACTCCTTTTCTGAAAACAATGGAGGGAAGCTCCCGAAACAGGAAGCCCTAATTTACTGATTTCTTCTACATAAATTCTTGTTACTGTTTCTATGATATCTCCAAAATTACTGATCCTCTATGTCTGAAATTTCTCACTGAGGTAACCTCGCATGTCCCTGATCCAAAAACACAGGTTGCATCAGAATTGGTTTAACCATTTTGGATTTATGATCCTTTTCCCAAGGTGACCTCTTACAGGACTGTTCAGAACAGTGAAGTTGTATAGCATGCCACGTGTCACTGGTTCATCTTCTGAGTATGATATTTAGAACACCAAAATTACAGTCCATTTAATTTCTGGAACATCTTAAGGAATTCCATTTGGACCTTGGTAGGTCAAGATATTGCAGATCTCCCCAGATGTCCTGTTTAGGGATGAATTCTGGAAGAGGCTAGAACCCTAACTTGGAGAGATCATATCTCCTGGATTACAGTGAATCGGAGTCTGATGTTTGGAAACATGCTTCATAAGGATTTTATATTCATCCCCTACAATTGTCAGCTTCTGATACTTCGCCAATCTCAGAATATAGCGACTGTACCAAAACTTAGCAGTTTTAGTATTTAGGGTTTCTCCTAGCTCAGGGTCAAACTAGGGTTTGACTTTCCTGGAGTTTCACCCAACCAAATTTCTTGATCCAGGTCTCTAAACTTCGGCTTTGATAAGGAGAATAACCCTATTCTGGTCTCACTCAAAAATTCCTCTTCTGTAGAAAGCCCTAATTTCCACATCGAAACTTAAAATGCTTGAGATTGAATTCCGCATCGATAGGAAGATGCACCCTTCAATGGGGAGTCATCTTAGCATACTTTTGCTGAAAATATGTGGAGGAAGATCCAAAAAATAGGAAGCCCTAATTCCTATAGCTGCACAATGTCTTCTTCTCAGGTTACTTTTGATAGCATGTTAGTTTTTCATCACATTTAAGCTAGCATTATGATCTTAGGATCTTTTCACTGAGAGAATAACAAGCACAGTAATAAAACACAAGCACATCACAAGATACAAGAGACACAAAGAGTTTTCCTCAGGGAAACCATAAAGGAGAAAACCCCGCAACTTCCTCTAAGATAGAATCAACACCAAAACAGTAAGAGATCTCCCAAAATAGCAGTAGTCTTATGTCTTCTATCTAGTCCCAAAATTTCCTTCTCCAGTAGTGTGCCACACTTGGGAGAGAAAGTGATGTATTTCACAAGTGATAAATAGAGAGACTCTCACTCTCTATTTATATTCATCCGTTCACTTGAATTTCCTTTTCACATGTACGTTCAACCTAATAATTACTACTCAAGCCTACACCTTAATTAGTGTATAATAACTCAAGTGCCCCGAAACTATGGGGACTTACCTAATGACTTGATATGACTTGATTACATTATTAATCCTCCTGATCGAAACATCGGGGCATGACCACATGACTAAAATACATAATAGAGACATCCCGGAATAAACATCGGGTTACAATATATAAGATACATAGAAGAATACATTCCGAAGTTACATATACATCAACACTTTATCCATCTATGATTCCTCTATGATTCCTCACAATATTGGGAAAATGATTGTAAGTTGTCATGCACATAAACCAAATTCTCTAATTGATTTACATTCAACTTGTTTCATTTGACGTTGTGGATGGAGTTGTATGTCCTCCAACACCTCTCTGCAGAAGTAGTGTTCACAACATTTGAAAGCATCTATGCCGCCAAATGTTGTAGTTGTGGGAAGAACTGCCATACATGTTCCACCACTTGAGAAAAGACATTTTTTCTCGATCTCTTATTGCATGGACACGATTAAAGCAATGGATTCCAGTGCTACTAATCTAGTCGATCAATCTTTGTCGTATGGTATCACACTCGTCAGAGACTAGTTTGTTTAACGCTTGCATGTAACCAGCTTGCACCTTTGGACCTTGGTGTGTCTTTCTCTTCACCCCACCTACCATTGGTGCTTGCAATTTGTAATCATGATGGATGATAGTATTTTGGTGTAAGAACATAGTGACATATGTTGAGGCATGTAGTTGAATAGTTTTTCCACTTTATTCAAGTATGATTCTACAAGTTTTCATCACTAGGCTCAACAATGTTCTTAATTTTGCTTAGCACGGTGTCCACTTCCTCATAAACCTCCCCAATGGCTGGGGGATCTAAATATGCAAATCAAATCATGTTATAAATTGGTGTGATGAGTTGCAAAACATAACTAACTTGTGACCAAAAGTGCTATCAAGAATGGCTTCCCTCTCTGCATTAGCATCATTTCTATCAATACTCAAGCTATCCTTTTATATCACTCATTACCATATCAATTGAACCCTGTCTTATCTTCAATAGGTGCTTAAAGGTGAGGAAATAGCTACCAAATCTAGTTTCTGCAATCTTAAGCAATAACAACTTAGAGTAAGTGCCATAAATGAAGTGGAACTTCTTATGCTAGGTAATAAATTTGATGAGTTTCTTTCCTTTCTTCTACAAGTCATATTCATCCACTCTCCTTATGCTTGACAATATCATGCATCAAAAGGCTCAATGTGTGCACCAAACTGTTGAATTTTAGCATTAGCATGAATACTTAAAAAATTCGCAGATTAACTTTAAACAAATGACAAGTGCAGTAAAATAACATTCATCACATCAACACAATGGACATAAGAGTTTTGTCACTGGGGATTCTTTAAAGGACAAAACCCCCAAAAAGAATTAGCAACTCATCTCGTAAATGAGATGACTAAATTCTTCAAAAAGTTCCACAAACCCCAATAGGGTTAACCACAGAAAAAAAAGATCAATTTCTAGAATTACATCAAAATTGCACAATTTAGGGCTTTTCCCTCTCCTGCCTAACAATTTCAAGCTGCCCAGATCTGAATTTTGCTACCTGATTGTACCCTACTAGTTTCTTACTCGTACTTCTCTATCTACACCTGTATGTACGGCTACCTGATCTACTGCCTGGACTGTCCTCCTTGCTGCCCGTCTATCTATCTAGCTTGCCTGGTTGGCTGTGGTAGCCCTGTTTGCTTGATCTTGGCCTTAGTTTCCAGACATCTTACTAACTGCTCTGTGTGGCAGCTATGCTGCTGCCTGAAGGGCTAGCAACTAGCCTGTGCCCCTATGGGCTGGACCATGGGCTGCCCTGAGGGTCTGTGCAGCCTCAGGCTGCTACAACACCCTCACGGGTATGCCTACAATCTACTCAAAGGGACAATTATGCCATGACCGCCCTTATGGGTCTTCTCGAGGGTTGGTCATGAGCCCTTGGCTAATAATTTTTTTGCTAATATAAATTGTCTTTGTTGGTGTACATTGTTAAAATATTCATTATATCATGCATGATGCACATAGTAGGCGTATTCTTTTAGTAACCATTCATGAGTTCTTTTCTTAACATCCATGCTGAACAAAATCACACCATCAATGAATAACAACATTTATGTAGCAACACACACATTCTCAATTGGATTCTACAACTATTTCTTAAACAGATCCCTTATTCTTTGTCCATATCAAGTTTAGGTTATTAGGTATGCATCGATACATTATGTTGTTCTCTAAGACCCTTTTGCGGACCACTTTAATAGATTGCGTAATTATTTAGGATATTTTGTTGCATGAGCATGGTATATTTTTTTGCTTATTAGTGTGCTTGGAAAAATAAATTGGATTTTAAGCATGTTTGTCTTTGGATCTTATTGTCTTTTATTAGAATTACAAATGATGAAATCGATGTGTTAATATTGCTCCTCTTCCTGATTCTTAAAGGGTGCTAGCTCAATGGAAGAGCACATGCTTTACCAGCAGAAGACTGGTGGTTCGATTCCTCCATGCCCTAATGATATTGCAATGTATTTCTAAAGGTAAAAAATGTAGTAGTGCAAGATGGATGCAATATAGACGCAATACTAAATGCAAAACATGATGTAATAGTGGACATCACATCAAACACAAAAGTGGATGAAAAATCCGACCTTATGTCAGACGCAAATGTGGACACAAAAATGGATGTCACACTAAACTCAAAATTGGATGCAAAAAGAGACTCAACACTAGACACAATTAATGACTCAAAACTAGATGTAATAATATGTCCAAAACTAGATGCAACAATAGATGAAAAAGTGGATTCCTAACTAGATGTAAAATTGGACATTAAATTGAGCACAAAATATGGTGTATCGATGGACATAAAACTAGGCGTAACACTAGGTGCAAAACTTGAAGCAACATTTGGTGCAAACAAAAACTTAAAACGAGACACAATTTTAGATGCAAGATGGGACAAAACATTGGATGTAAAACTAGACGTAATATTGAATGAAAGATGGGATGCAACATTGGACACACAACTAGATGCAATATTAGATACAAACATGGGCACAAAACTAGGCACAACACTGGGTGAAAAATTGGGCTCAGACATAGATGCAAAAAAAGACATCAATCGGGATGCAACACTAGGTGCAAACCTAGATGCAAAATATGATGTAAAACGAGATGAAACATTTGGCACAAACATGGATACAAAAAAAGACGTAAAACAAGATACACAATTAGATGCAAATGGGGATGCAACATTATAAGTAAATTTGGACGCAAAACTAGACACAATATTGGGCCTAAAATTGGATGCAAACCTAGATGCAGAATTGGACACATAATTTTATGTAAAACATGGTGCAAAATTGGGTGTAAGACTCGATGAAAAACTAGGAGCAAAATAAGATGCAACATTGGATGCCAAAATGAGCGTGAAACTGGGTGCAAACAAGGATGTAACAAAGGACGCAAAAAAAGATGCAATAGAAGTTGAAAAATTGGGCCCAAATAAAGGCATAACATTAGATGCAAAAAATTGGGTGCAAAAATGGACGCAAAATGGATGTTAAAAAGGATGGAAAAAAAGATGCAATAGACGACGTTTTACGAAAATGTACAATAGCACCAGGTTTAGCGTCGGATTGTTCACCACAGTTGGGGAAAAAGTACACTAAAATCCGGTGCTAAATTCGACGCTAAATCCAATTTTTGTTATAGTGTAAACTAGGGTTTGACATTCCCAGAGTTTCACCCAACCAAATTTCTTGATCCACGTCTCTAAACTTCGGTTTTGATGAGGAGAACAATCCTATGCTGGTCTCACTCAAAAAATCCTCTTCTGTAGAAAGCCCTAATTTCCACATCGAAAACTGAAAATGCTCAGAATTGAATTCCGCTTCGACAGAAAGATGCACCCTTCAATGGAGAGTCATCCTAGCATAATTTTGCTGATGGATTGTGGAGAGAGACCCAAAAAGTAAGAATCCCTAGCTTCTGCAGCTGCACAATGTCTTCTTCTCAGGTTAGCTCTGATACCATGTTAGTTTTTCATCATATAAGCTAGCATTATGATCTTAGGATCTTTTCACTCAGAGAATAACAAGCACAGCAACAAAACATAAGCACATCACAAGAGACAAGAGACACAAAGAGTTTTTCCTCAAGGAAACCATAAAGGAGAAAAACCCACAAATTCCTCAAAGATAGAATCAACACCAAAACAATAGAATCCCAAAACAGTAAGATGCACTCCCGACAGCAGTAGTCTTCTTGTTGTCTAGTCCCAGTGTATTTAATTCTTCACTAATGTGCCACACTTGAGTGAGTGAGTGATGTGTTTTGCAAGTGATAAATAGAGAGGCTCTCACTCTCTATTTATATTCTTCCGTTCACTTGAAGTGCACTCCAACATGTCAGCCTCACTTAACAATTACTTACTAGAGCCGACATCTCTAGGAGTGTCGAATAACCCTAGTGCCCCACCACTTGTGGGGAATTTTCCTCCTCCAACCAATAGGAGGGTAACACAATGGTGGGGACTATTGCCCCGACTTAGAATGACTCACCTAGGGTCAACTTCACTAGGATAGTCTAATAACCCAAGGGCCCCACAACTGTGGGGACTTTAACCCTTGACCAATAGGAGGGTTACCCACAATGACTTGACATGACTTTCTCATTATAGAAACTTCCCAGAATAAACATCGGGGTATGACATGACTCAAATACATTACAATACATCCCGGAATGAACATCGGGTTACAATATATAACAAATACAAGTGAATACATTCCTAAGTTACAATTAAATCAACAATAAACAGTAACCATAGAATGAAACGGTGCAGTATAATAAACATTAAATGAAGCACAAGTTTATATACAGAGTGATTTGAAACCAAAACCAAGATACGCAGTCATTCCCCTCGCCATTGCACCATTGTAAGAAATGGTGCTTCCACTGTTTACATAACATAAATAAAAACCATAAATTTACAAATTACACACACAGCCTGTCAAAAGAACTAATTTTCTCTTCACGGATAAAACCTTTGTTTAAATTACATCTCATTACATTTAAACTCAGGCCCAAAATCCATCAAAAACCCCATAGTCAAACCCCAAAACAAAATGCATCCTTTGAACCCGAAGCTCAAGCAAAGCCCAACCAGTGATGAGATAAAACTCAGTTTCAACCATGAAAGCCAAGAGAGTACAATTATAAACTTGTTAACAGGATTACCGTAAAGGAATGGCCTTGTCACAACTTGTTTGCGAAGCTACGAACCATGCCTCTCCTTGGCATCCCTGTAACCTGCAACAATAGAAAGACAATGGTAATGAGAAGTATGAAATCATGGAGTAAGCTACCAACAAAAAAATAGTGTTGTAAAAACCACAATGTTTCCATACCTCTCATTGAAATGAAAGTCGCATCCACCATAACTCCACAGGAGCCTAGGGTAAGCAGTGAGCTATGAAATGACCAAGCCCATTGTGAGCCAATCCCTAAGTTTTGGATGCCACACACCCCAATGCACATTAATAGCACCAGCCTATTGGCCATTGTCAAAACCCAAAACCCAAAACCCACTTCCCTATAGTTCTCATGCATTGCATTATCGAATGCCTCCATGGTATGCAAATTCTTAAACCCCAATGTGCAATGGTTTAAACTATGATATATATTTGCCACCCAAAATGGATACAAGGTCAACATTTAACATATGTATCACATAACCTTAGGCTCTAAGCCTTAGAACCAATGCTCATCGAGCTCCTTAGTATCCAAGCCTAGGACCATGGCATACCAGACATGCCGTGGTAACAATTGTTAATATTAAAACCAAGAATTGGTCTTTAACCCAAGTTATAACCTGTTAACAGTAAAAGCATAAGTTAGTACTTTAAATAAAATAAACATGTAATACAAATAGGTTAAGATATGAAGAGTCGATAAGTATTACATAATGAATAATAAGTGTCATCTAGAAACAAATCCATGTCATCCAATTGATAGGTAGGATAGTGACCTTACCTCTCACACAAATACTCTAAGAACGATAATATCAACTAGTAATTGTCACTAGCTACAAGTACAACTACTAATACGCAAACGTCCAAGTGCTCTAGAACAAGTTTTTTTCGTTAAGTATAATCTTCACATAATTGGGAGAAGTGCCTTAGTTCAATAGAACTAAGTAATTCTGCTAGAAAAATAGAGACTTTTACCTCTCATCGAGTTACATGGGAGAACTAGTCCCGCCACTCCACCCACTTTGGTTCTAGAAATGAAGTTAAGATAGAATCAGGTATACAACGTATGCACATGTAAAATAATAATGAATTACATAATAAAAGAATCTAACATACATAGAAAAGTGTAACCATAAGAATCACATAGTAATCAACATTACGACGTCATAATCACAAATAGTAAATAGAGTAATAATCATAACTAAAGTAGGGGAGTAAGACGTAAGACTAGCTTACGACAATTCAGCAGTACAATAGAGTACGACACATTCCACAAGTTTAAATAATGTATGGAATAGGTTGTGTTTAATTAGCCTAATAATTTTATTTTTATTTTCAATTTTTAGGGACATTACATGGTTGGAACTCATCTTGGCATTGCTCTAGTGATACATAGATGCGGGGCATCTGAGCCATTTCATTCACTGTAGGATCTTCTTGCAAGTTATTTAACACCTTTTTCTTCTGGTTTAGACAATCCTTGAGGTAATGAGGTCCTTCGTATTCAAAACATTGTACTGTCCTTGGAACTCTTTTGTTTCCTACGAGTCAAGTTGCTTTGGTACCACTTTAAGCCAAAATGTTCAAATGATACTCACTTCTATTAGTAGGTTTATTGTTCGGAAAAATTTTGTTTGATAGAAATTTACTATGTTTATTCCTGTGAACAACTCATTTATACCCCTTATTTCTCTATTCTAAATATGATATTTTTATGTTCTGATTTTTATCCTTGTCTTTTGATCTACTTTGGATATGCTCGTAACAAAATCTATCCTTATACAAGGCTTCATTTAAGGTTTTTGCAGCATCAAATTCTATTTTTTGTGCAAAATAGGTTGGTAAGTAACTTCAGAACCTTTTTCTTTCTTCCTTTATGTAGGGTACATAATGCAACAATTCCATAAATTTTGTAATCAACCCATCCATTTTTATTGACCCCATTTTAAGGTCATCAAACTCCTTGATTTTCTTATCGTAAAGTATTTCAGATAGGTATTTCTATTTAAACAACCTCTTAAATTCTGCCCACTCCATCCTGCCTTCTTTTATTCCCTTGATTAATTTTAAATCTCTCCACCATTGTGCAAATTTTCCATTCAGGTTGTATATGGCTAAACATAATTTCAACTCATTGGGATATGCGTAAACATGGAGACATTTATACATGCTAAGAAACCATTCCTCAAACTTCTCTCATGGATGTAATTTCCCTTAAAAGATTGGTGCTTTGATCTGTTTGAACTCCCCCTTTAGTTTATAGTTGTATGAGTGTTTATAATTTTTCCACTATCTTGGTGGGGAGAGGGATGCAATGGTGCTAGAGCCATAACTCTCTCTTTTTCTAGTTTTGTGAGATGATCCTGACTTGCACTCTTCCTCTCCCTTGTAGTTTTTATCTTTATAAGTTTTCCTCATCATAATAATCAAGGTGTGTAATGGATTTTGTTTGATATCCATCAAGTTCTACAATAGTGCTTTCTTGAGTTCATGCTTATTTTGCCTTTCTCTTAGGTTATCCACCTTGATACTTTCCCATTCATATTTCGAGCATTGAATGGTTCTTAACAGCTCTGAAGATGTGAGGGTGTTTTGATATTTTCCTAACTCAGGCCACAATTCTCCTTCCCATTGGGGTGGTTCCTTCTGTCCTTGTTGGCTGGAATTCCATTCAGCACTCATGGTTATCTCAGTTTTTTTTTCAAACAAGTGTCACTTTGTTGATTTTATAATTGACTGTCCAAATCTTCGTGCTTTGCTATTGCTGCACCAATTCTTTATGTTTCTTCCCTAGCTAGCTAGGATGATTTTTTTTGTTGATTCTGCCAGTTCCATGAATTTACCTTGTAGTAAAGAAAATAATGAGAGCTTTTGATTAATTTATAAAACACATAATTTTATTCCGCAATAATGTGAATGAGTCCATAGGTCACACAGTGTTGTATCCTTGCTCTGATACTACACGTAAACTCAAATTTCTGCTTATATATATACACACACACATATTACTTACATAGATATGTTGTTAGATTACAACCATATCAATTATGTGTAATCCTTGGTCTCCTTTCAATGCATTATAAAACCTAATTGTACATCCTTGATCTAGGTAAGTGAATAAGATTTATATTTGTATTTTTTTTAAGTTTCAACAATGTACTTGACGTGACGTTCATCGTTGATGTTATGGGTGTTGATTGTATTATTCTTATGCTTACCAATGTCCCCCTTTGGCATTAGGATAAGGGATTTTCTGGCTCACTTAGAATTTATGTTAATACTCTATTGTTATTTCTTCTTATACAAGATCAACACACAAAGGACGCCTGGGACACTACCTATCGTGGAAGTATTCTTATCACCTTGGGGCTATTCCATGTGTTGGCTTGATTTATGGGCATATCCCAAAGTTTGAACACCTTGGAAAATCCATTATAAAGTGAATACATTATGAAATTTGTTTATTAATAGTGATATTGGAAATATTTCTCAACCTTGGCTTAATCTTGGTAAAATCTCGATTTGTTAGCATTATTGGTGGATTTTTGCAAGTCAACCTGACCCATGTGGTTTGCATTAACTAGATCTACCCATTTCTCATCTTGTTAGAGACATGGGGAGCATGCATTTCTTCTAGGTCTGCACTCTGCAATTAAAACTGGTACTTTCCTTGATTGTAGAATTCAATCTTTCCCTTTTGTCCTTGGTTGGGTTTAACCTTCTCATTATTGAGCTAGTCAAGGTTCTACCTTGATGAAGATCGAATCTTGCTAGGTTTTGGTATGTGAACTACAGATTCATTCTGGTTTTGTCCTCAACCTTGCCGAGCATTATACTTGTGCCTCTTGGGCATATTTCATCTGAAAAAAACCTGCTACAGTGACATATCTCCCCTGCTCCCTTCACCCAATAGTTTCATTTGTCACTGCTTGCAAGTCTTTTGTACTCATGCAGGGTTACATGCACATGGTTTTCGGGGTTCGAATCTGGTTCACAAATTCTCCTTCAGTCCCCACAAGTATTAAGAATTCTCTTAGTGTTTTTGTAGTGTCGTATATTGTTTTATCCTGAATTGGAATTTTATTCTTGTTTGGATGAGAAGTTTGGAGCTCGCGTAGGAAAAAAAGGGTGACTTAGGGACATATATGGGTTACCATCACACTGGTAAGCCACTGATATCGACTTTCAAATTCCAAGGGGAGAGAGTGTGATGGTCGTACGAGGCTGGTCCTGAGGAGGGTCTTTGTGTTGGGTGTTTAAATGTTGTGTTCATTCTTGATGATGTCGGTCGGTTGGGATTTCTTGGTAGCCAAATATTTTAAACATTTTTAAATTAATAGTTTGGTATGTTAGGGTTTATATGCTTTAATTATTGCATGATATTTATTACGGGATTTTTGAAATGGATAAATTGTTTGTAATAATGTTTGGCAGAGGGTTTTATGCCTCACCCTTTCGGGTTATGGGTAAGCAAGATTTTGGGGGATCTTTGATGGCTAAGTTATGCGTTTATCTTTTATTGAAATCTTTTATTGAAATTTTGGGGGGTTAAACCCGATCTTTGTTTATTATTATGTTTGTTTAAATCTGCTGAGAATTTTTTTTATTTGTAGATCCATATGGAAATAACTAGTTTTCTAGTTATATATACTGCATCCCATTAATCCTATGTGTTTTCTAAAAAATGAAATTAGGTGTTATTACTATTATAATGATTTTATCATCGGGGAATTATTTAATGTTTTTTCAACTATTATATATTGAATGTGGATGTATAGGGTTTCATCTTTGTTTTATCTTGCTACATCCTTGTATTCTCTATTATGGGATTGGTTTTTAATTTCCTACTTTCCACCGAGTTGCTTCTATAGGAAGCTTCCTACACGTATTTAGTTCATTCTTATCTAGCAGATTTAACTCGTAGACTACTACATGCAACTATTTGTAATGAGGTATAATCATAAATTTTATTCACAAGTAATTTTATAGTTTGGAACACATGATTTAACCCTACATCCTAAGGTCATGATGTCTAGAGTCTTGAAGCTAAATTTGAGCAGAAAGAAAATATTAACCTAACTGAATCTTTTGCTTGCATGCGCCTAAGATATTACATAATAATTATAGTAAAAAAATATCACCAAGACTAGGAAGATCTAACAAATACTTGAATACCCCTATACATTAGGCTATCCAGAATGGTAATGGTAAAAATAGTTTTACAAGAAATAAATTATCTAATGCTAATACCATTCTGATCTAGAGGAAAATAAAGCATTTCTTAGCATCTGAGGGAAGTTGTACATTAACAAATCAATTAACCCGACTAAATATAACCTAGACTTTCTGTCAAAAGAAACTATGATAATCTATAAATTAGTAAGACATATTGAAGAAGGGAAATTACCTAGGGACAAAATGTATCCATAGAAGCTTAAATAACTTATTTGGAAACCATTCAGGAAACTTGATAAGGGAATACCCAGTTCCACCCTACCATAGACAGCTGCAATGGTTCAACATCCTGCAACGCTCACAGATATCACCCCCAAGATTGACCAAGCCTACTCGAAAACTATACTTAGGGTTCTTTGTTGTGAAGCTCTTGTATTTAAGTAGATGCTACCACCAAGTTTCCTTTACTAAAAATTTTGTATTTCCTTATTTTCATTAGCTTCCTTTTTACAGAATTATTTATTTCCACGCCACACCACTAGAATAAAGCTAGCTCTCAGTACTCAGGTGGAAATCCATGATATACCTTCTGGGTAAGTAGGTATCCTTGCCTCTGTAAGCTCCTCTATCTATCGTACATTCTTATATTCTTAGAATATTTTAAAGGGAGGTCTTTCTCTCTCTGTTTTTAGGTTTAGAGGGCTATGATCAAAGAGGAAATTTGAAGAGAAGAAAAAAAGTTGGATCTGTTTCTCATTAGAATAATAAAATAGATGAGCAACCTCAATTAGTAGTCATTCAATAATAAAAGAAGTTTCATGAACCAAGAAGCAGTTAGGATGTGTCTTTTCATTACTTCACAATTTTATTTAGGTTTTTAATTATTAAATATCTTGTTTAGGTTTTTCTTTTCTTAAATTTTTATCTCATAAGTCCTAGATCCCTAATAACATTGGTCCCCTTTTTTCACTAGTGGTCCCATATCAAGTTTCCATAAGTATTTAAAATCTCTTTTTTTTAATAAAATATCATAGTTTATGATTCATGAGATCCTTCATAAGTTCAAACCTATAACTTAACCAAAACATACAATATGTTTTTTTTGTGGGGGGGCTTTAATATGTCACTGTCAGTAAAAATATATAACTAATTAATTTCCCTTCAATTTAATTATCGACCAAGGTAGGTAAAATTGGAGGTTCTACACTATATGTATAGGGAAAGATAATATAGGGTTAGGTTCCTATGATAATTTTAGAAAATGATAAATTTAATCTAATCAACTCCTATCAATTCCAAAAGAATCGTAATCCATACTACTTTTCTTATTCACTTAATCAACAAATTCTAGGAAAAAGAATGTTAAAATCCAATTTACAAAAAGATTCTATAGTGCCCATCCTTTTATGATGGGCACTTAAGATCTATCATTTTCTACTTGTATTTATCTAGCTCTAAAGAGTTACTTAGTCGATAATACCATAATTTATTTATTGTTTACCATGTTTTTTTTTTTTCAAAATTTTCTCAATAGTTTTGTCTAAAATATTTATGCATAAGTTTAACTTGACAATCCTAGCATCACATTTTCATTATGTTCAAAATTTTAACAGCATTAGGAAATAAACCATAATTCTAATGACACTAACAATAAATAAAATAAAAGCATTCTCCTCTAGATTTTTCTCTAATGAAATATAGAGAGTTTTGATAAAGTAGAATACCTGTTTGTTTTTGTAGATCACAGTAGGATTCCTTAGGCTCCTGTAGTTGCTCATTTCTGGAAGGCTCTTGTAGTTGCTGCTTCTTAGAAAATCTTAGCAACCAAACTAGATAAACCACCTTGCCAACCAGCTCATCATGCTGGCCCTAGGAAATCGACGGATTTCTTATCCCCCGAGCCCACAATCCGATAATCCAAATAGTAGAATTCCATTCCTTAGATCCCTCCATCCTTCATTCATATTTCGATCTCCATTGTTCAATTTCTCTTAATTCTTTGAGTTTCCCTTCTCTCAATCGTTGAGTTAACCCCCTCCTCAGGTATTCCTCCCTTTTCTCAATCCCTGAGTTAACCCCCTCGTGAGGTTTTCCTCCCTCTTCTCAATCCCTGAGTTAACCCCCTCCTCAAGTTTTCCTCCCCCTTCTCAATCCATGAGTTAACCCCCTCCTCAGTTTTTCCTCCCCCCTTTTCCCACTAGAAACCCCCCTTATATACCATTTTCTACCTTGAATATCCTTCCCTCTTACTCCACCTCCTTCCCAAACATTCATTACAATGGTTTGCTTTACAATCTAATTCAAAATAAAATATTATTACTCGTGTACTTCTATTTCTTGAGAAGTTCAATGGTATTGGGAATAATTAAGTTTGAATTTAATGGATTGAATGTATATCGTTTAATGGTTCTCAAATCATTCAATTAGGATCTTCCCGAGGAGGTGGATCCATTATTAACTTATCCTTTATTTAATATGTTAAATAAAATAACAATTAAATAATTATCCTCTTGACTCTTCCAAATTTGAAGTGGCAGATTTATTAATTTACAAAAATGTAAACTTACGATTCTAAATCGGACATGGCAATGATTTTATTAATATATTTATTTAATGAATCCTACCTTAACTTACTCGGTACATTTAATAACTAATAATACTTTTACAAGGTTTTCGGTCAATCACTTTTATGATATTAAACTTGATAAGAGGAGATTTAGATTCATGAATTTTGTAATGGAAAACTATATTCCAATTTAATTATAACATAGTAGTAATAGTAATAATAGTAATAGTAATA
The DNA here is from genome assembly GCA_001517045.1 of Pseudotsuga menziesii. Classification (NCBI taxonomy): domain Eukaryota; kingdom Viridiplantae; phylum Streptophyta; class Pinopsida; order Pinales; family Pinaceae; genus Pseudotsuga; species Pseudotsuga menziesii. Next base: position 42,281 of record LPNX010244863.1, read on the forward strand.
GTAATAATTAATAATAATAATAATAATAATAATAATAATTGAGGTAAATACTATTGTCAATATTTAATTGTTTAATTGCTAAGTACCCTAGGAATAATCTAGTACACTTTTATCAATACTCGAGGTATGTTTAAGGGTTTAATTAATCACGATTAATAGTTCAAAAATATATCTTTCCAAAGTTAATATTCATTAAAAATTCTTCATATTGATTGTACTTCTTTTAATTTCTTGTTACCATGTTTACATACCATTAATTAATAGTTTAACTCATTTATTCTTACAGATATCCAATAACTAAACATCCATTATATGAATTTGATTAATGTACATATAATCATCATATTTTCCTACTACAACTTATATGATTATTCAACCTGTTACTTATTTGTTTATTGATACTAGCATACATGTGAAAAGTGTGCATGCGTGGCTAGTGCATGCACAAGTCAGAAATGCACTATAAGAAAACATCATATCGCCTAGGCATACCTGTTCTTTACTAATAATACTGATTCATGCAAGTAGAACACATACATAAACATAATATAATTATCTTAGCGTCCTCAATTATTTAATAGTTAACCCCTTTAATATTCATATCCTTATCTTTATGTGTATATTTATTTTAATTAATCAAGCATGTGGAACGATACCTACTACCACTAACTCAAGATCAAGGAATACACACTCTCACAGTACTAACTAACATATCCTCCCATCCTAACCTACGTCCACATCCTCCCTATCCCTTATCTTCTAGTACAAAGTGGATGCCAGCTACACTGGCTTGACCACACAGAACCTCAGAGGAGTAGCATCGGCTAACCTAGCGGATCTAGCCTCTCCTAGTAGGCATTCGAATTTCGTCATCACAACAACTTGGGGAGCGTGTCTCAGCACTGCCCTCCCACGACCCTGGGTATCATAGTGACATAGGGTGGGAAATACATCCATCCCTCTCAATGTCCTGGGTGTATATCCTATAAAACCATACTTTACTGCTATCAAGATTATTGGATTGTGTCATCGTATCATCTTTTTTGTTTTTTCCACTAAGGTTTACTGCGTAGCAAGTCAGTATTCCACATATCATATCAAGTATTCGACTATCACATAGTGCCAATGTCCTATAGGTTAGTACTTCACAAATACACATGTATAACAAGTAATTTCACTTGATAATCAGTTGATCACATCATCATCCTCATCATTATTTCATGTAAACATTTCATTCATCATAGGTACACATGACATATAATAATTCAATTGGCCACATCGTAACATGGTATCCACGTACCGCATCATATGTTTCACATTTGATAAATGAAAACATTTCAACATATACTATCATCATAAAATACAGTAATTCTATGATAATAAACACATCATAACCGCATAAATGTAGCAACATAATAATCATGGTGACATCATAAACATAGTAACATCATAATCACAATGCCATCATAAACATAGTAACATCATAATCTTGGTCCCATCATGTCGTAAGTAAAGTTACTGAGATGAGCAAAGTACAAAAGGTAATAAGCAATAGAGTGCAGTATATCTAACTCATAAATAAGCCTGGTCGAAATATGGGGCATTACATACACCCACCCTTCATGAAACTTCGTCCCGAAGTTATGGTCAAAATAGTGAGGAAAGTATCAATGCATAGTCTTTGTGTCGTCGTAGGTAGTAGAACTTGGTGTATACCTCTCCCACTAAGCTTTAATTTGACCAAACCCGTCGATGTTATCTTATAGTCTTACTTATTGTATCCATGATATCTATTTTAATAATTAAAGAACATTTCGATCAATTCTTTCTATTGAATCACAATTTTATATTGAGGATCCCTAAAGTTTATAATCATGTGCTATCCATGTTAGCATCCTACTTTTTAACTTTTAACAATATCCTTTAAGTTACATCATCTTGATAGGTTTCCATATCACACAATGAAGTTTTATTATTATTATTATTTTAACGAAAGCTCATATTGATCTAACTTAGCATGAAATAACCAACAATTTAAAATGGAGGTCTTGGAACTCATAATTTGTATCACTGAACACACAACTACCAAGGATCTTTGAGGTTGACATATCTCTCTTAGGAGAACACAATTATTATTTTCTTAGCGGTAATGAGCAATTTGTATCCATGACAACCAAAGTATTGTAACAATCATTAAATTAGGAGAACTATTATCGTTTACAAGGTTTCATGACCATATATTATCAAAATGCAAATCTTATCAACTTCATTTATTGTTCTCTTCTTTTCAATTTAACATAATCCAGAGGGAAACCATTATTCTTAAATCTTTTAAGAATTTGATAGCTAATTGTGTTCCTACTCTCAAGGTCGTAAATGTATTTATTAATATTTATCATAGTATACTTTTGTATTTGTACATCATCACTCTCTCTAAACGCATGCTTATTATTATTGTTTTATTTTAAAGCAACCTTTATTTACGTTGTAATCTCCTTAATATAATCCTACATGTTGAAGGGAATGTATTTAAAATTAATATGTTTAATATTATTACAACTTCATAACAATCAATTTAATTCAATTAAGTTGATGATTGTGTTAAAATTCTTATGAATTTCTTATAACTTCCCAAGATCATCACTATATTAGGTACATATACTCATGGCTCGCAATCACTTAATATGTGCCTACTCTTACTTTATTACCACTCGCAATTTAGTTAATGCAAGGGAATATTGCACTTATTGAATTACCCTTATCACATTTCTTATTAAATTCTCATTTTAAATCATAACTTATTCAACTAACCACCACTTAGAACCTTATTTCCTCATTTTGAATCTTATTAATTATAATCAATTACACTTTCATTATGATTGTCACACTATCTCAATTGATAGTATTCATACACCACGTCTCACATGATTAGCATATTATACTCTCCTTCAACATATAATATTTACTCAATAACACTAATTGATTTTTAAGAATTGAAGTTACTTCTAGCTATTGGGTCATTATGATCAATTCCAACATCTTGTTTAGTAATATAGTTTAGATATTAACAACCAAATGTTGAGTATAGGGGTCTCTTTATCCTAGAAAAGGTACAAGGTGCCCCCTATCCACAAGAGTACTTCTAGCATACATAACTCTAATAATTGTCCCCTTAAGTACTTCACTACTTTACACTTCATTGCAATTTAATATGTAGATTGTTTTTATTTATTATGGTATGTAATTACTCATACCATTCCTTTATAATCATGCATTTTTCTATGCTATTTTTCAGATGTCTTTTCTTATTTAATAACGTACAGGCATAAATATTTATTAAATGTTCTTAGTCTATATATATATATATATATATTTTTTTTTTATTTTATTTTTTTATTATTTTATTTTATATCTCTTTGTCATTAGTCTTACTTGACAATGTCCTCATACTTATTTGTGTCTCTCTTCCCCCTCTTTTTTTTTTAAACTAACCTACTAATTTCAGACATATAGCTATTATTTATGAAATTAATGTTATCTAAGTAGCTAGCTATAATAAGCTAATACTTTTATCTTACCATTAAACACAAACACTTTTATAACTATGCCATCTATTAACACTTCTTTTATAT
>LPNX010244863.1:46031-71989 GCA_001517045.1 Pseudotsuga menziesii
TCATTCATCACCTATTATATTACATCTTTTATGCTATCATCTTATGTAATGCCTCGTAAACTAGTGGGGACTTTTGAGTATACATGCACTTGTTCAACTGTTTATCTAGGGGCGCTAAAAAAGAGACTGTGAGCAGGTATAGCTTGCAGAGCAGGCCTGGAATTTCAAATTTCCAGTGCCTATCAAATATATTTTCATTTCTAAGTTTGCTATAAAGGAGCACACACTTTGTTCTTGATTGATACTGAAATACAAATTAATCGCTAATTTTTTTTTTCCCTTTTATCCAGTCAAGCCGATGGGATAACGCTCCCGAACGAGCACGTCACTACTTACGATAAAGCCTACTAATAGAAAGGGAATAATAACTAGAATCTGAGCCGAAGCTCCTCTCACCCCAAAAAAGGACAGAAACAAAACATAGGGACACATAGCAGGAGCCGGTGAAGACAGGAACGGGTGAGGATACTGGGTAAGATGGCGCTTATACTCAGTCCATTCATTTCCAACTGACAATTGAAAGTGGTTTTTTTTTTTTTATAATATTGGCATTTCACTAAGTTTCCCTATGAGAGGCAGGATGCCTTCGATTGCTTTTTGTAAATCCAGGTGTAAATGCAATTGATGCCCCAAGAGGTGACCCAAGAGTTGATGTTAGGTGTTTATTTTATACCTTACCCAACAACCTATTGCTTTCGCCAGGAAGAGTAGGTACAGCACTAGGAAGGATATTTAGTCTTTACTCTACCTTATGATTCTTGGTTTGGCCGAGCCTTGCCAAGACAATTATGAACTGCATTCTAAGAATAGCCAGCCCTACTTAATCATTTTAGGACTCGCTACCAACCTACCTATCCACCTATGGAAGACCTTACCTTACTCTACGAACCTTGGGACTCGAATAGCCAGCCCTACTTAATCATTTTAGGACTCGCTACCAACCTACCTATCCACCTATGGAAGACCTTACCTTACTCTACGAACCTTGGGACTCGCTAGCGCCTGTTAAGGCTAGTCATCATTAGCTCTTTGTCTTTCTAATTGCTTTCCTTGCTTCGCCATACCGGCGAATGGACTTATCTTCTAATTGATTCTACTACGTATTGCGGGGGCAATTGATCTAGGTTCGAGGGCTGTATTGACTGCATTGGTGGAATGAAACCAGGCACTTACTTATTAGGGGAAACATTATTAAGTATATTGTTTATTAAATAAAAAAATCTTTTGTATTTTACAATTCTATTGTACCGCTCAAAATGTATATTTTTTTTTCATCCAAGAATGACGGCCGTTTTTATTTATCCTGTATTTGAGCAAAGTATCTATAAAATCCGGTATATTATCGTACCATGAGCTCAATTGAGTAGCAGTCGAACCGACTCGGGGAGCCGCGTCAAGTAATGGTAGTTTAGAGCAACTCGAGTGCTGGGGTAGTCTATAATTTTGTTCTTTTGAAAATAAAATAAACAATCTTATTACTAACGTTTTAGAATACAATTAAAAATTAAATATATTGTAAAGTACAACTTTTTAAAGATCAAAACTGTAACGCTTCATATCACAAATCCTAGAAATACTTTATTGTATTCTATATTAAATCTCACAATACTGAAAGAACAAATAAATTGAAGTTTTTTTTTTTTTTTCCAATTTCTTCTGGGCCGAATTGTCAAACCCTCTTAATATAGAGGCAGAATTTTCTGTCAGTACCGAAAAATAAATTAAATCTCTCATTCTACCACTAAAATTTAACATGAAATCACAGAGAACTGAAAAATGAATAAATCTTGGAATCTAAGTAAATATATAGTTAAAAGTGGACAAATCACACTTTATTGAGAAATTAATTTATCACCCAAATATTTAGATTTTTTCAACAGAAACAATTGAAAACACGTTCTAATCAGAATAAACGAATTATCCGTATAAGATGTCTTCCGTGCACATTATATCGTGTCATACGACAGGATTCTCTTCAATTTTATTTGCACTTTATTTACCAACAGGCAATTTGTGCTCGAAGGAATTTACAGTTCAATTCATGCGCTAGTGAGGGCTTTAAAAGTTGGGGTTTAGGGTTGCTGCACGCATTAGGGTATAGGGTTTTGGGTTGCAGCATGTTAAATCAACAAGTTACAGTATTGCTATCAAAACAAAACACTGGAAGACAAAATTCGTTTATTCACATCAACGCATAATTTGTTGAGCGTTTAAAGAAGAGAAAGAGGTCGGTGAAAGAAGGATTAATTGTAGCATTATTCCAAAATATAATAGAACGCAACAAAAGTCCTACATACATTGAGTTCGTCTCTACTTCTTAATTAATCGACCTAGTTGTTTTCGATCTGAACTCACAACCCTTGCAAATGAAAGCTTTAATCACAGTAAACTTGTAATGGAACCATCTTACCTGATTTTTCCAAACGCAAAAGTTCTTCCTATGAATTTAGGACGAATCTACTGCGCGAACGGGTAGAATAAGCATGTATAGCAGGCTATGAAATAAAGTTGGACTAGCAGGGGGAAAATGTCTGTTGTAAATCGCTGCCAGCCAGCTAGGTCCTCCACTTTCAGCTCAGAGAATAGATAGCTAGATGACAGATAGGTCCTCCATTCTTTTCTTTTCAATTTTTCAATTTTCGTTATCTTTTCTCTTTTACACGTGCCCAGTGAGTTCAATTTGTGAGTCAGTGGGCGTGTTAATTGCTCAACGTGATCAAGAAGAATTAGTATCCGTTTATTAAGTTTTTTTAAGCCAGGATGTCGTAGGGCATTGATTCATGTTTGTCACTTTGAACATATTGATTTAGCCATCTATATATATATATATATGGGTGGAAAGCAAATAGTGAAAACCCTATAATTTTTATGTTTTTTTTCTTTTTTATAACCATAAAATTGATTACATTAATGGGGAGGAGCTGAGGCAGGAGATAGCTGAGCTTCTTCAGTTACCTGCCGAATGAACCCTCCACTCACCTTCCATGCTATTCCGACACTGCCGCTCATACTTGCCACCCACAAAGACCACACCATCCATGAAGAAGTCAGTCTCCCAAATAGACTATCTAGGCAATCCATTTTATCTATTCGAACAGGTGTTTTTATCATTTACCCCAAAAAGAATTTTGATTAGTGATAACTGTGTGCTCATCTCAGCATTTGCATCCCCCCATAAAGACACTTACCTTTTTAGGCAAGGAGTTGTTCTCATAATTATTTTCTCAATAGCGTAGTCTTTAAAAGCACGCACTTACCGAGATGTTTTATATATATATTTAATTTAAATTTAAATTATGCAAAAATAACACCATTTGACCGGATTGGTCCTTCCACCACCTCCCATTTGTAGAGCCACCTATAAAGATAATAAAGAGTAACATCTTTATTATCATGGTCAAATCATCCAAAGTGGATAAACGCTTCCCATAATTCATCCACGCGCACTCACATCTGCAAGCCCATACTTGTATGCTCCCCAAATGGCAGCTAAAATCATTCTATGTGGCCCACATGGAACAAAACCCAATCGACGGCATGCATGCTGCCCAAATGGCACCATAAACCATACCAGAGGCCTCTACAACACTCCAGTCACATGCCCCTGCATTGCTGCACCTGCATGGCCATCTTGCATGTGGCCTCAACTGACACGTTTAACCATACCAGAGATCTCTAGAACACTCCTCGAATTTTATTTCATAATAATATATTTAATATATAATTTCTTTTGATCATTTTAACGGGTTCTAGGATGGGGCGTAGCTCCCCTTCTCTCATTTTTTTTTTTGCAGTGGAGTTCATCTGGCCCTTTCAGCACACATGAAGCTAACACACCAGTCGGCAGTGAGTTCAGTTACGGGGCACTGGCCCTCCCAATTGATTAACATGAGCATTTAATTGTACCATTCATTGGAAAATGCACTGGGAATTTTTTTTAAAACCCCGAGCAATGTGACGGGTATTTTATGATTCTTTACGAAGACGCGTTGCCCTCGCTCTCCCCACTTGAAGCTAGCTGTTGGGCCGTCGAGTATTTTAAGGAGTTTCCCATGGGAGAGTTACTCTGGTTGCCAGGCTTGTGGATAATCAAACAAAGAAATTCCATCCAGAACGCACAAGTCTTGGTTGTTACTTGCCCTAGATAAGTTCTTTAGTTTACATAGGGGGAAAGAAATTCTAAGAACTTGTGAGATGAGTTGCAGAAATACAGTTTTTTTTGTGAACCTGGCCGCCTTTGGATGAAGAGCTTATGCGTGGCATGCTAGTTGGGCATGTTTGGTGAAATCTTGGGCTGACTTTGGAGGTCACAGGTTTATAGTCCCTTATATATACAAACTCGTACAATTAGATATCTATATATACCTACCTACGGAATTATGGAGCAAACCTTCCTCCATCGGACGGAGGAGGAGCAAAGTCAAAGTTGCCGTCCGATGGAGGGAGGTTTGCTCCATACCTAGCCCACGCCTACCTACCTAGTTCTGGTTGTGTGATCTATCTTTTCTCTGTTATGTGTACTAATTCATCATGCATACTGATCCATTAAGCCGAGCGATCTCTCGAGATAAATTATCTGATCTATTTCTTTTCTAGGTTTGATTTTGTATTTGGGCTATTCAGATTCGTTATGTGATATATTTTTTTTTAGTTGAAAAGAGGGAGAAACGATTTTTAAAGTTTGCACTCGATTTCCATTTCACTACTGAACTTTATGTTGTGTGGTGAATACTCATCACATTATCTCTCCATCATTCTTTGATTGCGTGAGAAAAAAAAACCCTAAAGCGTTTCACAACTCTCTTGGGTCTCTTACATTAATTAGGTTTTTTTTTTTTTTCTTTTAATGGGAAGGATTGGAAATGCTTGTAGCTGATTTCCATTCGTCTATAGAAACTAATATATGTCTGGTTGATATTCATCATTATTATTCTCTCCATTATCTTTGCTTGAGTTCCAAAAACCCTACTTGACTTGAAGATACTTCATCCCTAAGCTGTTAGGAAAATCTTTGCTTTTGCATCGTCCTTTGTTCTATTCAAGAAACCCTAAATAGTTTGAGAATTTTATGGTTTTCATTCCGAGGGTTTTAACTTTTAACAAAAAATAATGTGTGTTTCTTTGGGGTTTGAACAGAGTTTTATTCATTTTTTTTATAATTAAATATATATTCCAAAGTTTGTGTGTAGTCACTTATTATGATTATTTATTTATTTTTTTAACCCTTTCTAACAGGTAATAAACATTATCATATCAATGTTCATACTAACCATCCTTCTTGTAGTGCTTTAACTGAGCCATTTGAGCACCATTCTGTAGTGCTCTCCTTGCCGGGCAGAGCACTAAGTCCTCCAAATTTGTTTTGTTCTTAAACTCTACCCGTAGTTTCTGTTTTTCTCTTTTTTTTTAAAGATTTTGTTTCTCGTTAACTTACTGGGTTGAAGTAGGCCCTATGGTTCTAGATTTGGAACTGGGCTCTTATACCATTCTGTAGTGCCCATCCTTTTATGACGGGCACTTAAGCTCTATCATTTTCTACTTGTATTTATCTAGCTCTAAAGAGTTACTTAATTGATAATACCAGAATTTATTTATTGTTTACCATGTTTTTTTTTGTTTTTCAAAATTTTCTCAATAGTTTTGTTTAAAATATCTATGCATAAGTTTAACTACAATCCTAGCATCCCATTTTCATATTGTTCAAAATTTTAACAGCATTAGGAAATAAACCATAAGTCTAATGACACTAGGAATAAATAAAATAAAAGCAATTTTCCTCTAGATTTTTCTCTAATGAAATTCGAAGAGTTTTGATAAAGTAGAATACCTATTTGTTTTTGTAGATCGCAGTAGGATTCCTTAGGCTCTTGTAGTTGCTCATTTCTGGAAGGCTCCTATAGTTGCTGCTTCTTGGAAAACCTTAGCAACCAAACTAGATAAACCACTCTGCCAACCAGCTCATCATGGTGGCCCTAGGAAATCGACGGATTTACTAGCCCCCAAGCCCACAATCCGATAATCCAAATAGCAGAATTCCATTGTTTAGATCCCTCCATCCTTCGTTCATAGTTCGATCTCCATTATTCAATTTCTCTTAATTCTGTGAGTTTCCCTTCTCTCAATCCCTAAGTTAACCCCCTCCTTAGGTTTTCCTCCCTCTTCTCAATCCGTGAGTTAACCCCCTCGTGAGGTTTTCCTCCCTCTTCTCAATCCCTGAGTTAACCCCCTCGTCAGGTTTTCCTCCCCCCTTTTTCCACTAGAATCCCCCCTTATATACCATTTTCTACCTTGAATATCCTTCCCTCTTACTCCACCTCCCTCCCAAACATTCATTACAATGGCTTGCTTTACAATCTAATTCAAAATAAAATATTATTACTCTTGTACTTCTATTTCTGGAGAAGTTCAATGGCATTGGGAATAATTAAGTTTGAATTTAATGGATTGAATGTATATCATTTAATGGTTCTCGAATCATTCAATTAGGATATTCCCGAGGAGGTGGATCCATTATTAACTTATCCTTTATTTAATATGTTAAATAAAATAACAATTAAATAATTATCCTCTTGACTCTTCCAAATTTGAAGTGGCAAATTTATTAATTTACAAAAATGTAAACTTACGATTCTAAATTAGACATGGCAATGATTTTATTAATATATTTATTTAATGAATCCTACCTTAACTTTCTCGGTACATTTAATAACTAATAATACTTTTACAAGGTTTTCGATCAAGCACTTTTATGATATTAAACTTGATAAGAGGAGATTTAGATTCATGAATTTTGTAATGGAAAAATATATTGCAATTTAATTATATCATAGTAGTAATAGTAATAATAGTAATAGTAATAGTAATAATAATAATAATAATAATAATAATAATAATAATTGAGGTAAATACTATTGTCAATATTTATTTGTTTAATTCCTAAGTACACTAGGAATAATCTAGTACACTTTTATCAATACTCGAGGTATGTTTAATGGTTTAATTAATCATGATTAATAGTTCAACAATATATCTTTCCAAAGTTAATATTCATTAACAATTCTTCATATTGATTGTACTTCTTTTAATTGCTTGTTACCATGTTTACATACCATTAATTAATAGTTTAACTGATTTATTCTTACACATATCCAATAACTAAACATCCATTATATGAATTTGATTAATGTACATATAATCATCATATTTTCCTACTACAACTTATATGATTATTCAACCTGTTACTTATTTGTTTATTGATACTAGCGTACATGTGAAAAGTGTGTATGCGTGGCCAGTGCATGCACAGGTCAGAAATGCACTATAAGAAAACATCATATCACCTAGGCATACCTGTTCTTTACTAATAATACTCATTCACGCAAGTAGAACACATACATAAACATAATATAATTATCTTAGCATCCTCAATTATTTAATAGTTAACCCCTTTAATATTTATATCCTTATCTTTATGTGTATATTTATTTTAATTAATCAAGCATGTGGAACGATACCTACTACCACTAACTCAAGATCAAGGAATACACACTCTCACAGTAATAACTAACATATCCTCCCATCCTAACCTACGTCCACATCCTCCCTATCCCTCATCTTCTAGTACAAAGTGGATGCCAACTACACTCGCTTGACCACATAGAACCTGAGAGTGGTAGCGTCGGCTAACCTAGCGGACCTAGTGTCTCCTAGGAGGCATCCGACTGTTGTCATCACAACAACTTGGGGAGCGTGTCTCAGCACTGCCCTCCCACGACCCTGGGTATCATAGTGACATAGTGTGGGAATTACATCCATCCCTCTCAACGTCCTAGGTCTATATCCTATAAAACCATACTTTACTGCTATCAAGATTATTGGATTGTGTCATTGTATCATCTTTTTTGTTTTTTCCACTAAGGTTTACTGCGTAGCAAGTTAGTATTCCACATATCATATCAAGTATTCGACTATCACATAGTGCCAATGTCCTATGGGTTAGTACTTCACAAATACACATGTATAACAAGTAATTTCACTTGATAATCAGTTGATCACATCATGATCCTCATCATTATTTCATGTAAACATTTCATTAATCATAGGTACGCATGACATATAATAATTCAATTGGCCACATCATAACATGGTATCCACGTACCGCATCATATGTTTCACATTTGATAAATGAAAACATTTCAACATATGCTATCATCATAAAATACAGTATTTCTATGATAATAAACACATCATAACCGCATAAATGTAGCAACATAATAATCATAGTATCATCATAATCACAATGCCATAATAAACATAGTAACATCATAATCTTGGTCCCATCACGTCGTAAGTAAAGTTACTCAGATGAGCAAAGTACAAAAGGTAATAAGCAATAAAGTGCAGTATATCTAACTCATAAATAAGCCTGGTCGAAATATGGGGCATTACAGATTCAACCTTAAATCACTTGTTCTATGTAATTGAAGATAAAAGGAAAGATCCAGAACCAATTTCAATTCTTCAAAAGACAACTACTCTTAGCCTACTCTAGTTTTGATTTTTAATCGAAGAAAACAAAATTGCTACCAGTCTTAGCAGATATCTAAAAAAATCATCACCTTACTATTTAATGAATTACCATATCTTATAGCAGAGTCCTAAATTAAGCTATGTAACTATAAGAAAATATTGAGTTCATATCTAATTATATACTGCTTTCTAACCTGCAGAAAATGAACTTATCAAACTTCTCATGTCTCTTTATTAGCACTATTTTATCGATTATGTAAGAAAATAAGAAAAAAATTTCCAACAAAAATTTGTTCTTAGTAAAATATAAAGGAACTAGATTCACACAATCACTCTCAGACTTTAAAACTGTAATGAAATTACTAACCAATCCACACAAACCATTACTAGATCACACAAACTATTCTAATTGCACTCTCCTTACTGTATGATTTCAAATCAAATGAAAACACTTTAACAAGGAAACATTCCTCAAGCGAAATCTGTAACTTCAAATCCCAACACACAGTAAACCTCTCAATTTATATGAATATAACTAAGCACAGGTAGTTCTTATATTACAATGCTTAAATTTAAAAAGAATATTGAATTACATTCTCTTGTCAGAATTTGCTAACCTAAATAAACAATATCTACAGTATACCCTATTTATTAAACTAGAAAGCACTGAAATCTATTTTCCTTATTCTATTTGCAAATATGAAACTTTATTATGAACCAACTCAATTTATGAAAAATATTTGAATCCACGGCATAAAACCCTCACTATGTTATTAACACAAAGAGAGCATATTGAAATAAATTGTATGAAAGGCACACCATCTAACACACATAGTTTTTACCCTTCATCTCCTATATCTTTTTATGAAAACCACCAATAAAAATAAGTAAATCAGAAGTAATTGAATAGAGAAATGAAATATAATAAAAAAATCTTAAAGTCATCATGTAAACCAAAAATATTCATAGGAAATCTACATCAACACCGATTGAAGGTGGGCCTCCCTCCAAATGCTGCTCAACTAGGAATTATACAACAAAATATACACCGTCCTCTCTTAACTCATCCTAAAAAGGCCATTTTATACAACAAAATATACAAAAAGATGGATTGGATCAATCCCCAAAAGAATCAGAAATTTGTTCAGCCCAAAAAAAGACCAACACAAAATATGAGGAAATCATGTCTGTTCTCGAAAATATTTCCCCATATTTGTTTAGAGATTATGAAAAATTCCCACCAAATGCGGTAAATGGGTTTGTTTATGAAGTGGGTTTTGAACGGTTTCACCAGATTTCTCATAGATTGCTTAGAAAAAAATCCTGAAATTAGGTTCCTGAATAAATGATGGGAGTGTCCGATTGGGTACCAAATCACGTGCAATACCAGCAAGAGAAATTTGCATAATAACCAAATATCTATATCCCAAATCATTATATGTAATCTTTTAAATTTATGTTTTAAAATGAATAAAATGAGATGGAATAATAACAAAAATATACCTTGTTATAAACTTCATGGAATAGCCTTCAAACTTATGCAAATGATGCTTAGATAGACGATAAACATGAGGAAATTTAACTAAAATACTTGGTTCCTTATATGATGTATATACATAATATGGGAAAAACAGGGAGCCATCATCTTCCCCACACCAAATATATTGCATGTCCTAATGCAAGGAAACAAATTGATAGTCAAAATTGAGGATGTGATTTGAGTTAGACCCTTGAGGCATTAACAAACACCTGCACTTGAGGAGAGGTAGGAACTTACATTGATTGAGTGTTCACAATCTCTTCCAGCTGGTGTTCTTTCTTCTTCAATTCTCTTCTCAAGATTTGGTTAGACCACGTCATATCATTAACCAATTTTTGTAAAGAAACAACTTTAGTTGTTATAATGCCTTTTTTCTTTCTTGAGATGTTGAGCGAGAAGGGCATAGTCCTGAACTTCCTTTGTGAGTATGATATCAACAAGATGGGAGGATTCAAAAATAATGGGATGAAGAATGGTTTCATCATTATTCTTTAAACTTTGCAAAGGATAGTCATCGTCCAACTTAAGGACACACATTAAAACATGCAATATGCTTTATTAATGATGGATTAATTCATAATTAGGAAAATTGAAAAAAAGTTATTAAGGTTTAATCCAAAGTTCTAAATGAATCAAACACAATGTAAAATAAAGGCAAATTGATTTTATGGGGTCTAAGGGACGTTGTACATTATCAAAAAGTTACCATAAACTTGTAAACTAAACTGTAACACACATAGAATAATTTAAATGAGGTATTAAATATATGGAGAATATTATACCTCAAAATTAAAGGTGTATTGTGTTATAGTTTAAATATATTTGACAAATAATTCGAGTTGTATGAAGATATTGAATATGCCATAAAATTCTTGAGGAAGTTTCCAACTAAGACCGATATGATAAAATATTTTGAATTGGAAGCTGACCTAAATAATTAAGTGTTAAATGATGTTAAAACTAAATAATTTACATATTCACTTAATTTTAATTCCATTTAACCAACTTAGGCACTTAGGTATTTGTTGCAAAGTAAACCAGACTTAATACCTTCACTCTATAATGAATTGACCACTAAACATAGATCATTGTCCAAATCAAATATTTGGACATTGATCGTAATATAAAAAAATGAGTTCAGGAAATCATATCTTTGTTTTTAGTATAAGACCAAGTCTAGTGAAGGGAATATTCACTGAGTTGAAAACCAATAGAATAACCAATCCAAAATCAATGATCATGCCCATCTTCATGAAAAATGCGGGTGAGTGTGGGTGTTGTTTAATAAAATCTATGAAATAGATTTGAATTTCATTAGATTTGAATTTCAACAATTATTAACTGACCAAAGTTACTTTGGAAAATTTACCTATGAAGTCTCCAGACTTACCAATACTTAATTCAACACCTTATCAAACACTTCTTCTAGTACTTCATCCACTATTTCATTAATTTGGTACTCTATCAAGTATTCCTCCTTCCAAGATGCATAAATTCTCCTAGATTTTCAAAGGATAGCTGCTATTGTTATTACCAGGATGCGAAGAATAAGAATGTGTGGTAAATAATATACCTTTGTACTTCCAACTTTAAATACCATTCTCTTCCACCCAATAGTCCTTTTCATAATGAGATCCAACTTGTACTTATGCCACTGGTCATAAACATAAAGGTATTTGATTAGCAAATTTCAGGACAGAAATCAAAATGAAACAGATTAAAAAGAAACCTAACACTTATCAATATTAGCTTACAATGATCTCTTACAGATGCATATTTACTTTTATTTATTTATACTGAAATTCATCCTAAAATAGTATGTCTTTATTAAACAAGATTTTCACTAAGTGAAATCCATACAATACCATTCAAATTGATTCATCTCTACACAATAATATGTAAGTGATAAAGATAAGGTTCATAGTTAAGTTCATTGAAGTCATAAGTACACTCTGGAGGTGTAATCCTCCTATATAGTAAGGATCTGGGAGTAGAGACTTAAATCATATTAAGAAAATTATCCAATGGTTGTTAAATAAAAATCATTCATTTTAATTTTAACCTAACATATCTTTTTAATTCCTATAGGAGTACCTCGTTCATACAAACAAATATTGATAAAGAATCATAAGAGATATTGAAGTTAGAACCCAATAACACTGATCCTTTTTAGTACTCCAATGGGGTAACTATAATATCCAAGGAATCTATTCCCCGGGCACTATGCCTCTTTTCCAAAAGGCATGTTCAGTACTTTGATGGGTTTTTCGGGTCATACCACAAGTCGGTACCTACTGCCAACATAACTATTTAGCATCCTAGCGGTTTAACCTCTTACATATTTTCTCTCTTGGAGGCTCTTGTCCCAATTCACCTTAAAGATAAAATTTATAATTTTCTTATGTAGAGATAAATGGGGGAGCTTCTCTGAAAACCTTTTCTAGGAGCGAAATGGTATTGGGTTTGAACAAATTTCTGGAAAAATACTTGTAAAGGCTTGGTTGTATGAACAACTAACTCTTGCAGTTACACTAATTCAATGGAGAGGTTACAATTATTTGTGTTAAATCCAATGTATAATAACCAAAATATTCTTTAATGTTAAAAACCATCTTCCTATGATCTTATTGTGGCATCTCTCAGAATAATAATTCAGTCCTCTTATAATCTACTACTAGTAAAGGTGGTTTCTCAATCAAGTGTAAAACCATGTCAAAGTGCGCTAGTGTACTTATGGTTTCATGAGTTAAAATTCTTGAAATAAAACTTGCTCATAGAAAACATGTATAAACAAAGAAATATAAATCTTATATAACTAAGAACAACAGGTCTATAGATATATGATAAAAGAAGAAAATTAACAACCCAGTACATTTAGTAAACATATTTTAAATATTTTTCAAAAGACTGATTATATTGGAAAAGTTTCATCCTTTTCATCAAGTATCAAAATAAATAGCATAACTTCCCTTCTTAAGTGTTTTTGGTTGTTCCTGAAAAATAGAAAATACCTGCAAAACTTTAAGAGAAAAATAAAACACTCGTGTACATATTTACAAGGAAAATTTCAATCAAAAATCATTTAGGAGGAAGGAAGTGAAGGAGTTGCTTCTTAACCTACGAAATCCAAATCAGATTCATGAATCAAACCATGAATGAATTCCTGCTTGGTCATAGGTTTACGATATACTTTTAACCAATTCCCATTTAACACAAACATTACCTATTCATCGTCAATTGTTCTTATTTTTACTAAATCATTATTAAAAATAGTCACAATTTCACATTACCACATGGTATTTTCCTTTTTATATGCTATGAGTTGATGTTCCAAAAAAAATTCTAAATATATGTATTGGAAAGGAGGCATAAATTATGTTTCAAAATCTTAGTCTTTTCATTTAAACAAAAAGGAAAAAAGGAAAAAAAATGAAGTTTCATTAATTTAAAACTAAACATGCAACTTTTTTTTATTTATATACGTATTTTCCAATTCTATCTAAGAGGAAAGAAAACATTTCTATCCAAGTATATGAATTGTTTCACTGTGACCAAGTGTGAAGAAAGATTACAAATATACCTTTATCCACATATGAAAAAGTTATTGCAAAGATTACCTAGATATGGAAAATGAATTGACTTACTTTTTTCTATATCAGAAGGTGTTGAAGGAAGGAATGAGATTATGGTTGGGTTTCCTTTTGGAACCAGCTTTCGATGTATTCTTGATACTTACCTCCCTTCATAATGTTGTGTAGACCTCCATCTCCTGGATTATTGACTTCTTTAATGCACATCAGATATGCTGTCAGGCATTCCGATAACTCCTCAATCTCAAATTTCTCTCCATCGGATATAAACTGCAAGCTGTCAATTTACTCTGTAATTTGGTAAGGAATATATTTTTATGGCTCTTGGGACTTTGGTCTATTTCTTGTGTCTCGAGAGGTAGAAAAACTCTTAACTATTGTCAATATGTGTTCTACTTGATAAGAAGAACTTCCAACCACTTCTAGGATTTGAGCAAGTTGTCCCAAATTAATGGTCACCTCTAAATCCATTTTTTGGTTGTTTTGTTCATGTATCACACAATGATTAGTGTCTGGGTTTCTTAATACACCCCATTTTTTTTAATGTGTTTTTAAATGATTCTAATCAAAACTACCTACCACTAAAAACATATTTGTGTAAATCAAACACACCTCTCTTGCATGAAATTAAATTGCAGAAAGTAAACACACCCAAACTTGCAAAAATAACACTTGCGTAAAATTAAATTGTAGGAAAGTACACCACCTAAACTTGCAGAAAGAAAAACACACTTTTGAAAAAAAATAAATTAAACATACAAAAAAACTAAACAGACTTGTGAGAAAGGAACAACAAGGATTTTGGGCAACCCACTAAACTGGATGCGTTAGGATGTTACCTTGCGGAAATCCTGTAGTCAATTCATCTTTGCATCTTATTGTTTCCCCCTCCCCCTTCTTCTGTAATGTAAAGGAAACCTATCTAATCCTATCTACCTAAAATTCACCCCTTCAGCACCTCCCCCACAACGACACCAAAAATGTCACGAAAAATATATAAGTAATTAATTTTCCTTCAACTTAATTATCGACCAAGGTATGTAAACTTCTAGGTGATCTAGGGCTAAGTTCCTATGATAATTTTAGAAAATGATAACTTTAATCTAATAAAATTCTATCAATGTCAAAAGAATCGTAATCCTTACTAATCTATTTATTCACTTAATCAACAAATGATGGAAAAAATAATTTTAAAATCCAATTTAAAAAAAGATTTAACCTCAAATCACTTGTTATATGTAATTGAAGATTGAAGGAAAGATTCTTCAGAAGACAACTATTTTTATCCTACTTGAGCTTTGATTTTAAATCCAAGAAAACAAAGTTTCTACCAGTCTTACTGGATATCTCAAACAATCATAAGCTTAATATGTAATGAATTACCATATCTTACATCACAGTCCTAAATTAAGCTATGTAACTATAAAAAAAGATTCAGTTCAGATCTAATTATCTACTGCTTTATAATCCACACAAAATTAACTTATCAAACTTCTCATGTCTCTTTAATAACACTATTCTATTGATTATAAAAAAAAAAAAATAATTTCTAACAAAATTATTTTCTTAGTAAAATTTAAAGGAACTAGATTCACACAATCACTCTTAGAATTTAAACATGAATATCAAATTACTAACCAATCCACAAAGATGATTATTAGATCTCACAATCTATTCTAATTGCAATCTCCTTACTGTCTAATTTCAAATCAAATGAAAATCCTGATGGGGTCTTAAAACTTTTCATAATTTTGTTTCATTAATTTCATAGCTCATTCACCTGCAATTTAGTACATATATCCTTAAAATAATATCTCTTACTTTATTTGATTTATTAAAGCTCATTGTAATATCCTGAATTTTGGACCTAACACTTATAGGCATGTGCCTATTGATTATGATGATTATATTGATGTTTTATTTTTTATATTGGGTCGAAGACCCCACTGCATATGAACATGATGATTTGTTTTATATATTGGGCGTAATCCAATTATTGATGATATATGTATATGCTTGTTTGTGTTGGGCATGGACCCTGAAGCACATTATTGATGAGATGTTTTGTGTTGAGCGAGGAGCTCTGGAGCAATTGAGTGATTGATGATTTGTGTTGAGAGAGAAGCTCTGGAGCACATGAGTACTGACCTTTGTGCTCTGGAACACATGAAAAGATAAATGATTGTGTTGGGCATAATCCCTCGAGCCTTCCATGTTGATGTTGAGCATAAGCTCTGGAGCATCGGATATTTGGCCATTGTATCCCTAGGTGTATCTTACAATTACATCTTAGAATTAGTGTTGAGTGGAGAGATTTGGAATCGCAATTAATTGTAACACCCTGTTAAAGCATTGAGTATGGGCTCTGGAAAGCACTAGGGATTACTAAAAGAACTTAATAACTTCTGAGTGAAAACGACTCGAGAAAAATATTGATCTCATCATACTTATTTATAAGTGATTAAATGAAATTTTGAATTTATGTATTCCCATCAAAGTATTGAAGAGCTACCACATTATACGAGGGAAATCCAACATGCAAGTATTTTTAATGTTTCCTAGCCTAGTAGACCTAAACCATCTACCTACTTGACCTTAATGAAGAAGTGTGATTTAGTCTAGGGATCATGGTATATGATGCCCAAAGACAAATGTTAACAAAGTGTTATATTACTATGTACTTTATACATGGTATGTATAAAGAATTAAATATACTAATAATATAAATAAATGAAAGAAATAAGAGAATCTCCATCAATTATTATTTATTATTAAAGATTTATAAATAGTATAATGTCTATGAAAGTCAAACTAGGAACTAGTAGAAAGTTCCTAAGTTAAATATTAATAATTACCCAA
Source organism: Pseudotsuga menziesii (assembly GCA_001517045.1). Taxonomy (NCBI): domain Eukaryota; kingdom Viridiplantae; phylum Streptophyta; class Pinopsida; order Pinales; family Pinaceae; genus Pseudotsuga; species Pseudotsuga menziesii. Next base: position 62,550 of record LPNX010244863.1, read on the forward strand.
AGTAATTGAAAAGGGGTTAAATATTAATAATTACCCATTTGACTGAAAATTATGTCTATAAAGACTCAAGCCAAGGAAAGGCTTGAGGTGATGATCTATCATTAGAGGAGTCAATTTTTCTGCCTGTTTGCTCTCAAGTAAATTCTTGAAGAAACATTTCCTAGAACGAAAAGGAGAACTGATCCTGATCTGATACACCAGATAGGAAACCTTACCTTAGGAGCTCTAAGCTACTTGCATGTTGGATTCGAGCTCAAGGGGATCCGGATTAAAACTGGGAATGGTTCTGGGTCATGGTTGGGAAAAATGTGGTAGTTCCCAAGTGATTTGGTCATCAAAATTAGAGGTGAGATTTATCTTATTTTGTTAATGTTGGTTATTTAAAGTGTGCAGCTTCAACGATTAAAGGAGCTTCAAAAAATTACAGGTATGAGTTCTTAGTATGTTAAGTTCATTTCTATCATAAATGTTGGTTGCTTTAGGCAAAGGTTCATATTGTATTTCTAAACCTAGAAACGATTGCTCTCTCTATACCTTCTAGGGTTTACATGTCTTATAATATATTAAACCTCAGTTGTAATAAATTTATTATACTAGGGTTTGTCAATGTTTGAGTATTGGTTTATTTCTGCAAAGTTCAATGCATTGGCCGATGTTCTTCAAGGGTGCTACTCCCTAGTTTAAATGTTGTAGTAGTATTATGATAGAACTGGGTTATGTATAAACTAGGTTAATTCAGACATGTTTTTATTGCTCACTTATTCTTTATAAACTCTACTGACATATTTCATTTGTGAGTAGAGACATGTTTAGATTGAAATAGATTAATCCTAGGATCAAGATTTAAATAAATAATTATACCAATTAGATAACTTAGGGTACTATTTATAAACTAAACTATGATATACATATATGTATAAACAGATAATGTCGTCATGCATAAACAAATCTAAAATCTATCTCCCCATTTAAATCCAAGATAAATAATTCATTTAATACCTTTCAAGGTCTGATATACTGAGAATAAACTAATATCAAAACATTGAATTTAATCAACAACATCATAATTAAATGAAATGAAGAGGCATCGTGGCCATCCATGTCGTCCTTGAGCAAATATCTAATCATATATACATATACAAGAAGCTAGAGTTCTATTTAATCTACCATCAACAAATAACCATTAAAATAGATTATATAACTCAACAAACATTACACATAATGATTTAAACCATATCAAAATATTATTATAAACCCATGTATTACAAATAGGGACAAGAATCAATCCTATGGGCATACAAGCCCAACCCTTTTTATAAATTAAAATACAACACATTACATTTACATCCAAACAAAGTTGAACCCTATTGGGTTTTGTTTGCATCGAAATTACGGCCATGCTATACGTATTATGTATGCGGGATGCATCAATTAAAATCAACATTATTAAGTAAACAATAACAAATCATTAAATCACAGCGAGGTCGTAAGACCCTATTTCTACCCAATTTTGTAAGCACGTCCTCGGCCAAATCAAATATTACAGAGTCCACTTTAAGGGTCTAAACCAACAACGACGAAGGCCATTGTTGGCTTACAACCCATGGATTATATATAATCAACATATATACTAAACTAACGAAAGCATTAAAAATAGTAAACAACCATTTTAAACCATGCGCAACATTCACCCAAGCCACGGCAATGCCAAACAAATTACACGGTATGGTTTTATTAACAAACTACTCTGTTAATGATTTATCCCATAAACTAATCACTAAAATATAAATACTAAATAAAATACATCCAAGACTATTCCAGCCACGAGGGGAAATGATCAAGCCATTTACAGCTTGGTCTTCAACCCACGTTGTTTACCATTACATCACTGTATAAATACTCAAGACATAGATCACAACAAAGGCATATTCCTGTTTGTAAAATGCTGCTAATAAACCATTAACACATAATACACATTCCACACACAGTAAGCAAAATAATGGTGGCCATTTCATTTAAAACATAGGGTATTTACATTGCACAGTATTTCCATCGTCACCGTCTCTTCACATAGTCCCTTTAAAGGCCAAAATGAAGTCCACACAGGCATGCCAATGGGCTATGGCACCATTGCAAGCAACGGTGCTACCCATGCCTCCAAATCCCAAATCCATACGATTTACAAACCCAAACCATAAACACATACATAGAGTCGAATGGCTTAATATTCACTCTATGGCTTAAAATCCTAAATACTTTTAAAACCCAAGTCTATTTCTTTACAAGCCCGAAGGAGAAATTCAAATCAACACAATGAAACCCCGAAAGCACACAACAAAGACATCACATAGTGAAGTCGAGAGATAACAAGCATTGGCTTATTGGTAGTCTTACCTTACACCATTGGCATCACACATGAACCAGCAATGAGATTTGAGCTACGATACTCTCCATAGACCCTAGTACCTGCAACCATCCACAAACAAGGTGAGAAGTAAGACAAAATTCAAATGCATCAATGCTAAACCATCAAAATACTTTGAATCCAAATGAGATCTTACCTCAATAGCCATGGAGGTCACCTCCATTAACGTCTAGGAAGAGCCAAGGAAAACCCCAAATGACAAACGAAATGCACAAACCATCGCGAAGCCAATCCTAAGGGAAGGTTGCCACGAAAACCTAGGTGCATTAATGGAATGAGCCGGTTTCCACCATTAATTCCAAAACCCACTGTGATATAGTTTTGGAATGTCGATTTGGTAATGGTCTCCTTTGCCATGCAACCGTTAAACCCCATCACTTATAATCTCCAAACCTTATGTTATATCTCCACCCCAATCATATCACAAGCTAACACATACAACATTTATGTTATAGAAAAGTTTAATATATTACAATGATAAGGTTTAGTGCATAATACAGGCATGTCAATGCGCTAACCATAAGTCAAGCCATAACATACGTATTAAACATAACATGGAAAACATTAGGCCTTAAGCCATAACTTAATGCAATAGAATTAATCCCTAAGCTTATGATTAGTGAACATGAAATTTGTAATATGCCATGTTAAATACTTTAACTCTCATAAAAATCAATGGCCTCATTTTGAAAAGCCACGAACATAACCTGCAAATAGAAAACATAAAAAGTGTTAATAAGATTTGATGAAATTAAACATAGAACGAAGTTAATACTAATATGTAAAACGACAAATTACAATACCATAATGAAGCATAAGTAATGTACAGGAAATTTAGCAATAAGAGCTAAGGGTCAGTGCAAGAAGATGAGGGACCTTTAAGATGCAATCCTAGTTTTCAAAAACAACATCATGTTACCAAAAAATACATCAACCCGAACCTCACATAGCACTTGGTATGGTTCAACCCGAGCTTGACATGTCATGGAACATGTAGGATAGGAAGAAAAATCACGTACGCATTATATAACTACAAAACACACTCGCGATATGTAGTTATAAAACGCGTACGCGATTTGTAAATCATAAAAAAAAATTAAATACACAGTCCCAAACCCACGGCCCATTTTCACAATCAAGAACACAAATTCAACGGGCCATTGGAGCGTTTGGAACAAGACCACTGCTTGGGATTGTTGCAGGAGCTGATTCAGGTTGAGGGGAGGAGATTTCACTCGTGCATTGTCATCCAACAAGGTAATTCAATCACCCAATGCATTTTTTTGGTCAATTTTTACCCTATAATTGTGTGACTTTAGATGTGTGATATTCAAATGTACTTCCCTCCTATCTTTTTTAATTCTCAAGAGCATTAACTTATACACCTAGTAGAAGAGATTGAAGAATGTGGTTCTATCCATATCCATACAATGTTGCTTGTGGAGAGATATATGAAGTTTCTAAAACATTTTGTGAGACAAAGAGTTCATCTAGAAGGATCTATGGCTGAGGGGTACATGGTCTTTCAGATAATGGTTCATTTGAGTGAGTACTTACCTCAATTGCATTTTGAAGCTCCATGATTATGGGGAAATAACCAAGATCAATTTTTTTAAGGAGAAAGATTAGAGGGTGGAGGGTCTTCAAAGAGGATAAGAGGTATACTCAAATTTTTTGTAACAATTGTTCTAATCCTAAATATTGTAAATTTGGATTTAAATAATGATTACTTGTACATGTATATGCTAAGGAGTGGGAGTCATTACATTTGTATGGTGCATACAATTCTTAATTTATGTTAGAGTGGACTGAGGAGTATAATCAACAAAAGAAAGTACAGGTTGAATATCACATTAAAATGGGTTTTAGAACATACTGGAATGTAATTCAATCTTTAGAGAATGATAATTGTGTATGTTTTGTTTATGCATCAAACATAATGGAAATTAGGTTTTTAACAGTTTTTGAGGTGGTCATGTTTTAGTGGATTTATGATGTCAAAGTAAATACATTCCATAACTTCTCAACTGAATAAGTTTTCTTCTTTCATATTATTTTGTGCTCCTCTAACAATTTTCTCAAATACATTTGATTTGGTGGGGCTAAGGAATCCAACACATGCCAATGATTTAATTTATATGTTGAATATATTATCCCAGTAACACCTATGTAAGAAAAAATCAATACCATAAAGATACAAAATAAAAGTAAAAGTGTTAAACTTTAATTATTGTTTATAGTTTTTTATGTTTGAAAAATTAGTCAAACTTAAGTTTGTGTATGTTTTCCTTAATTTACATTTTCAATTTTGAAGAGATGTCATTATATACCATGTATACGTTTCTAATTATTTTCTTATTGATTTTTTTATTGCAGTTGCGGCTATGGATCCCAATGCAGAAATATTGATTGAGCTTGCCCAGTTGAGAGGTTCGAGTATTGCTTTTAGTGGTGGTGATAGAATTTGACGTTCACTTGCATCCACTTTGGATGCAATTGTTGAGACCATCACATTGTCAAACAACATACTATATGATATTACTTCATATAGAGAAAGAAAAAGACGTGAGTACGCTGATGGGCTCTACAATGCAATAAAAAAGTTGAAAATCACCAAAGAGCATATATTTTCATTGTTTAGGGACCCTCGCACGGGGGAAATCCCAAATGCAAATAGGCCACATATCTCTATCGAGTGGTGCACATATCAACCATTTGTTGATAAGTGGATGGACAGATGGTATATGGTTTTTGATATGCCACCACACAACAACAGGGAAATCTCATTGTACTTCCTTCGGAAGATGTATTCAGAGTTCATGTTGGTAAAACACGTAAACTATTTTGATATATTGCATTTTCAGGGGATCAGTGGGGGGATTCCCCAAAACCGACCCAATGCCAGGCTTCGAGACGTTGATCGCCCTATCCCTACACCTCGTAGACAGTTTCCTGGGCCAGATGTCCCGCCTGTACATCATGTTATTCCACAGACATGTGAGGCATTTTTGAGTTTGGCACGAGCCGTTGTTCGCCATAGCACTATGGTTCAGCATATGGGTGAGGAAGGGACATCTGTCCCTGGTGTGGTACATACACCAGGTCCTCATGATGCAGGACCATCTTCTAGTGCAATACCACCCACTAGTGCAGGACCGTCTACTGTAGGACCATCTACTAGTGCAGCACCATCAGCACATTCCCAGCCTACTTTTGAGCCTCATGAGTGCACATCGTGTGGTTTTCCATGCTATGGTCTTTCGTCAGATGTTGTCTTCAGTGTGTTTTTGAGTGATGTATGTATATGGTTAATTGTAATAAATTCTTCATTTATTTTTCCTCTTTGTACACATATGTATAGTTTGAGCTAATATATTAATTTTGTGAACTTGCAGCTGATGCTTTATGCCGGAAGTGACGCCCCAGAGTATCGTGCCCCACACTCTACACAGGGGCAGGACATTCCATCCACTGATCCCGTATCTCACACCGAGGTAAACACTTTAAAATTTTAGTTTTTTAATACTTGTTAAATTGTTAATTTCCACATACTGTACATGTTAGTTCACTAATGTTATCTACGGTCTAATATTTACAATTATTAAACTTGCAGATGTCGGATACTTCACAGTGGAAAGCAGTGATGGAGGTAGGATCCATATCTAGGCAGATGCCAGATCCTACATGAGGGGAAGCAGTGATGGAGGTAAACATTTTAAACATTTAAAAAATGTCATTTTTTAAATACATGTATGTTCATTGAATCTTCCATGTCTAGCTACATGAACTCTTGTTGACTATAGGCTGGCACCGAAACACCTGGACCACTTCCTAGAGTTGTATCTCCTTATAGGCCATATGTGAACAAGGGTCAAGTGTATATGAGACGGCATACTCCTAGAAAGAGTGAAGTTGTCCGTGACCATGGAGATACTGATACCATGGTAATTTGTATATGCTTCGATGATATTTCTTGGTTAACTTGAAATCCAGTGCATAAAATATTTTGTTAATGTTTGATTTGCATGTTTACTGCATCAGGAGCCAGAGTTCACTGTTGAAAACCTTGCAAGGATGGTTGATGCAGCAGTCAGTGCTACATCTACAATGGCAACAAGTCACACAGAGGTACAACTATTTGAACATGATATAGACATAGTGTGTTATTGTTGTTTATTGTTTATTCATGCACATTTCTAACTATTTCAAGATTTGGTGATTGTAGCCACCACCACCACCAGGTCCTGCCCCCTCTGGTTCAACCATGGATGCGACCATCATTCATGTTCAACCAACATATCCATCTGCTACACAAGAAACCCAATCCCCTTTGTCACAGTCTCTCACTGAGGTGAGATGTCCATTAATGAACAATTGTTTCATGCAATGTCCATTAACATTTTCATAATTTTTGAGTTAATTTAGATATGGTATTTTATTGAGCTAATGTATTAGTACATAGTTAATTGAATTTAACAATTGATATTTAATTTGTAGGATCCAAAGATGCACACTGGTCCTATAGTTGTTCCTACAAGATCACCCTCAAGAAAGAACAAGAGGAAGCTTGAGTTTTGATGTGTCTTATGGGATATGTACATATCGATACATGTGTACATGTGGCTTGTATAGTTTTGGATACATGTACATGTGGCTTGGATAGTCTTGGATAGTTGTGGAGAGACATGTACTTCTGGTTACTTTTGGATATATATGTACTTTTCGATACTTTTGGATATATATGTACTTTTGGAGACATGTACACAATTGACGTTTCAGTTATAAATGAATGATACATTTCACTTTGAATTTGCTCTTTGGTTTCCACATGTTCTTGTGTCAATCTATTGTATTTATTTGTGAGGATTATCTATTACTTATGAATGCACTATGTCAAAAGAAAAAACTATTATATTTGAAGGTTTCAATGATCTCAATACATGCACACTAAAGTCAAATTTCTTGCTCGTGTAATTTAATAAATATAAGTGCAATGCAATGTATTTCAAGGTTTCAATGAACTCACTACTTGCACACCAATTGGATATATCTAATTAAAAATTGTGAGTTTGGATTCATTAAATTAGAAGTTAGGTCAATGCTCAAGTGTAATTTAATAAAACTAAGTGCAATACATGCTTTATATTTCATCAACAACCAACAACACTATTCAACAAACCTCATGCACCCAATGACTAATCACTCAGCATTAAAGGAACTACAATAGAATCCAAATACTGAGAACCAACTTTGTGAATCAACATGATTTGAAGCATAAGTCCATCGGATTTGAAAAAGTTCAATTCGACATTAGATTGATTCTGAATTGAGTTGTGACAGTAAGATAAGATTAGGGTTAGGATTAGGGTTTCCTTGGTAGGGTTATGGTAATGGGACATGCATGTTAAACAATAAACCCTAGTTAGGGATAGGTTTATCCAAGTTTGGCCTTCGTTGGCATGAAATGCATTGTCCAGCTTTGGCTCTCATTGGCGTGACTGCATTGTCCCTACTGAGTGAAACCCTAGCTTCAAAAACCATCGTAGATGGAGGTCATCAGGAAATGGAGAGGAGGGAGAGGCCCCCCCCTAGCTAAAATCCCTCGTTACGAATCCAACGGAATCGATGGTTCGTCGATCGAAGGCCCGAGGATCGATCTATGGTGAGTTGTAGGTCACCTCCAGATACCATTCAGGGACACCTTGTGGACTTGGTCTCGGTGCGCAAAAAACCTCATGGAGCGGCAATTTTGAATTCTGTCAACTCCTGTTAGTGTGTTTGGGCATGGAAAATATGGCAATGCCAACCGTATCCCCACCATCCGTGGCTTTCTAGCTTTGGCCCTCGTTGGCGTGACTGCATTGTCCCCTACTGAGCGAAACCCTAGCTTCAGAAACCACCGTAGATGGAGGTCATCGGGGAATGGAGAGGAGGGAGAGGCCCCCCCCTAGCTAAAATCCCTCATCACGAATCCAACGGAATCGACGGTTCGTCAATCGGAGGCCCAAGCATCGATCTATGGTGAGTTGCAGGTCACCTCCAAATACCGTTCAGGGACACCTGGTGGACTTGGGCCCGGTGCGCAAAAAACCTCACAGAGCGGAAATTTTGAATTCTGTCAACTCTTGCTAGTCTGTTTGGGCATGGGAAATATGGCAATGCCAACCGCATCCCCACCATCTGTGGCTTTCCAGCTTTGGCCCTCGTTGGCATGACTGCATTGTCCCCTACTGAGCGAAACCCTAGCTTAAGAAATCACCGTAGATGGAGGGCATCAGGAAATGGAAAGGAGGGAGAGCCCCCCCCCCAGCTAAAATCCCACGTCACGAATCCAACGGAATCGACGGTTCGTTGATCAGAGGCCCAAGCATCGATCTATCGCGAGTTGCAGGTCACCTCCAGATACCATTTAGGGACACCTGGTGGACTTGGGCCAGGTGCGCAAAAAACCTCACGGAGCGGCCATTTTGAATTCTGTCAACTGCTGCTAGTGTGTTTGGGCATGGGAAATATGGCAATGCCAACCGCATCCCCGCCATCTATGGCTTTCCATCTTTGGCCCTCGTTGGTGTGACTGCATTGTCCCCTACTAAGCAAATCTCTAGCTTCAGAAACCAACGTAGGCGAAGGGCATCAGGCAATGGACAGGAGGGAGAGGCCCCCGCTAGCTAAAATCCAACGTCACGAATCCATTGGAATCGACGGTTCATCGATCAGAGGCCTGAGCATCGATCTATGGAAATTTGCAGGTCACCTCCAGATACCGTTCAGGGACACCTGGTGGACTTGGGCCCGGTGCACGAAAAACCTCACGGAGCTACAATTTTGAATTCTGTCAACTCCTGCTAGTGTGTTTGGGCATCAGAAATATGGCAATGCCAACCGCATCCCCACCATCTGTGGCTTTCCAACTTTGGCCCTCGTTGGCGTGACTACATTGTCCCCTACTGAGCGAAACCCTAGCTTCAGAAACCACCATAGATGGAGGGCATTGGGCAATGGACAGGAGGGAGAG
>LPNX010244863.1:78558-96058 GCA_001517045.1 Pseudotsuga menziesii
AGGGGTTAGATTTCTATTATCTAGTGCATCAACAATACGCTCTGGGGTTTCAGTAGCAACTTGTTGTCCTTCACTCTCTTCCTGGTAGTTGGATGGTGGAAGTCCAACATCCTCATCGATGGTCCGATTAATATTTTCTTCTTCAATAGTAGGCTCCATGTACACTGCCTCTTCATGAGCTTCTTCTTGAGATTGTCCCTCTAGTGAATCCGGAATTTCTTCTTGTGTTGGATTAATAGGATGAAGCGCTGTATCCTCTATAATTGGATTTGGATTAGTTTCCAAATAAAGCCTCCGATTCATCATGTCTATTCTTTTCTTTTCTTTCTCTTCTTCGATGACTTCTTGAGGTCTCTTCTTCCTTGCTGATTTTCTTCCTCAGTTACGTACATTCCCCATCACCACAATGATCAATGTCAATATACTTTGTTTTTGTTGCTCCTCAATTACAAGCTTCCAAACCTTTAAATTGCTTTAACATAACTATTAATCCTTCAAGGTGCTTCAATCTTCCTTCTCAATTGTTCATATTTCCCATCAAAACAACAATGAATGGGAAAATTTACCTTTGGTTCTCTTGAATAATAAGCAAATGAAAGTTATATCCACCATCACCATGAAATGACATTGAAGCTTGATATCTTATCCTGTGTGCTCCTCAACCATGGAAGATGTCCTCAATGTTGGACTTGCATAACAAAAAGAATGATGGAGATGGTGTAGATTGTGAGTATTTTCAAAGAAAGGCTCGTGCTCTTGAAAGATATTGCGCGGTAATTGAAATTTTCAGAAAACATGTAGTGAAGTTGCTCTCGGACAATGACAATTCACTATTTCAACAGTCCCAAAATGCGCACGCGAGTTGACCACTAAAAACGCGTACACGATTTGTATAACCAAAACACGTACGCGATATCTTCAACCACATTTAATGGGGTGGGTGCACAGATAAACGTAATCAACTTGTATAATCTAATCATGGTATCTTAGATACCGAAAGGAAAACAAATTAGTATTGGTCTCTATTTAACCAATAAAGTATAAGTGCACTATGATTCCTTAAGTATTGCTAGACAAGAAATTACCCACTTAAGGAAATGATTGAGTATTTTCTTAAGAAAAAATCTAATACTTAATTGAAAATTCCTTAGCAGGGAAGGCATAGAAAATTTAACTAAATTACATATTTATTCTTCTAGGATTTCCATAGAGTTTTAGGGAAAAGATAGAATATTTATCTAAATTGAAATTAACAATTATATTATGAATTGGATCATTCCAATATGTAAATATTATATAGGTTAGAAAAATAAATAAAAAAGGAATACATATTAATGGAAAAGGGTAAAAGAACAAGATGATAAAAGGGAGCGGATAAGGTTAGAGCCCTTAGTTGTTCTAGTTTATTTACATTGTATCATTCCTTGATGGGGAAGTATTCAGTTACAAATAGATAGAAGTAATCAGAACATAAAATCTCAAACCATGCCATGTAAATTTATTATTTTGTTTACTAAATTTTTTTTATATTACATAAAAATTTAAACTTAAATCTCAATTTATTTATATATTTTCTTATTAAATTATACTTAACATCTTATAATAAATGGATCAACCATTACATCATAAAACCCCACTCAACAATAGGCTAATCCAAATAAAGTTGTTTTAGTTTAAAATTTTTTATGAATGGATAATTGATAATGATTAAATAATAATAAAAAGGAGATCGACCTATAAGTTACATTTCAAAGGAAATTTTTTCAAATATATATTTACAATAAAGTGTAAATTTTTTAATTATTCTAAATGTTTTTTATGTTGATGGTGATGATGAATGATGATGATAATGATGACGATGATGAAGTTGATGATGATGATGATCATGATGTTCGTGATGTTGATGATGACGATGATGATGAGGATGATGATGATGTTCATGATGTTCATGATGTTGATGATGATGATGATGAGGATGATGAAGGTGATGATGATGAGGAGGATGATGATGATGATGTTGATGGTGATGATGATGATGAGGATGATGTTCATGATGTTATGATGATGAGGATGATGAGGATGTTCATGATGTTCATGATGTTCATGATGATGATGATGAGGATGATGAAGGTGATGATGATGATGAGGATGATGATGATGATGTTCATGATGATGATGATGAGGATGATGAAGGTGATGATGATGTTGAGGATGATGATGATGATGTTCATGATGTTGATGGTGATGATGATGATGAGGATGCTGTTCATGATGTTGATGTTGATGAGGATGATGATCATGATGTTGATGATGTTGATGGTGATGATGATGATCATGATGATGATGGTGATGATGATGATGATGATGAAGGTGATGATGAAGATGAGGATGAGGATGAGGATGATGATTATGAGGATGATGATGATGACCGATGATGATGTTCATGATGATGATGATGATGACGATAATGATGATGTTGATGGTGATGATGATGAGGATGATGATGAGGATGAGGATGATGTTGATGGTGATGAGGATGATGAGGATGCTGATGATGATGTTCATGATGTTGATGGTGATGATGAATGATGATGAATGATGATGATGAGGATGATGATGATTATGATGTTCATGATGTTGATGGTGATGATGAGGATGAGGATGATGATGATGTTCATGATGTTGATGATGAGGATGATGATGAGGATGATGATAAGGATGTTGATGAGGATGATGGTGATGAGGATGATGATGATGTTCACGATGATGAAGGTGATGATGATGATGTTCAAGAAATTGATAGTGCGGATGATGATGAGGAGGAGGAGGAGGATGATGCTAATGGTGATGATGATGGTGACGTTGATGGTGATGATGATGAGGAGGATGATGATGATGATGATGTTCATGATGTTGATGTTCATGATGAGGAGGAGGATGATGATGATGTTCATGATGTTGATGGTGATGATGATGATGTTCATGATGTTGATGGTGATGATGATGGTGATGATGATGTTGAAGGTGATGATGATGAGGAGGATGAGGATAACGATGAGGAAGGTGATGATGATGTTCATGATGTTGATGGTGATGATGATGATGATGAGGATGACGATGGTGATGAAGGTGATGATGATGAGGAGGAGGATGATGATGATGTTCATGATATTGATGGTGATGAGGATGATGATGATGTTCATGATGTTCATGATGTTCATGATGAGGATGATGATGATGATGTTCACGATGTTGATGGTGATGATGAATGACGATGAATGATGATGATGATGATGATGATGATGAAGGTGATGAGGATGATGATGATGATGAGGATGATGTTGATGGTGATGAGGATGATGAGGATGTTCATGATGTTCATGATGTTGATGGTGATGAGGATGATGAGGATGTTCATGATGTTCATGATGTTGATGATGAGGATGATGATGATGATGTTGATGGTGATGATGATGGGGATGATGATGATGATTTTCACGATGTTGATGGGCATGATGACTGATGATGATGAGGATGATGATGATGATGCGGATGATGTTGATGGTGATGAGGATGATGAGGATGTTCATGATGGTCATGATGTTGATGATGAGGATGATGATGATGATGTTGATAGTGATGATGATGAGGATGATGATGATGATGTTCACGATGTTGATGGTGATGATGAATGATGATGAATGATGATGATGATGATGATGACGATGATGAAGGTGATGATGATGATGATGATGATGATGATGATGATGATGATGTTCATGATGTTGATGGTGATGAGGATGATGATGATGTTCATGATGTTCATGATGTTGATGAGGAGGAGGAGGATGATGATGTTGATGGTGATGGTGATGAGAATGACGATGATGATGTTCACGATGTTGATGGGCATGATGAATGATGATGATGAGGATGATGAGGATGATGATGATGATGAGGATGATCTTGATGGTGATGAGGTTGATGAGGATGTTCATGATGTTCATGATGTTGATGATGAGGATGATGATGATGATGTTGACGATGTGTTGAGGACTGGAAACTCGCAGGGAACAACAGAAAGGGATTCTCCCCAGTCAACGTTCCCAACTATCCCGTTGACTGTTTGGTATGAGAAATCCATTCGGTTTGCGGTCCGGCTACTGTAGCTCAAGTAACAAAATAAAGGATTTACCAGTTGCGGCCGAGTCCACCGAAATTTTGTATTTTTTGACTTAAGTATGAGATGCAAGCATCTAACTAACCATGCAGAGTGGTGAAGGATGTTGGGAGCAGTCACAATGTGATGCCACAGGTTTTTACCTCTCGTCTTAGACTCACCAACATCTGAATCACATAAGCAGCAATGAAATGAGCCAACTATCTATCTATCTAGCTATCTATCTACCTATCCCTGGGGAGCCAAAATGTAATTAATTTATGAGTAATGTGTATTATCCACGTATTATAAATAGACATTACAGGTAGCTGATATTCATACTTACAACACATGAATGAATGAAAATATTCTAACAATCAGATAGCTAATTGTTATATAAGCAACATACATTACTCATGGTGAACATTCCACAAAATAAATCAGAAATCATTCAAACAAGACATAGGTCATATTGTTAGAAACATATCACGATTCATGGACATAAGCTGAAAAAACAAAATAGTTCATCTTTCTACCATCCATGCCTAATATTAGGAAATTTCACACCTTTTTCTCCAACAGGAAAACCATTATTCTTTATTGCAAAGAGAAGTAGTTCTTCTTACAATATTCATTTCCAGTCTAACTGGGAAAAAGCCCTTTTCCCTTCTAAGATTCTTACATTTATACAACAAGGATGAGATGGCTGGGCTACCCAAAGTAACCTTTGGGCTTCCCAACCCTTCATTTCCCAACGCTTTCCTTTTCCTAAATATTTTACAAAAATGTCTACAAAATACAAAATTTCCCAATCCTTTACGAGGAGGGTCCCACTTGGGAATCTAGAAACTTCCTCTAGGAGGAGGCTTCAGCAGCAAGGCCTTCAAAAGCACAAGGCTCCAAAAACTAGATATTAATCTCAAACTTTTCAGCCTGGTGTTTTATGGCCTCGATCCTAGCTGCACTCAATCGAAGCTGGTCATCTAGAAGCTGTACACTAATGGCTAAATGATCTACTTGACTCTTCAAGATCTGATCATCCAGGGCTTTAATGTCCTGTACCTTAGGTTCTTCCTCCTGGTACTTCTTCTGTAGCAGCTCTACAAATACATGGTGATCCGGGAATGCCTCCAGTGTTTGCTCAGCCTCTATCTGGCACCGGTTGTAAGTATTGAGAAGTATTCTGAAGAATTAGATGCATAGTCCTTTTGTCTTCTTGACTGCTTTCTTGAAATCCTCTGCGGTGTTAATAGCAAATTCTATTAAGTCATAATCCTGCTTGAGGGCTTGTTTATATTTTAATGGCAGCTCTGCTGGAGTTTCCTCATTGTTTTCCAGCCTTAACATCCTTGTAGTCAGGACTTCAAGGATGTCTTGAGATCTGTCTACAAAGTATGAGGAGGTGTCCATGATCTCTTCTAACCTGCTATCTATCTGCAGGATTTTGCACCTCTCTTCCTCCATAGCAATCTGTAGCTGCAGCATCTTGGCTTTTTGAGCCAAGACATGCTCTTTGAATGGATGGAGGTTGACCTGTTGTTCCCTTGCTTCTTCCAGAGCAGCTGTCAGGGAGGCAATATGTTCTTGATGCTTCGTTTTCTGCTCTAGGGTGTGCAGATCACTGGCTTGTAAAATAATATTTTGCTGCTCCTCCAGATCTTCCACCTTTTGCAGCAGTTTCTCCTTCTATTTCTTCAACTCCTGATACTCTGTATGCACCTTTTCCAGGCATTCTTGGGTGGTTTCCCTATCCTGTCTTTCTACCTGTAAGGCCTGCAATTCAGCTACGGCAGTCTTCATTTCCCTCTGTAGGTATTCATACTTTCACTTCAGCCTGTTTCCTTCTTCTCTTTCTTTCCTTAAGGTATCCTTCAGCTAACTGGATGATTTCTTTGATGACTCCAAGTCATTTAATACCTTGTCCATATTATCCTCAGAGGCGCTGATCAATGCAACCCCAGTTCTCAAGGTGAATCTCGGATATCGATCTGTTCCCAACGCCACAGGTGTATCTATGATCATCTTTTCGGGCAACCCTCCTGACTCAAATTTCCTCTCTGTTCTCTTTATGATCCTCTTTGTTGCTCTGTCATAGAATACAGTGTTGAAGTCAGGGATTTCTTCTCCCTTCTTCTGAACAAAAGGCACCAGCTTGAGTGTGGGGACCACAGGTGTGCTAGCAGTAGGTACTTGTGGGTCCTGGAATTCCAGGTTTTCCATCTCCTGGGTCTGCCCCGCAGCTTTATCAGCAGCTGACTTTTCTGTTTCTGTTTGTGTTAATTTAAGCCTTTCTACTTCCTGCTTTTGCAGCTCCTCATCGAGCTTTCTCTTTGCTTCTTATGCTTCTCTTCTAGCTGCTTCCTCTGCTTCTTTAGCTGCCTCCTTTGCTTTCTCAGCTGCTTCTTGAGCATCTTTTCTTTTCTCCTCCTCTTCGCTATGCATCCATCTTGCAGCTTCTTGTGCTAACCTTTGGGACTCCTCCTATCTCCTCTTGGCCTCTTCTTCAGCTTTGGCTTGGTCATCCCCTTTTCCACCTTTGGTGGTGATCTTTTTCTTGAATCTTCTCTTTAGTGTTGTCATGTTGGGGGCATTCCGGAAGACAGATTCTTCCCTATCAAAATGGTGGGTATATTCAAAATGAAGCTTGTTCTCTTTACAGTGTTCAATAAACTTCCCTTAAGAGTCATTTTGGTGGAAGGGAATCTCCCCAAAATGGAACTTCTTCAGCTTGCTTCACTTTGGTGAATCTGTAGCTTCCCAGCTTGAATGGCAAAGGAGGGTAAGCAGTCTTCTTTTGTTCAAACAGAAAACTGCCAATTCCATCTATGAAAACTTGTTTGACTGCCTCCTTATGGACAATGTAATCAGTTGCGTACTTGGACAGCAAGGAAGGTGCTCTCGAACCCCCAAACATCTTGAAGTACATGCCATTTTTCGTTAAGTAATAGTCTGCATAATATTCTATTACTTGCATGGCTTCCTCCGACATACAGTCACACTCCTTCAGGAAGATGAGTGCGTACGGAGGCATAAGGAAGTGCTCACAGACTTCTCTGTAATGGCTATGATACTTATGCACCCACAATGGTTTGTAAGCAGCATAAACAGGCATCCTTTCTCTGTCCCAGATGCACCTGAGATCGGGGAAGGACTGATTGCATAGTATACAGTCTATGAGTATTGAACTCATATAAAACTCAGACCTTTTCTGGGCCTCCCCTCCCAAGGCTGAGGCCAAACAAGCAAAAAGACTGTTTGAGACCAGGCTGGCCCAGTTAAAGATTGTTCCTTGGGTTGCAACATGAAAAATGATGGGGATCCACTCTAGCTTGAAAATCCTGCCATGAGCTCTTCCAAAGATCCTATTGAGCATCAAGGCTATGAATCTGTATGGTGCCCTTAGACTTGCAGTATCATATTCACCAGTTACTCTGGTTCTGAAATGCTTCCTAGTCACCAGCATTCTCTTCATGGTTTCCACCAGGTCCATTCTTATGTTGTTTAACCACTCATCAGATACACACACTTTATGGTTTCCACCAGGTCCAGGGCCTTATTCTTTTGTCTCTTAGACATGGTGGGATCTTCCTGTCATAAAATTGTAACATTAAGCCCTTTTGGCTAAGTGGCAAACCAGTATACATCAATTTGCAATGCACCATTTCTCCTATGTTTAATATGATATTAATCAGTTAATAAAGCAAATGCATACAGGTACAGCCTAAAAATGCCCTGACTATCAGAACCATTAAAATGCAAGGTGCAACGTTTAGCGAGTTAGTCTATGTATAGAAAACAAAGAAGATGATTGAACGTAGTCGTATGCAGTAAGATTTTTCAAGTCTCCTATGTTTTCCAATACCAAACATTTTAACAACATATAGCCTAGCAGGAATAAAATCAACGAGGACTCATGCTGTTCGCGGGAGAAAGTTTACATTAAACCGACTACACATTCCACTCTCTGCGGGTATTATCGTCATCTTGATGCAAATGGTGCTTCTATCAAACCACTACCCATGTGATTCCAATCCAACAAACTAAAACAACGGCATGTCCTTTTTTAACTGGTTAGGGTTTCAGACGACCAAGCACAATTGGGCTGCACGGGACTGCATCAGCAATGACAGCTGGGATTCGAGAATATGGGAAATAGGGACCTCGACCAAAAGGAGGAACCACCACATGCAACAGAACAAACCACAACGAAACCTCCCCCTGCACCTCATTACCACACACAGGGAGGCTTGGTGCAGGCAGCGTAATGGCCTCCTGCACCAAGCCTCCATCCAATATGTGCGCAGTTGCACACCAACGGTCGTAGGAAGAAAACTACCCCGGGGGTCAAAAAACACCCGTGCTAACAGTCAAGGTTAAAACACCCCTCCCCCCCCCACCACCTATATAGGCACAAAAAATAACGGAATAGGAACGCATCCAGGGAAAATAGACTACCGCAATCACAACTAACCGCATCAAACCTTATCAAATGCTTCAACGGAACGGGAGAAGATGAATAAAACCTACCTAGCACTGACGTATCGGACGTGGAGAGGTTTGGCAAGCTTCATGGTGGAGACATCTGTACTAAGGGTACCGCAAACGAGGAACCGGGCGAGCACGACAGCACGACAACGACGGGCACGACAGTTAGAAAAAATTACAATAGAATAATAACCTTCCTCCCCATATATATATATATATATATATACTAATTCGAACGGTGGGATAACTTAACGGATCGGACGGCAGCAACAAATTGATCGGAAGCCACAAGCACAGCTCCTTCTGCTGTTGTGGAAGGCCATAATATAAATCCATCCGCAACGATAGGAAAGGAAGGAAAAACTAACAGTCAAACATCGGAAAAATTTTGGATCTGAAGCCGAAAGCTCAATTTCTTCTGCAACGGCGGAAGATCATAACATAAAACTATCCATGAAGTTCAAATAGGAAACCAAATGACTTTACGTCAAACAGGCTAGCCCTTTTCCCACCCGCAACGTTAGAACCTTAAAGCGCACCCCCGTCTGCAACGGTGGGTCTTAAGTCGGAAGCGGAAAATTTTTTAATTGGAGGGGTAAGAAAAATGATAAGCAAGTTCCGATGCGACAGCCGCCGAAGCCAAACAAAGAATTCGGCAAAGAAATCGAAGTCGAAATGAAAAACCATCCGCAACGACGGAAGGAGAATTAACAACTGCTCTGATGTAAAACCAAAGGGCAGCCAACGGATCGGAATGAAAAACAAAGGCAAAACCAAAAATCCATCCACAACGGCGGAAGACCAAACGAAAATTCATCCGCAACGGTGGGGTATTAACCAAACAACCTCCAATTCAGGCAAGCTTCAAAGGCACTCAAGGTAACGATAAGGATTTGATCAAAATAGAATTTTTTAGCGTTAGAGGGGATTTTAAATAGGTGGTAAACCAACTCAATGATAAGCAACTCTTTTTGAAAGATCTCAGACCAAATCAAAGAAGAAGACGAAAATCTAAGCAAAAGGAGGGGCCTAAATTTTTTTAGAATTTTGGGAATTTGTTGCAGCTCGAACAAATGGCGACTACCTGGTGAACCCCAGATCTCTGAATTAACTCCTTCCCAACTTAAGAATGTTTGGATGAAAGTTGAAGGCTTCTATATGTATGCATTTCTAAGCAAGCCAAATCATGCATTTAGATCATTTAGAAGAAGTCCATTCCTTGGGAGATGGTAACATCAGAAATATCTGCAAGTCTAAATAACTCTTTTGAGGCCTGATAGATGAGGTTGATTTTACCTATCCTTAGGTAGCTTCAGGCTTGGACACCACAGGATTGTAACAGGTAGTAAACATCATTATCTTTTTGTTCCTCATTCCCATGCCAATTGCACTTTTGTGCCATTTGAACTTTAGTTCTTGTGAGTCCTCCATTTTGATTTCTTTCTGAATTATATTCAGGCTCCTCTATCCCATAGTGCCCTTTTGTCTGAGAGAAGAATTAGCTTTTAATCCCATGGATGGAGAGGAACTTTGGCAATTGTGAGATTCATGCTTTTTAAGCTTTGCTTTGATAGCTCTTGCTTCTTTCAGGAGTGTTGACTCTTGACAGCTTTTATCTTTTCTGAATTTATGGCATGGGATCATTTATATATGATATACTGTTTACCCTGCTTCCTTTCCATAGGTCTTTTGTTGTCACCCCCTTGGATTTTTAAGATGTGAAATGGATGGAGCCTCGAAATAGTACTCCATACCTCTTTTACTTCTGAGTTATTTACAGGGGTTACGTAGGACTGTAATGAATGCATGACCAGCTAGGAACACTGCTGCCAGAAGACGTTCTACTTTACAAGCACAGTCTTTTTTTCAAGATTTCAGTTAATTAAGAACCCTGATGTTCCCATTGCAACCAAAGTTTTCCTCTTTATTCAAACCAAAAGAACTAAAGCAGAAAAATTAAAAGAAAAACATCAAAGCGATAAATCAAAAGAAAGCAACTTCAAATCAACACACCAAGAAAAAACATCAAGCAATAAAGGAAACAATATCAATTTATTTATGTACACAGCAACAAAAAAAAATTTCCCACCCCTGAAAATCTTTAAACCTAGGGAGTTAAGGGGTGGGATGAAATGTAGACATGAACTAACTAACCGTGGTGTAACTGTGTTGTTTTTGAAATTGAGCACATGTCTACTATCCTACAGTCATCCTTTTCAGCCTGAGGAAGTTGAAGGAGTCTAGGCTGAATGTCCATGATTTAATTGACCTTTGTTGGGGTATAATGTCTTAGCTTAAGCTCATTCAGATAGTTTCCCAGGACAGAATTAGTATATTCATTTCCCTCTCCTAGCTTAGTGACGGTATGCTTCATGTACGGCTCTCTCAGAATTTTAATCTGATTTGGGGTACCCTTGAGAGGCAACAATAAATGAGACCAATCCGAAGAAAAATAACCTTTCAACCTTGCAGACCAATCTCGGTTGAGAATAAGCCCATATCCACTTGGTATGTCAGCCACCGTAATGTCAATAAATTGACATATCTTGTTGTTTGCAGAAAATCTAATGAGGACATTCTTCATCTCTCCTACTACCCTGACCCTTGTGCTATCTAATTGCGTGACTTTACAAGATGTGAACTCTAGCTATCCATTAATATTTTTGCAAATCTCGAGGGGCATAACATTCATTGCTGATCCAGAATCTACCAAGCAATTATGCACATTATAATTCAACATTTCTAGGGTCACAAGAAAAGGTGGAGTGACAGGCATTTCTTCCCAACCAGGCTCTATGTCTTCTTCTCCTGGAAGGTTTTGAGTGGGTATATCCTCTTCAAGCTCTTCAGTCTCTTTAGTGTTTTCCTCATTAACACTTACTTGTTCTTCTACAGGTTTGACAGGTTCACTGATTTGTTTGGTCTCCTGGTTGACAGTAGTTACTTCAAATGTTTTGTCTTCAGCATTCACTTTTACCTATCTCTTGACCTTCTCCTGCAAATTTTTTATATTGTCTTCAATCGTTAAACCCATGTCCTTCGTGGTTGTAGATGTGCATTCAGATTTAGGGGTACTCTCTTCAGTGTCAAACAGTGAGACACCATTCCATGAAAACATGTTCTCAACATCTTGTTTCTCTATGATCTGGTATTTCCTTTCCTCACTATCCTTAGTCAGTTTAGGGTCCAACAACTTATTGATCACCAACGTCATTGAATGAATCCATTGAGGACACTTCTTTTCAGATTGAGGTTGCTGGTGAAAGGTACAGAAATTATCCCCCCCTATTTATGTTATGTTCATTGATGCTAAATTTGGTGGAGGGACTTGCCATTGGTTGTTTTCCTCGCCTTTTTGGTAGTGGGGTTTATCAGTTTTCTGAACTTCCTTCTCTCTCTTCATCTCCACTATTCGGTTGGATAGCTTCTGAAGCATTGTCATCATTCCTTGATAATCATGTGATTGTTCATCTTTGGGTTTATACAACACTAAAGCTCTTTTATTTGTAGTTTTTTCTCTGGGTGTATCAGGATAATCTTGTACGCTCTCCCTTTCAGCTTCTACCCTTTCGGCCTCTTCATAAGTCTCTACCAATGTAGGCTTGACTTTCATCTTGGAAAACATGTCCAGCTCAGGTCCTAGGGCTGAGGTATAGTATTCAATCAAAACCTTGTCCGAGGGTCTGTCAACTGCAGAAAAGTTCTTTAGGTACATTGAAAATATTTGAGTGAAACTATGTACTTTTTCATTCTTCTCCTTTCTTAACAGACCAAGACCTTTCATCAAGGAGGCATGAGTTTTCTGGGTTGTATATTTACTTCTGAAAACCCTTTCGAAAGTGTCCCAATCAGGAATAGAGTTCGTGAGCATACTGAAATACCAAGATGCCGCTGCTCCTTTTAGGGTGTGTGGGAACAGTCTACAGACCACATCTTCATACTCCCCAGCCCTTAGCCCTTCTAATGATAGATAAAATCTTTGCAAGTGGTCATCTATAGCAGTCCTATCCTCCGGGTCAAACTTAGGCAACAGCTTGTCAAAGGCTTGAGGTAGGTTATGCAAAGGAGGAGTTAGGTTCAAAGGTGACCTAGCTCTCCAAGCAGGCTGCGGGTTGGGCTGATTTGCATTGATACCAGCCATGACCACTAGTAAAAGGATAAGAGTCTGAGCAAAGAGTAATGAAGGATGAAACCAGGTTTACCTGCTTCAAAGGTAGAAAAAAAGGTCAGACTAGTTTGGTCAGGTCAAATGCTTTGAGATATCTGCTGGTGGGGTAATCTCGAGAAATTAAGTTTCCACGGACAACCATACACTAGAGGCCCTCCTTCTAGCGCCAGAAATGTTGAGGCCTGGAAGTTCGCAGGAAACAAAAGAAAGGGATTCTCCCCAGTCAACGTTCCCAACTAGCTCGTTGACTGTTTGGTATGAGGAATCCATCCGGTTTGCGGTCCGACTACCGTAGGTCAAGTAACAAAATAAAGGCTTTACAGGTTGCGGCCCGGTCCACAGGAATTTTGTATTTTTTGACTTAAGTATGCGATGCAAGCATATAACTAACCATGTAGAGTGGTGAAGGATGTCGGGAGCAGTCACAATGTGATGTACAGGTTCTTACCTCTTGTCTTAGACTCACCAACATCTGAATCACATAGGCAACAATGAAATGAACCAACTATCTATCTATCTAGCTATCTATCTAACTAAACCCGGGGAGCCAAAATGTAATTAATTTATGAGTAATGTGTATTATCCACGAATTATAAATAGACATTACAGGTAGCTGATATTCATACTTACAACACATGAATGAAGGAAAATATTCTAACAATCAGATAGCTAATTGTTATATAAGCAACATACATTACTCATGGTGAACATTCCACAAAATAAATCAGAAATCATTCAAACAAGACATAGGTCATAGAGTTAGAAAGATCTCACGATTCACAAACATAAGCTGAAAAAACAAAATAGTTCATCTTTATGCCATCCATGCATAACATTAGGAAATTTCACACCTCTTTCTCTAACAGGCAAACCATTATTCTTTATTGCAAAGAGAAGTAGTTCTTCTTACAATATTCATTTCCATTCTAACTGGGAAAAAGCCCTTTTCCCTTCTAATATTCTTACATTTATACAACAAGGATGAGATGGTTGGGCTGCCCAAAGTAACCTTTGGGCTTCCCAACCCTTCATTTCCCAACGCTTTCCTTTTCCCTAATATTTTACAAAAATGTCTACAAAATACAAAATTTCCCAATCCTTTACGAGGAGGCTTCAGCAGCAAGGCCTTCAAAAGCACAAGGCTCCAAAAAATGGATATTAATATCAAACTTTTCATCCTGGATTTTTATGGCCTAGATCCTGGCTGCACTCAATCGAAGCTGGTCATCTAGAAGCTGTACACTAATGGGTCAATGATCTACTTGACTCTTCAAGATCTGATCATCCAGGGCTTTAATGTCCTGTACCTTAGCTTCTTCCTCCTGGTACTTCTTCTGCAGCAGCTCTACAAATACGTGGTGATCCGGGAATGCCTCCAGTCTTTGCTCAGCCTCTATCTGGCACCGGTTCTAAGTATTGAGAAGTCTTATGAAGAATTCGGTGCATAGTCCTTTTGTCTTCTTGACTGCTTTCTTGAAATCCTCTGCGGTGTTAATAGCAAATTTTATTAAGTCATAATCCCGCTTGAGGGCCTGTTTATCTTTTAATGGCAGCTCTGCTGGAGTTTCCTCATTGTTTTCCAGCCTTGACATCCTTGCATTCAGGACTTCAAGGACGTCCTGAGATTTGTCTACAAAGTATGAGGAGGTGTCCATGATCTCTTCTAACCTGCTATCTATCTGCAAGATTTTGCACCTCTCTTCCTCCATAGCAATCTGTAGCTGCAACATCTTGTCTTTCTGAGCCAAGACATGCTCTTTGAATGGCTGGAGGTTGACCGGTTGTTCCCTTGCTTCTTCTAGAGCAGCTGTCAGGGAGGCAATCTGTTCTTGATGCTTCGTGTTCTGCTCTAGGGTGTGCAGATCACTGGCTTGTAATATAATCTTTTTTTGCTCCTCCAGCTCTTACACCTTTTGCAGTAGTTGCTCGTTCTCTTTCTTCAACTCTTGATACTCTGTCTGCACCTTTTCCAGGCATTCTTAGGTGGTTTCCCTAGCCTGTCTTTCTACCTGTAAGGTCTACAATTCAGCTCCGACAGTCTTCATTTCCCTCTATAGGAATTCATACTTTCACTTCAGCCTGTTTCCTTCTTCTCTTTCTTTCCTCAAGGTATCCTTTAGCTGAGCGGATGATTTCTTTGATTACTCCAAATCATTTAATACCTTGTCCATATTATCCTCAGAGGCGTTGATCAATGCAGCCCCAGCTCTCAAGGTGAATCTCAGATCTCGATCTGTTCCCAACACCATAGGTGTATCTGTGATCATCTTTCCGGGAAAGCCTCCTAACTCAAATTTCCTCTCTGTTCTCTTTATGATCCTCTTTATTGCTCTGTCATAGAAGACAGTGTTGAAGTCAGGGATTTCTTCTCCCTTCTTCTGAACAAGAGGCACCAGCTTGAGTGTGGGGACCATAGGTGTGCTGGCAGTAGGTACTTGTGGGTCCCGGACTTCCGGGTTTTCCATATCCTGGGTTTGCCCCGCATCTTTATCAGTAGCTGAATTTTCTGTTTCTGTTTGTGTTAATTTAAGCCTTTCTACTTCCTGCTTTTGCAGCTCCTCATCGAGCTTTCTCTTTGCTTCTTCTGCTTCTCTTCTAGCTGCTTCCTCTACTTATTTAGCTGCCTCCTTTGCTTTCTCAACTGCTTCTTGAGAAGCTTTTCTTTTCTCCTCCTCTTCGCTGTGCAGCCATCCTGCAGCTTCTTGTGCTAACCTTTGGGACTCCTCCTGTCTCCTCTTGGCCTCTTCTTTGGCTTTGGCTTGATCATCCCCTTTTCCACCTTTGGTGGTGATCTTTTTCTTGAATCTTCTCTTTAGTGTTGTCATGTTGGGGGAATTCCGGAAGACAGATTCTTCCCTATCAAAATGGTGGGTATATTCAAAATGAACCTTGTTCTCTTTACAGTGTTCAATAACTTTCCCTTGAGAGTCATTTTGGTGGAAGGGAATCTCTCCAAAATGGAACTTCTCTAGCTCTCCAACAAATTCTTTAGCTTGCTTCACTTTGGTGAATCTGTAGCTTCCCAGATTGAATGGAAAAGGAGGGTAAGCAGTCTTCTTTTGTTCAAAAAGAAAACTGTCGATTCCATCTATGAAAACTTGTCTGACTGCCTCCTTATGGACAATGTAATCAGTTGCGTACTTTGGCAGCAATGAAGGTGCTCTCGAGCCCCCAAACATCCTAAAGTACATGCCATTTTACGTTAAGTAATAGTCTGCATAATATTCTATTACTTGCATGGATTCCTCCGACATACAGTCACACTCCTTCAGAAAGATGAGTGCATACAGAGGCATAAGGAAGTGCTTACAGACTTCTCTGTAATGGCTATGATACTTATGCGCCCACAATGGTTTGTAAGCAGCATAGATGGGCATCCTTTCTCTGTCCCAGATGCACCTGAGATCGGGGAAGGGCTGATTGCATAGTATACAGTCTATGAGTATTGAAATCATATAAAACTCAGACCTTTTCTGGGCCTCCCCTCCCAAGGCTGAGGCCAAACAAGCAGAAAGATTGTTTGAGACCAGGATGGCCCAGTTAAAGATTGTTCCCTGGGTTGCAACATGAAAAATGATGGGGATCCACTCCAGCTTGAAAAGCCTGCCATGAGCTCTTCCAAAGATCCTATTGAGCATCAAGGCTATGAATCTGTATGGTGCCCTTAGACTTGCAGTATCATATTCACCAGTTACTCTGGTTCTGAAATGCTTCCCAGTCACCAGCATTCTCTTCATGGTTTCTACCAGGTCCATTCTTATGTTGTTTAACCAATCATCAGACACAAACACTTTAGCTTCTGGCAGGTGGTATGCCAAAGCTACATATCCCTGGCTATATGCAGCATAGCCCTGTTTATTAACATCTTCCATAATCATGGTTGTGACATCTGCCTGAGGCAGAATCCATCCGATTACTTTAGAGCATGGGAACAGCTTTGGTGTGGTGGCTACCCTCATCAGCGCAGATCTTTCAATGTTAGCATATATAGATTCCTCCTCCAATCCTATGTCAGGAACCTCTCTTCGAGTGATCATTCTATAGATTTCACCCCACTGATATTCAGGTTCAATGCCAGAAATGCACTTGGTATCTTCATATATGCGTTAAGTTTTAGTGACCACTTCTACTTCTAGTTCTTCCTCAGCCGCAGGTGCCTTCTTCTTTTGTCTCTTAGACATGGTGGGATCTTCTTGTCATAAAATTGTAACATTAAGCCCTTTTGGCTAAGTGGAAAACCAGTATACATCCATTTGCAATGCACCATTTCTCCTATGTTTAATATGATATTAATCAGTTAATAAAGAAAATACATGCAGGTACAGCCTAAAAATGCCGTGACTATCAGAACCATTAAAATACAAGGTGCAGTGTTTAGCGATTTAGTCTATGTATAGCAAACAAAGAAGATGATTGAACGTAGTCGTATGCAGTAATATTGTGTGAGTCTCCTATGTTTTCCAATACCAAACATTTTAACAACATATAGCCTAGTAGGAATAAAATCAACGAGGACTCATGCTGTTCGCGGGAGAAAGTTTACATTAAACCGACTACACATTCCACTCTCTGCGGGTATTATCGTCATCTTGCTGTAAATGGTGCTTCTATCAAACCACTACCCATGTGATTCCAATCCAACAAACTAAAACAGCGGCATATCATTTTTTAACCGGTTAGGGTTTCAG
>LPNX010244863.1:101058-111546 GCA_001517045.1 Pseudotsuga menziesii
ATAAAAAACCCATTTCCAAATAATTGCATTAAGACATTCAAATGCTGCACCCACAATTGACATACCGTTTTCGAGGTTTGATCTCTTAGATAATTTAAAAAAATTAAAAATATTATTTTTATTATTGGAAAAATAGTTTTGCACTAGTCCTATATGTTCGCTATACGTATACCGGTTTTTGTAAGTTTATTCCATCATTTAGACACTCAGACGCTGCACCCACAAAAACATATACCTTATAATTTGTCCAAAAAATAAAAAGTGCTCGTTAAAATTTATCTAACTTTAGATAGTTAACAACATTTTCAATAGAAAAAAAATTTATATTTGGAAAGGTTATTCCATTTCCTACATTTCTTGTTTTTTACTGATCGCAAGATTCATTGTGTAAGTGTCTCAAAATATCCATGCAAGTTGATGGATGCCTATTTTTTCAGTTTTGTATTGCATCTAACGTGCCAAAAGAGACCCTCAACTTCTTGCACACACCCCTAAATCGACAAGAATAGTATTTTTACCTGGTTATAATTATGAGTCGGCAAAGAACCAAAGACAACCAACAATAGGATTTTTATTATCAAGGCTTACAGTACTTTTGAACCAGACCCCATCGCAAAGTGAACTACATGTAAGATAAAATAGGTGCCTTAGTTCAAACAACTAAGTAAGCCTGTGAATAAGTAAACACCTTTACCTCTCAAACCATCATGGGAGAACGAGTCCTGCAACCACTTTGTTTCCACAAACAAAGTTAAGTTAGGACTTTATAATTAACAAGTACGACTATACAAAAAGGACGAAGCAGTAACAATAGTAAAATATCGTAAGTAAAATACATTAAAAATAATGATCGAAAGTAAAAGGCAGAATGTAACAACAACTTACGAATAAAGAGTGGTACATGAACTATATGATTTAGTTCTGCACCTGTATATTGTTTTGTGTAGGTAGTTTTTACTAGCCTATAATATTTTTTTTTTCAAATTTTGGGGACATTACACTCATAAATGGAAAATATGTCTAAATCATTACTTTTGATGCATTAAATGTAATTTCGACAATGATCTTGGTGCAAACACTCAAAATTGCAGATGGGCACTCTTTCGATACTTGTTTTGACATATCTTCTAGTACTAAGTTCTATGCTAGGATTGATGATGAATTGGTTCATTGGTTTAACTTACTTTTCTCTTCTTTATCTTGGTGATCCTTCTCATGCAAATAAAATTTCTAAATTCACAATACCATTTCTTCCTTTGAAACCTTCTGATGCAGAAACAAGTAAGTTGGTTGATGTTCCATACTCATGTAATCATTGCAATAAATTTCTCATAAGTGGATAAAGGTATATTATTCATCTTAATTAACACTTAGTTACATTGGAAGAGCTCATATACTTGAATAAAAATATCTCCTTTATTTTTTTAGGATAGGAAAATATGTATATAAATAAAAAGTTGTAGGTTTAGCTTAAAGATTAATGCAGCTTCACTTTTTGTTTTATTTTTCAATTAAAAAACCAAGAAGAAGATAATGGTAATAACAAAACCAAAACAATTCAAAAATCCTTATTCATTTTCATACAGGCATATTTCTGATTATAACATTTCTTCAAGGCTAACTTTAAATATCATGGGAATTTACTATTACTTTAAGGTCTATCTAATACCTATCGATCACTTGTATGTCCTAGACTCATCAATAAAGCTTGTTATTTAAGTATCCTTATGAAGAAGTAGCATGAGAGTAAGTGACATTTCTACTTATGGAGGAACACTAATGAACTGTTATATGAAGATGATAGAGTTAGGGACTAGAGGAAAACTTTAGTTCATTCTATTTTGACATGAACTATAATTTTAGGCTATTATCAATAATGTTACTCATAATTTAAATTTAATAGATATATGTGCTTAGAAAACTTAATATACTCTAGTACCAACACACTTCCACATACTTTAATATTTTTTGTTAAAAATATATAGTTACGAGGCAAACTTGCTAGGGTACTGAAAATACAAGCAAGCCCATCAAGGTACTGAATAGGCTCACTGGCAGTGGGGCTATGTTTGTATGGTACAAAGGTAAACCCGTCAAAGTGCTAAACAGACTCACTCGCAATGGGGCAATGCTCGGTAAAAGAGACACAGTAAACATATTTCTATGCATATGGATGAATTGAACCAAGAACCTGAGTGCATATACACATGGTTAAGCCATTTGATTTTTCATTAGAGAATAGATGTAAGTTGAAATTAGAATTTATTATCTAATTCAAACAAAGCTAGGATATTACTATCCTAGAAGTAGGACCCATAACTCTAGAAATTTAACAAACTCAAATGTGACCTTTATCCTTATTCCTTATATGACAACAAGTCTTTGAAAAATGAGTGGTGGATGATGTGTTTTCTATAGGCTTTTTGACCTATATATACACTCATGTTTTCTATCTAAGAATACAAGGAAAATTCCCTACATAAATTTTATGGTCTTAGGGAGCATGTATGAGATATTTCTAATCTTAAAATCTATAAGTATTTTGGCAATTCTTATCACTTAGAATCTATCATTCTTTTACTAAAAAAATGTTCTGTTTTCTAGCTTTCTACAATTGCTTGTCAATTATTGTGCTGGCATAAAACAATACAAGCCAATTTCAATTTATTGATGGCCCAAGGACGTGCCGTATCTTTAGTCTAGGGGGATGATGGGCTCTAAAAATTATGCTTTTAATAAATTTGTTTAGTTAATTCGATAGCTCATTCACCTACAATTTAGTAGAGATATCCTTTAAATGACTATCTCTTACTTTATTTTATTAATTAAAGCTCATAAATGTAAAATATGTCTAAATCATTCCTTTTGATGTATTAAATGATCATGGCACAAACAACCAAAATTACAAATGGCCACTCTTTCTATATTTGTTTCAACACTTCTTCAAGTACTAAGTTTTGCCCTAGGATTGATGATGAATTGGTTCATTGGTTTGACTTACTTTTGTCTTCTCGTTCTTGATGATCCTCATGATCCTGTATATGTGCGCATGCAAATAAATTTTTTGGATTAATGTTAAATTTTTGGTTCACTTATGTTTTAAATTCAAAATACTTTTAAATAAAACATAATATGATAAATTAAATAAACCATAGAAATTTAAATGTGAATTACTCATCATTTAAATAAATTAAAATAATGGCAATTTAATAAATCAGAAATATGGTTCTAGCTTGGAAATATACTTAAAATTTCAAAGTATAAAACACATGGTAATCAAACAAACCATCTAAAGTTTAAATTCTATTTGTTATAAAATTAATGTGAACAAATAAGATTTATTTTATGTATCTAATACATTGTTTTGGCTTGTTTTGTCTTTTTTTATGCAAGTCACATGGAATCACAGTTCATAAGAACTTATGGAGATATTAAAATATTAAAAACTTGCCAAAATCATGCAATTAAATCACAGATCCCGCTAACAAGCAAGAAACAACCCCGTTCCAGTACTCAACCTCACACTCTCCTCATTTAATCCATAAGCATATTTAGGTCTCAATTTCTGAGCAATTGGTGGGGAATTATTGCAAACGGTTCAAAAACCCAAGTTGATTTCAAAATTTCTTAATAGATTAGGAAGAATTCACATCTCATTGGGATGGATTCTTCTAGATTCTGTGCATGATTGATTTTCCAAACTAAATGATATTAAGAAAATGGAGATAGCAGATAGAGTTTGCACACAACACACAATAATAATTTGTATTACATTGAATCTCAATTACAACATATATATATATATATATATAGTTGGAGTCAGATCCAACTTATTCTAAACTTAGTTATGGAGGTTGAGAGAATATCTCAACAACTCCAACAAACCAAAACCAACTCCAAATTAATCCTTAATTCTAACACCCTCCCTTAATGATTACATACCACATATCACAACATAGATCTCTGTCTGATCTGGTCTTCATCAGCACTGAAACTCACTCTGCAATCACACGGCTTTCGCTCTTTCTTATTCTTCTTTGAGCTTTCCATTGACACATTTAAAGTCAAAACGCTTCTGACCATCTGTGACGTTCTTTGCACAATTGACACTTCTCGACCTCCCGAAGGACAATCTCGATACTGAACCGTTTTATGGATACACTTCCATCTGTGAAATCCCCCCGAAGAGAAAATTTCGACAATAAGATAGGACAGTGATCTAGGTACAAAATGTTTTCAGCAGTCAATTTCACAACTGACCTCACATAAATAACCTGTTACTGATGTTCTTGGAGCACAACGGGTCACTTCAGTATGGACCTTAATTGGCCTATTCTTTGTAGTTCTGTATCATTTTATTTGTTTTGCACCCTATACTTGTAAAATAACACATTACAACATAAAATAGCACACCCACACTTACAAAAAAACATAAGTCCTTTTTCTTTTAGAATAGTTTGAGGGGATGTTCTAATGATTCCTCGTCATTATTTGATTCAAATGAATGATCGAGATAGGCAATGTTCACCATTTCTTTACCATTTAGAATATCTTTTGCACGACTTCTGCAATTCCATGCTGTATGTCCATATTTGTGACAATAAAAACATTCACGTGAGCCCTTATTTTTCCTCATCTTACCCTTGGAGAACAATGCAATTTCATGATGAACATTTGTATTCTCTGGATTTATCCTTTTTTCTTCAGCTAACAGTAATGCTATCATTTCTTCTAAGGACTGAGAAGACATTTGACTTAATGTGAATATAATATTCTTATATTGAGAAGAAAGACTAGCAGAATTGCTTTAGAATCTTCTGCCTCTACCTTGGTACCAACATCAGCTAGTTGCCTTAAAAGAGACATTAAAGCATTTATATGATCCGATAGCGGCATCTAGTCTCGCATTTTAAGGCTAAAGAGTTGCAATTTCAGAGAGAACTTAGAGTTTAAATCATTTTCTCCAAATAGTTTACTTAACTGCTCCCAAATATCTTTAGATGATTTAGCTAAGTCAACTAGATGCAATTGGGTGTCTGAAAGACCCAATCCAATAATAGCCTTGGCCCTGTCTTCTCTCTTCTCCCATTCACTTAATAGCTTGGTATCTATAGGTGCTTGTTCTGTTCCTTTTACTAAATTCCACGATCCCTTATTCATCAAATGCATTTGTACTTTGACTTTCCATGTATAAAAGTTGCTGCCATTAAATTTCTCAAATAAAATAGATGACTCCATATTACCTCTTAGAGACAGAAATATCAATGTAGAAACAACTTGTGCCTGGCGCGAACACGAGCAGGTACTTCTTCTTGTAGACAGGAAATATAGAAAATGATCTGTGGTTCTTATACGAATATCAATCGAATCTACAGCAGCAGCTTCTAGGACTCTTCAGCAGCCTGCTTCCTCAATCTTGCTTCTTCTTCACTTTATCTGCAACTAGTCCTTCAGATTGCGGACAACACTTGAAGGCAGACTCCTCAACTAACTCCAGTCGGCTCTGCAACTCCTCAAACAGCTCAACGATAGAACTAAACACTAAATAATATTACACCTGAGGCTCTCACATCTTCCTGGGTATTCCCGTGAGCGATTATGCCCAGCCAGGCTCTGATACCATATTAAGAAAATGGAGATAGCAGACAGAGTTTGCACACAACACATAATAATAATTTGTATTACATTGAATCTCAATTACAACATATATATATATATATAGTTGGAGTCAGATCCAACTTATTCTAAACTTAGTTATGGAGGTTGAGAGAATATCTCAACAACTCCAACAAACCAAAACCAACTCCAAATTAATCATTAATTCTAACAAATGATTTGTTGAGGGAAACGAAGCTAGGGGATCCGATTTTATCTTCTCCTCTGAGTATGAATGTATAAATGAATGTGTGCATAAGAGCATAGGGACCCAACTCTTATTGTGTGCAAGGTCTCACATTCTAATCTTGTAAGCGAGAGTCCGGATTCAAATTAATGAAGATCGTTTCTTGTTAAAGTTATGAGCAAGTTTTCCCGATCTGAATTAACTCTTCAGGCGCGTGCCGATGTTGGGAAGGGCCCCTCAATTGCAATTACATTTTTCTTAGTGTAGACTACATTGTATTTCTAGCTTGGGGGGCCTTTTTTATTTTAAATTCAATTTTGATTGTCATTGCTTTCTGCAACACTTTTGCATACCAATTTTGTTACAAAGACGTGTTCTCATATTCACCCACCCACTCTATTTGTACAGTAGCATAGATTGTTTACATTTTAAGTTATTATTTTCATTTTTGCATTCACATTCTCATAACCATAATTTTTCTTCTATTTTATGCATACATTCCCGTTTGGGTAACCATTTTTCTTATTTATAGATTTCATTCTCACACAATCATTCATAGCTTTGGGTAAAACATTCACAACACGTTCCTCGTCACTGATTCAGTGTATTTATCTGTTAAATTTCGTATATAAGCATAATCGCCTCTGTACATAATCTCTGTACACCGCATTGCCATTTCTTTCACTTCAAAGATAAAATGATGTTTCTCTAGGCCTCTGTACATAATTGCCATTTTTTTCACTTCAAAGATAAAATGATGTTTCTCTAGGCCTCTGTCTAAAATGAAAATGACAATTGTTACCATTCTTTTCAAATAAATATATACATCCGTCTTGTTCAATTTTATTTAGAAGTTTACAAAATACACTATCTATAGTTTGAAATTCCGTGATGGTTGGCTGAAACATAATTATTTACTTTGTGCATTAAGGAGTGTCACCTTGGTTTTATAAATGGACATTTAAACTTTGTATATCCTTTAATATGTGTTGTTTGAAATATTCATGAGATTCTTTTATTATGTGTCAGATTGTTAAATATTTTATATTTGTATATCTGTATATCAGTAATATATATTTTGGAGTTTTGTCCTATTAGATTTTGTAACATATATTTTTAGAGTGCTCTGTTTGTTTTGTATTTTTTTTCATTTTATTATGCCTTGTAATATATTTGGTGTTTTGTGTATTTTTGACATATTTTGTATTTAGTATGTTGAGTTGTTGGTCTTAGGAATGATTTTTGAATTTAGTAACATTTAGTTTACTTTAAATTATATGTAGTTATCTTTGTTTGATTTGGGTTTAGCTCTATTGTCCCATTTTGTATTTTTGCACTTGGTTTTATGTACCATGAATTCAATTTGGGCATTTAAATTGTTAGATAAACACCAACTAAAGATTAAAGACCTAACTATTGAGATAGATATCCCCATTAGTTTGCTTTGTTTATTATAACTGAGTGGTTTGTCTACATTAGGTCAAGCTAGATTAGGCCATACTAGCATAGATTTCTTTGATCCCGCACATACTGTTCTTCAGCCTATAAGTCTAGGGATAGTGGTTGATAACTTAAGTGTCAAAATAGATACAATATACTTTACTGGACAAATACTTTAACAAAGAAACATTACTCAATGAAAATTTGTACCTTCAAATCCCAACACACAACAACCCTGTCAATTTATATGAATCTAACTAAGCACAAGCAATCCTGATATTAAAATGCTGAAATTTAAAAAGAATGTTGAATTATAGTCTCTCGCGAGAATTCGCTAACATAAATAAACAATCTTTATAGTATACCTTATTTATTAAACTAGAAAGCACTCAAATACATTTTCCGTATTCCAATTGCACACTTGCAACTTTAAGATTAACAAACTTAGTTTATGAAAAACATTTGAAGCGAGAAAATAAACCCTAAGTGAATGTTATTAATAAAAATAGAGCATCGTGAAATAAATTGTATGAAATGCACAACATCTAGCACACAATTTTTTTACCCTTAATCTCCTATTCCTGTTTCTAAAAACTACCAATAAAAATAAGCAAATCAGAAGTAACTAAATAAATAAATGACATATAAGAAAAATTCTTATAGTGATAATGTACGAAAATATTCACAGGAAATCTATATCAACACCCATTGAAGGTGCCCCCCCTCCAAAAGTTGCTCAACTGGGAGTTAAAAACTTAATATAGGTACAAGATTTGATTAACAGTTTGAAAATGTATCACATAGTCCTATTTTCATTCAACATGAAAAGGTGATTTTATACAACAAAATATACAGAAGAATGAATTAGATCAATGCCCAAAAGAATAAGAAATTAGTTCAACACAAGAAACGACCAACAAAATTTTTGGGAAAACCAAGTCTCTTGTGGAAAGGATTCCTCATTATTCATTGAGAAATTCTGAAAATTTCTCATGAATAGGGGTAAGTGGGGTCGTTTATGAAGTGGATTATGAACAGTTTCATCAGATGTATCGTAGATTGATCAGAAATGAAGCCTGAAATCAATTTCTTAAATAAATGATGGGGGTATCGTATTGAGTGCGGGATTGGGTACCGAGTAGATGCAGGACCAGCGAAAGAAATATACATAATAACCAAAGATCTATATCCAAAATCATTAGATGAAATATTTTAAAATTTTGTTTTAAAATGAATAAAATGAGATGGAATAATAGTAAAAATATACCTTGTTATAAACGTCATGGAATAACGTTCAAAATTTTGCAAATGATGCTTAGATAGATTATAAACATGAGGAAAATCAATTAAAAGACTTGGTTCTTCATAAGTCCATGCTTTGTCTATATCCTGACTACATTTTAAATAAGGGACCAAGCATTTTTATCCAGTTTTCTCTATGTTTATCGTTAGTTTTAGCGTCATTTATATAAGTTTTGAAGACCAATTCATGAAGCCTTTGGTAAGGTATTTTTACTACCATTTCACTTATTTCATTCATGTTTATGAAAGAATTTCAAATGTCATATCTAATGAATAAATCTTGCTACATATAATCTTTGTTTACTATGCAGATCTCTGAGTCTAATCCGACATTAGATCTGGTACTTTATCATGCACCTAATCCTGCACCCAAACCAACACTTGTTCCTCCATAGGCTACGAATGAGAATCATTGATTCTCATACTTTTCAGTCTCTTTAATCAATTTGGCAACATGGGTTTTCTTTTTAGATGTTCCAATATGGATTTTTACCTATCAGATTGCACCAATATTGCTAATTAGGACCCTCGGGATAATTTTGTGGAAATTCAAAGCTATATGGGAGCAACTTGTGATTCTTTGAACATAATTTCTGAGAAAACTTGGTTGGTTGTTTCCAAAATCTATAAATTAGTTTGAACGACCCAGAGATATGGGGATTTGGTTCTATCTACTCCTTGAGAGATTGATGTGTATAAATAAAATTTGTGGATGGGAGGACAAGAGGAAATTACTCTTATTTACATTTCAAATTATGCAAATTCCATGCTAGTTTTAAGATTTTAATCTCTCGTTTAGCAGTGTTTGGAAGGGGGCCTGCCTTTAGAAACTCTGTGTGCATAGTTACCACTCCGAGTGAGTTGTGTACTACTCATTTTATATAAATTCCATTGTTCACTCACTCTGTTCTAGTTGGAATGAATATACATATACGATTTTTCATATTTGCTTTTGCGATTTTGAGATTTCATAAGAGTTTTCTTGTGATTTAAATAGTTTGAATTAAAATTGGTATCCTAGCAGAGCATGGAATATTGGAGTGTGAAGAGTGGCACTGTATGAGTTCAACTGCATTTCGTTAATATCATAGTTAAAAGTTGATTTAGGTTTTTTTTATGTGTGTGATCAAATAAATTTTAAAGTTCAAGTATCTTGAAATGGATAAAGCATAGTATAGTTGTGGTTTCTACAAGCACTTTGTGTGCCTAGATTTAACAATATTTATATAGAGCTCTGAGTAGATAGATAGTGAGTGTATTGAAAATTTTGGGTGTAATTTTGAGTGGATTGAGTTGATTTAGATCCAAGAGGGTGTGGTTGATTGGTGTTAAAATAATAGCTTTGTGTCAAGAATTCCAGAACTCAGAAAAAATTAAGATGGAATGATTTTTTTTACATTCAAAATCTTGATTATAGATCAATGTTGTTTTTAAAATATCTGTTCACGTAAATCATAGGATTTCTTGAGCTTTCCCAATATTGTTAATTCCAACGTTTCACATGTTCCCTACCTTTTGTCTTTCCAGGGACTTTGGAACTCCTCGAAAACATCCCCAAATGGCCGGGGACTCCATTGGGGACTTGGAGACATTTTTGCATGTACTCCAAAAAATATGGGACTTTCTGAGGACGTCCCTATGTCTCTCAGGGACTCCCACAAGTCCCCTTTCTTGTACATTTAAAAAAAGTTTTAAAAAAATTTAAATTTTAAAATTTAAAATTTAAAAACTTAAAACCCTACCCTTCATTTATGCTTAGATAGACTCTTCCTTTTGCATATGAATTTCAATTTTTAAACTTTAAAGACTAAAATATTTATGTGATTACGTTTGTAGACTTTAGTCTTTTATGTTTCATGAATGATTCATAACTCTTAACTTTTAAATTGAAATTGAAATTTTTA
>LPNX010244863.1:114469-211775 GCA_001517045.1 Pseudotsuga menziesii
ACGATGCTATGACACCTATGAAAAAAATCATATATGAAGACTGAAATATGACATATCTAACATGTCATGTCAAAATAGAGAATCCAATAGGGCTCTGATGTGATTTTGGGAATCCCAATGGGATCCTACTCGAATTTGGAGAAGATGAAAGGCTAGGAAAGGTAGGACACATGGCAAATCATGAGTACGCACCCTAATTCGAATTGGATAGAGTTTGTGGATGTATTGGTAAATTTATAAGGCTGATTATGTTTATAAAATAAAGGAATCAACCAAGATACTATATTTTTTATCATTTGAGAAATTTTCATTTGTGAATTGAGAGAGCTAGTAGATGACTAGTTTCTTTCCTTAGCCAATTTTGAGGGTGAAAGATTCCCGTCCAAGTTTGTGTTTGGAGAGGACACTTAGGTATTTCATGGAGCTTTAATGGATTTTTATTTTTAGGTGTAAGCTGCATGGAAGCTTGTGGTTCCTTCTAGTGCAACATTTCCTCTCAACCATTTCCATATTTTATTGCATATTCTTGCTCATGGAGGGATTGCACTTTGGGTGAGCTATTGATCTCTTTGGGGAAGCTTATAATGCCCCATTGTTTTATTTTTTGATGTATATTCTCTATATTTTCCTAGTTCTATATCTAAGGTTTTCTAAGCTTAGCTAAGCTAGTTCTATATGTATCAGCTAAGGTAGTTCTATATTTAAGGTTTGCTAAGTCACATATCTTGTAGCGATGTATGGATCTGGAATGGTAAACATCGATTTCACAGATCTGATTCATTCCTATTTGTTGAAATATAATCTTTACGGATTCTTGGATGTTCTTTGTTCTTGTTTCCTCAAAACAGTATGCATATTCAATAAATCCAACTTTCTCTTTTTAAGGTTTGGCATAACATATTGTGAAACTTTATACACTGCATTAAATTATGTACATTATAATTCAGTTTCCAATTCGAGTTTGAATGTTTATTCAGTAGAGTTATGATGAGTTTAGAAAACACCAATGCAATTTAGATTTTGTTGTTGGGTCAGCAATACACATAGCAACCTACCACTGGTCATAGCAAATAATTATGGTTGATTTTGCAAACAAGTTTTGAACTCATGAATGTCTTTGATGGTGTAGAAGTCAAATTTAGTGTTGGGTTAATCTTCAATTCTTTGTTAAAAAAAAATAATAATCATTTTTTCTAAAAACTAATTAATTCAAATTCAATTTTATGAGATAATAAAAATACATTAAGCATAGTTACATAACATATTTTTATGCACATTTACATAACATATTTCCAACACCTATTCATGAAGTTTAACTGAATTTGTTTGTGTGGGGTTTATTCTCCACCAAGTGGTTGGTTCAAATCTCATGGGGAGGGGTTGAGGGGAAGCCAGTTGTGGACGATAATTTCATTTCCCCAAGGGGTGTCTAGGATCAGCCAAGCTTTGCAACAAAAATGGTGGAAAAACCCTACTTATGGTCATATTGTTCTTTCATCAAACATTGGGACAACCTAGGCTCAACCTAGCTTGGAAAAAAAAAAACCTTTCCACACATGCACCTTTCACCCAATTACCCCTCATCTTTTCTTAGCTATTAATATTATACACTTAAATAGAATGAAAAAATTACATGTATTTTTAAAATATATTTGGGACAAACTTATGGAGGTTTCATAAATACTCCATACTCTACCAACTACTTAATTATTACTTTAAGTTGGGAAACACATCTTAGAGTGTGCAATTTTAAACTCTCTTCAAAGAGTTTTATTCAATTCAAAGAGTTATTTATTTAAAAAGAAACTCTTTGTCGAGAGTTTAAAACTCTTGTCCAATATTTGGTAGAAAACTCACAAGTGATACATTTTCTTGGACTATAATTTCTGGTAAATTGTTCAAAAAATATATCCTACATTTTTCCAGAAATTGTAACTTTGGAGAGATCATACTCGTGCAAATTTTAAATATTATTAGGAGTGGTATCTACTAATTCATCTTTGAATCTAGTTTCTAATTATGTAAGAATTGTTAATTTTTATCAATAATTTATATTTATTAATAATTTTATTCTAACTCTATCACTTCAAAATTTTACTATTATTTCTTTGCAATGAAAATTTAAAATGTTTAAAATAACAATACCAAAAAATAGGAAAAATCATAGTGCACTTACTCTCTTCTTCCACTTCACAAAGGTAATTTTAATTTTCTTAGTGATGATGGCATCAAAACCTAAATTGGTGGATCACAAAATGTGTTGAAAAATCACCATTTTTTGTCTTACTCTATTTCATTAAATAATAAAAAATAGTTGTTAAATCTAGCAATTCCCCATCAATAGTTTATGCACTCTACACTCTTTGTAGCTTGTGACAATAAATCTTTTTTCCCCAAAATGATTATCGATCTCTTGAAAACATAACGCTCTAGTAAGCCACTCATTATCTCTAACACCCCCTAATTAATTTTGATGTTATTATTGTCATTTACTTTTAAAAGAAATAAAAATTAAATTTTACATATATATATTTGGGAATTGGAAGTTGTAACAATTGAACAATAAATTCATAGAAACTTGGGTTTAATTATAAAACCAACAAGATTCTCTATGGATACCAGTGGCTAGTATTCAAAAGAATGACTTATTTTGCTATAAAAGTTCCAGGCAAGACAAAAGAGGGGGTTGTTATTTTTATGAGAAAAGGAGAAATTTATAGAGAGCTGCCACAGATCACTTTAAGTGAAGGATTTATTGTAATTCTTAGATCGAAGACAACTTCCAATGAACATCTTGCAGATGTAAGGCTCTACTCAGAACTGACAATGAAGCATGAGAGAATTCCATGTTTTGGGATAATCGATTCATGCTATTATTGGTGGCAACTTGAGGCTACAGAAGACCTAATTTAAACCCAAGAGTTTAGGAAAGCGGGTGAAACTAAGAAAGTGAAATTGGTAATAAGTTTCTATGGATGGGTGGTGTGACACTATTACAACTACCATTTCCAGATATGTTTCAATATTTATTTTCCCAAATCTCTAAACTGGTTTTGTTTCCTGTCATAGTTTGGTTATATTACTGAGTTATTTTTCATGTTACTTATATTTGAATAGCTGAGAGGATAACATGGATAAAATTATTATATTATTCACTTTACTACTGAAATTTTTTATTTACAATTCTTTTATTTATGCATAAGTGCAGACTAATGTTTCTTAAATAGAAAGCAATATGTAATATGTTTCATGTAAGCATAAACTAGAATACTAATACAAAAACTTGAGTTTTCTTAACTTTTTTTATTTATTGTTTGACATCAAAACTTATTTGCAGTTTTAAAATTTTATATTATATTATTTAGTACAAGTAGATAAAACCCTAACCCTTTTATAGGTAGAACACTAATTAAGCTAAACCAGCCAAGTTTGGGCAGCTGGCTGTTAAAAACCAAATATCTCTTTAACTAGGTTAACTAGATTCCAAAAGTATTATAGTATTTACTTGCCATTACTAAAAACCATTACGTAGGAATGTAAACGTTCCCATTTAAGTATTGAATTAAAAACCTAGCTTGCAACTGCATCAAAACACATTTGGAAAACCAATAAAAATGGAACAGTAACATTTTCCTCAAATATTTGGACACACACACACACACACACACACACATATACATTTTTATGAAAATAAATTATAGACCTAGGTTTAGACAACCAATAGAGAGCTTAATATTTTTCAATGAAGACCCACAATTGAAACCGAAGGCATATATTAAATAAAATCTTATGCATTTAGTATAGAGAACATCACTTAATCAAACATTGCAAAAAACAAACAAGTAACTCTTTAATAAAGGTATATAACTGAAACAATACTGTTTAAACCAAAACATAAGATATATGTTAGCCAAAACCAAGCTGACTAAAATTGATTTTACCACTCAGTTAATATTAAAATTAATTTTTATTTTTTTCACACCGACCTCTTTTTCTTTTTCCTTACTTGTCGGGTGAAACTTGTCTAAGTCCCGACTAGACAAGTCTATCAACTTTGGTCGGTCTTTCAACCCAACTGATTTACTTTGATTTATTGGTTCTACCGACTTCGACCTCTAAGTCGGCTGATCTCTTCGACCTCTCAAGTCGGATGACTCAACCGACCTTGTCAGTTCACTTTGGTCGAAACCTACAAAGTATGTTTCTTAGTCTAAAAGACTTAAGAAATCACAAATGCTTTTCACCTATGAGTAAGATGAAGTAAAAATGAACACATTAACAATTCCAAAGAACTTATAAAAACATATGCCCAAATATGTATGAAGACTTGAGTCAACCAATGTGCCATAAAAATTGGAACTTTCACGTAGTGAGAAATTTATTGGTTCTTGTTATAATTTCACTCAACCATAATTGTGAAAGACATTTACACAAGTAAATTTGGAAATAATGTGTGTCCAAAAGGACATGCATTCAACCATAAACTATTTCATATATATAACTATGCAGAAATAACAAAGATATTACAAACTTGTCTATCTAGACTTGTCGACTCACCAACTGATCCTTTTACAGAGCTTCGACTCTTCCACTAAATCTCTTACACAAAAGCTTGAGCTTCAACTTCTATTTTCTCACCCTGGAGTTGTGTCATGAGTTTTTTTGTCTAATGTGTCTAGTGACTAACTTAATTTACAATCTTCTTCTTCTATTTATAGGCAACCTGAAAATTGCTTCTACATGAGTCGATTGACTCTCCATTAAAGACTGTAATAACTATCTACCTAACAAATTAGCTTCATAAATTAATTTGACTATATTACATTGCCGAATCATGGACTCTACCCTCCTGTTAGACTGGCGGACAAGATCTTGACTGATACAGACTCTGACAAAGTCAGCTGAGAGTCAAGTACGAATCTGTGAGTGATTAATATTTCCAACACTCCCC
The DNA here is from genome assembly GCA_001517045.1 of Pseudotsuga menziesii. Lineage (NCBI taxonomy): Eukaryota > Viridiplantae > Streptophyta > Pinopsida > Pinales > Pinaceae > Pseudotsuga > Pseudotsuga menziesii. Next base: position 119,421 of record LPNX010244863.1, read on the forward strand.
CTTAATTATGATCAGATGGGGATTTTTTTTTTAAAATTTTACAAAATGTTTCAAATCTTAGACATGCTCTGTTTATGATAGAGTTCACTGTGTAGAACTTTTCATTCCAAGATAACTATGTAGATAATGGAAAATATCCTTTTCCAATGGTTTTGTAAAGATGTCTGCAATTTGATCTTCACACTTGCAAAATTCCAAACAAATTTCCTTGTTGTTCACCAACTCTCTTATGAAATGAAACCTTGTGTCAATGTGCTTGGTTCTCTTATTAAACACATGATTCTTTTATAATGCTATGGCTGAATTGTTGTCATAGAAAATGGCTGTTGGTTCTTGATGGTTTTGTGACAAGTCTTTTAACACTCTCCTCATCCACACAGCTTGACATGCAGCACTTGTCGCTGCAACATACTCTGCTTCAACTGAAGATAAAGTTAATATGGGTTGTTTCTTTGAAGCCCATGAAACAACACCTATACCAAAACGAAATGTGTACCCATGTGTGCTTTTCCTTTCATCTATGCTACCTCGATTGTCACAGTCAGTGTAACCAACGAGTTTAAATTTTTCTTGGGTTGAATACACAATACCAAGGTCTTTTGTGCCACTTACATACATCAGAATTTTTTTACTTGCTTGCCAATGTGAGTATTTTGGTGACTACATGAACCTTGAGATCGGAATTACTCCATACATGATGTTTGGTCTTGTTTTTGTCAAATACATAAGGCCGACAGCAAGCCTTTTGAACAGCGTACGATCAACGGTGGATCCTTCATCATCCTTGCTCAATTTTAAACCTGTTATTACTAGTGTTGGGGTTTTCTTGCAATTAGACATGTTAAATATTTTTAAAACTTCACTTGCATACTTTGTCTGTGATATAAAAATACCACTTTTAGACTGCTGAACTTCAATTTCCAGAAAAAACTTCATAAGCCCCAGATCAGTCATTCCAAATTCACTTTCCATGACTGCTTTAAAATATACTATACCAAAATTACCAGTAAATATTAAATCATATACATACAACAATACAATTAAAATATTACCTTGCTCATCAACTTTGGTGTACAAATTCGGTTCACTTTCACTTCTATGAAATCCATTTTCAGTGAGATAGGAATAAATCGGACAGTACCAAGCTCTAGGAGCTTGCTTCAAACCATAGAGTGCCCTTTTCAGCCTATAAAATTTATGCTCTTGACCTGGAACTTCATACCCTTGTGGTTGTTCCACATATACTTCCTCTTCTATATAGCCATTTAAGAATGTTGACTTGACATCCATTTGATGAATATGCTATTTGTTTTGTGTAGCAATGGCCAAAAGTGTTCTGACTGTATTCATGCATGCAGCAAGTGTAAACGTTTCATTGAATTATATGCCACATTGTTGTGTGAACCCTCTTGCTACCATTATTGATTTGTGCTTTTGCACATTCCCATTAGCATCTTGCTTAGTCTTGTAAATCCATTTGACATTGATTACATCTTTGTCTTCTAGTACATCAACCAGTTCCCATGTCTAGTTCTTCTAAATGCATTCTATTTCTTCATCCATGGCTTGTGCCCATACTTTTTCTTCAACAGCTTCTTCAAATGTTAGCAGATCATATATAGGAGAAAATAATGCAAAGAGAGAGAATGAATCTGGTGTACTAGATTCATATATCTCTCGCATACTTCTTGTCTTCACTGCTTTTGTCGATGTCGACCTTGTCGAAATGCTTGATGGATTCTGTTGTCCTCTTGGTGTACTTGTTGGTGTAGCTTGAGCTTCCACTTGTGTTGATGGTCCTTGTGCTGAACCATGTTGTGGTGTCTTGGGAGTCGATGGAACTGAGACCAGTTGACTTACATGTGGTGTTTGAACCACTTCCTCTTCCATATCATCATTGTTGACATTCAACACAATATTGACATTTGTGTTGACAGTTCCATCCCATGATTCATTCTCGATAAATTGAACATCTCGACTGATTATCTCTTTCATTGTGATAGGATCATACAACTTGTATGCTTTGTGTCTTATGAATAGCTGACAAAAATACATTTTTGTCCCTTCTTGTCCAGCTTCCTTATCAGCTCATCTAGAACATGAGCTTATGCAACACAACCAAAAAATTTTAAATGAGAAACACTATGATTCATACCTGTTCATGCTTCTTGGGGAACTTTGTTCTTCACACCCTTTATCAAAAATCGGTTCATAATGTAAACAACAGTTACGACTACTTCACCTCAATATTCATTTGGCAAATGCTTGGTTTCCAACATGCTACGTGCCATCTCCATGATGGTTCTATTCCTTCTTTTAGCAATACCGTTCTGCTAAGGTGTATACCGTGCAGTGAATTTTTTCTGTATGCCATGGGTCTTGCAAAAATTTAGAAATTCATTTGAAAAATATTCACCTCCTTTGTCTGTCCTTAAGATCTTGATGCAGTGTCCACTATGGTTCTCCACGAGTGCCTTGAACTGTTGAAAATAACTAAACACATCATATTTATGTTTCAAAAAATATACCCATGTTTTTCTTGAGTAGTCATCATTAAAAGTTAGAAAATAATTGCAGCCACCAATGGATGATGTCTGCATTGGACCACAAATGTTAGAGTGCACAATTTCACATGGTGTGCGAGCTCTATAGGACTTTCCGACTGGAATTGTCTCTCCGTGATGCTTGCCAAAAATGAAACCTTCACAAACCCTCTCTAGTCTATCGATCAATGGTAATCATTTCACCATATTATTTGAGTGCAGTAGCTTCAGCCCACCAAAATTCAGATATCCAAATATGAAATGCCACAACCAGGATTGATCCTGACTTCTATTTGAAATGAAACTTGCAAATTAGCGCTGCCATTTTATTTCTTGTCGAGGAGCTCGACTGTTTCTTCACTTTCTGCCTTGAATGCAGCTCCTATATTTGTCTTCCCTTTCATGTCGAGAACTATCCTCAATGGAAGCAAGCGATTTCTTGTCATTAGCACTTTTTCTATCAGCTACTCACTTGGACGCTTGTCTTTGATCACACAATGATCATCTTCCATATAGACTCTGTATCCTTTTTGTATTAACTATCCAATGCTTAACAAATTATGTTTCATACCTTCGACATGATATACATTAGGGATATACTTGCTATCCCCATGTTTGGTTAGAATATCAATAGTACCTTTTCCTAAAACAGTAACTTGGACATTGTTTCCAACTGTAACATTAGTTTGAACTAAATTGTCTAGAATGGAAAACAAATTTAAATTACCAGTCATGTGGTTGCTGCATCCTGAATCTAAGTACCATATGTCATGTGGACTTTCTTGAATAGTATTTAATTCTATTGGATATGTCGATGCCATTAACATTGCACTTGTCGAAGTGCTGGTGCTTATTGAATGACTTGGGATTTTCCTTCATTGGTCATATTGTTTCTTCCTACATTCATATGGACAATGACCAAATTTCTTACAGTAATGACATTGGATTTTTTATTTATCAAACCTCTGGTCACTTGGTTGACTTGGATTCTGATTATCTCCTCTACAACCGACATTCGCAGGAATTTTGCCTCATCCTCCTCTTGAATAAATTCTTCCTCTGCCTCTGAAGTTGTTTCTCCCCCTGCCTCTACCATCGCTTATGGATGATTGTGCTACAAATTCACCTTCCAATAATGTTTGTGTTCTGCTGAGTCTGTGTTCATGATTGATGAGTGAATCTTGTAGCTCTTCAATGGTAAATGTCGGCATGTTTGTGGGTTCTTCCAAGGTCACAACCAAGTTTTCAAATATTGGGGGAAGACTTTTGAGAATTTTTTCAACCACCGTTGGTATTATATGTCTTCTCCATGAGATTTTAGTTGGTTTATCAAACCAACAAATATGGTGTAGAATGTCTCTACATTCTCTGAATCTTTCTTTGACAGAGATTCAAAATCTCTTCTCAGAATCTGCAACTTGGATGCCCTTACGTTATCCAAATATTGATAGGCAGTTTCCAATGTATCCCATTCTTGCTTAGCATTATTTTTTGCTCTTACTCTTGGGAATATGCTTTCATGCATAGCTTGATGTATGTAGAACAGAGCCTTTCCATCTATCTTCCTATGTTCCCTCAAGACATCTTTCTCATCCTTTGTGAGATTGTTATATGCTGTCATGTCTGCTGGTTCTCCATAACCATGCTTGACTATCTCCCAGACATCTTGACCTATGAATAAAACCTTCATTGTGAAAGACCAATATTCATAATTCTTTCCTGTAAAAATTAGAGTTTGCAATGAACAAGAAATGGAAGCCATTTTTAATTTTTAATTAACTTTCTTCAGAAAATTAATTTTGCACTTTTTAAGACAATATTTCTTTCCTAAACCTTGCTATGATACCAGTTACCGAAAACCAAGTCGACTAAACTTGAGTTTACCACTCAGTTAATATTAAAATTAATTTTCACTTTTTCACACCGACCTCTTTTTCTTTTTCCTTACTTGTCGAGTGAAACTTGTCTAAGTCCCAACTAGACAAGTCTATCAACTTTGGTTGGCCTTTCGACCCAACTAATTTAATTGAACTTGTTGGTTCTACCATCTTTGACCTCTAAGTCAGTTGACCTCTTTGACCTCTCAATTCAGCTGACTCAGCCGACCTTGTTGGTTCACTTTGGTCGAAATCTATAGAGTATGTTTCTTAGTATAAAAGACTTCAAAAATCACAAATGATTTTCACCTGTGAGTAAGATGAAGTAAAAATGAACACATTAACAATTCCAAAGAAGTTATAAAAACATATTCCCAAATATGTAGGAAGACTTGAGTCGACAAATGTGCCATAAAACTTGGAACTTTCATGAAATCAGAAATTTATTGGTTCTTGTTCTTTCACTCAACCGTAATTGTGAAAGAAATTTACACAATTAAATCTGGAAATAATGTGTGTCCAGATAAACATGCATTCAACCATAAACTATTTCATATATATAACTATGCGTAAATAACAAAGATATTACAAACTTGTCTGTCCAGACTTGTCGTCTCACCGACTGATCCTTTTACCAAGCTTCAGATCTTCCACTAAATCTCTTACACAGAAGCTTGAGCTTCAACTTCTATTTTTGCACCCCGGAGTTCTCTCATGATTTTTGTTGTCTAATGTGTCTAGTGACTAACGTCATTTACAATATTCTTCTTCTATTTATAAGCAACCTGAAAATTGCTTCTACATGAGTTGACTAACTCTCCATTAAAGACTATAATAACTATATACCTAACAACTTAGCTTCAGAAATTAATTCGACTAGATTACATTGCCGAATCATGGACTCTACCCTCTTGTCAGACTCACTGACAAGATCTTGACTGATACCAACTCTGACAGAGTCGGTTGAGAGTCAGGTATGGATCTACAAGTGATTAATATTTCCAACAATATACAGCTAGCAGCAAAAAAAATTTCACCAAAGAGTTAAGCCAACAGGCGAACCATAACACTTGAAAATGAGGTTAACATTAATGTTGAATTGTTTCATATGGTAAACCCAATAGAAATCCATGATACATTATGACCAAGTCTTTATAACCATCATTAAGAATGGCCAATGTTACAAAGATAAATTCTTATGGCTTGGGGTACCACAACAGACAGCTTGACTCTAGAAATCAATCTTTCCCAATATGCAATAGAAATAAAATGTCTAACACTAAAGGATCAGACCTCGTACCTTATTCTAGACAGTTGAAGTAGATCCCCCTTGAGCTTTACAATCTTAAGCTTGAATTTCTATAATACTTCCTCAACAACAAGTAAACAATACAAGCATACTATATACCATGGTGTTATATCTATTCTAGCATATATCATCAATAATGTAAAAGAATTTGACATATTCCAATGGATACAACATTCAATCAAATACACATCATTGGACAAGAAAAGATATTTCTATTAATATAAATCAAAGATTACAAGATATATACAACCTCTGATGGCACGTCTGTGAACCAGAGAAACTGAATCCCCCACTTGGGCCTCCACCACCTCAATCCTCCATCTCTCGATAGCAAGGTCACTAGCAAAAGGAAAGCTTGGGAAGAACACAAAAGTGCTCCAAGGGACAAAGGGATGCAGACTCAAGTATAAATTCTAGAAACAATGGACTATAATTTATTTGCTCTCAATCTCCCTATATGCCTTCAATGTACCAAGGGGTTCCTTATATAGCTTCACAAGGGATAATGAAGGGTCAAATCCGAGCGATCTCAAGGCATATGAAAGGCCAAGAGTTGAATGAGTCGGATCCATGTCAAGGAAAACTCCAAAAGGATTTGGATTATGCACACATCCCAATGTACGCAGTTATAGGGGCCAAACCCATGTATGTAGTTGGTTATTGGGTAAAAAGCTGCGTATATCATTTTTCATATAGTTTTAGGGATGATCAAGGAAACATCAAAGGATAAAATATGGTCCATGGGGTCTAAAGAGTCTGCAGTGGGACATGGAAAGGCCATACAAAGTGTGATTCACCTAGAGTGGTGAAATCCACTATAACAGATGCCCCCTAATGTGTGAGGTCAGAGGGGTCATACGATGGACGAAATACATTATAAGTCCATCCGAGAAGTGGAGTGATGAAGGATCCCAAATGGACGACCAGCCACCCAATCAGCATAGTACAATAATACAACTCTGCATATAACTGCAAGTACATGTAGCAGTCCCGGATACATAAGAGTACAATGGCTATGAATAGGCGTAATACATGATATCACATATGTGGTCATCGCCATGTACAATACAGATTAGAATCTCCATGATGAAGATATACAAAGGACCATAATATTCAAAATGGCTGAAGATATACAATAGATTAAGATCCCCATAGTGGCTGGAAATATCTGACATACACTGGTATCAAGTCACGAGAGCTGAAATATCATGAACACTAGCATGATCAAGGAGGTATCATATAAGAGATGCCACCAGTCTGGAAAGTCTTCTACACAAACTGCTAGGAGTACATGTCCTACTATGCGAATAGAGGTGTCGAGGTCGAACATAGTAGTCCATCGTCTGATTACCGGTCATTGATGTATACTGTTAACAGACGCGAGATTACCCACTGATAATGAAAATAGGAATCAAGGTACTAGAGTGCAAACTAACAAGTGTGAATAGATGTGTTGAGGTCAAACACTTGAGAGAATCCATCGATCAAGGGGCATTGATGTATTCCCAAGAAACTATCGATGGCGAGAGAACCTACCACTGATGACTGCAAGTCTCAAGGCACTCAAAAGGACTCTAGATTCCAATCCCAGAATAAATGATCTAAAGTCGATGGTATGAAATATGCTGGAAGGAGGGCATTAAGGCATCCCCCATCATCCAACATGAGGTACTCAGCAAAGCTATCTAATGTGGAAGGACTCGATCATAAGGTGCACGAACCAGTAACTGTACCGGGAATGGTTGACATGCAAAGTCAAGATAACTGAGGAATGGCCGACACAGGTTTCAACTTCCTTCGAACAAGAGCATAATGGCGTATGGTGACTGAATGAAGGCAGCATAAACTCGATATACAAACTAGGACATCTCTATGACACAGGAGGCATCAACAGAGGCTCCATAGGGACTGGAAGCTTAACCAATCGGTGGAGATAAACTCAGATAAACGAGTACAGCTCCTAAAGTCAAACTATAACCCAACCAATGGATGTGATATATAGTGCTCTGTTCGAAGGTGACGTGACTCGACAGCTTCCAAAGATAACATCTTTCCTTGTCCAGCTTTTTGGTTTTTTGATTTTTTTGGACTTTTTTCAGTTATTTGAATAGCTTGAAAAAAGAATAAACTAGCTTTATAGTTACAAACTAGGAGGCGATGAGTGTCATCAGGGAAAAAAAACTAGTTCCAAGCAATGGAACATACCTATGCTCAATGCAAGGATACATGTGTAGGATATCAACACTTAGGGGGAAATCCCCTCCTGGTAAAAAGGGAAATCAAGCTGCGAAGGATAAAAAATGGCTATGCATGGCTAGACATGAGACAAGCTTGGGCTATATGGCTGAAACGAAATGTCAGGGGAGCCAGCATAAAGCTCAATAAGGCAGGCATAGCTCATGATAATGCATTCACAACTTGACATAGGGGGAGTCCAGAGGGAAACAGGCCGACATAAGATCAATAGGAGTATGAGGATCTTGCAAAATGTCACGGCAGTACTATACAACGGACTCCCACACCCTAAAGGAGGAAATGTCGGCATGGGCACCAAATGCAAATAAGGCGCTAACTAGGGTACCCATGTAAGGTGAAGCTCTACCACTCGTACGATGCCACTTCTACAGCAGCAAGAAGGTTTCCTGACATAATAGAGTGGGTTCGTACCTAAGGTCATGGTGACATGGTCATAAGGTCATTCAAAATGCAAACGGTGGTGAAGCTAACCTATATTCCAGTGTAGACATTATACCTGAGATCGGCACGAACGGATCAATCCAATCCAACTACCTCCTCAAATCCATATCTAAGATGCAACTAAGAGTGCAACTACTTCATATTTTTCAATATAAAAGAATGAAAAATGCAATAAAAGTCATCTAAAACTCTCAGTCTCTGCAGCAAGTATAAAATACAAGCCCAGCAAGACACCAAGACAAAAAGAGTAATGCACTAATGGCAAAACAAAAAGGAAAAATGACTAATACTACTTTCAAAGAAAAATCAATGAAAAAGCAGTCTCTGGTCACAAAAGAAGCATCCAACAAACAACATCAGACCCAAGGAAGACCCAACCACACTCACAACCCACCCAGCAACTTCCCACAACATCAAATTCACCAAAAGGGAGGATGTACGCGACTGTTTAAAGAACAACTGCGTATATACCCGACTTTTCGCGAAAAACCTGCGTGGATAGGAACATATACGCGACTTTTGGCCAAAAACCTGCGTATACAGAGAAGGCAGTGGTAAAAAGAAGGCCAAGGGTCAAATGAATAAAGGGGAGTATCAATGGATGAACATACTATAAAATGCAACCCAGAAACAAGGAGAAACAAAGAGCAAGTCAATAATATCAAGCCCATTGTACCGATAAAAACCCCCAAAGGCAAAATGACTAGGAAATCCCCAGTGGAGTCACCAATTCTGTTAGGGAGAGAAATTCCTATGGCTTGGGGTACCACAACAGACAAATTAACTCCAGAAATCAATCTTTCCCAATATGCAATAGAAATAAAATGTCTAACACTAAAGGATCCGAACTCGTACCTTATTCCGGACAATTGAAGTAGATCCCCGTTGAGCTTTCCAATATTCATCTTGAATTGCTATAATACTTCCTCAACAACAAGTAAACAATACAAGCATACTATATATCATGGTGTTAGATATATTCTAGAAGATATCATCAATAATGTAAAAGCATTTGACATATTCCAATGGATACAACATTCAATCAAATACACATCATTGGACAGGAAAAGATATTTCTATTAATATAAATAAGAGATTACAAGATAGATACAACCTCTAACGGCACGTCTGCGAACCGGAGAAACTGAATCCCCCACTTTGGCCTCCACCACCTCAATCCTACATCTCTCGATAGCAAGCTCACTAGCAAAAGGCAAGCTTGGGAAGAACACAAAAGTGCTCCAAGGGACAAAGGGATGCAGACTCAAGTATAAATTCCGGAAACAATGGACTATAATTTCTTTGCTCTCAATCTCTCTATATGCCTTCAATGTACCAAGGGATTCCTTATATAGCTTCACAAGGGATAATGAAGGGTCAAATCCGAGCGATCTCAAGGCATATGGAAGGCCAGGAATCAAATGAGTTAGATCCATGTCAAGGAAAACTCCAAAAGGATTTGAATTATGCACACATCCCGATGTACGCAGTTATAGGGGTCAAACCCGCCTATGTACGCGGTTATCGGGTAAAAAGATGCGTATATCATTTTTCATATAGTTTTAGGGATGATCAAGGAAACATCAAAGGATAAAATATGGTCCATGGGGTCTAAAGAGTCTACAGTGGGATAGGGGAAGGCCATACAAAGTGTGATTCACCTAGAGTGGTGAAATCCGCTATAACAGCCAACACTTGCATGACCAAGCAAACCACTAGTGCCTCCTTTAACAATGAAACATAGAGATAAAACAACATTTTTAAACCATTAACTTACCTATTGGAAATAAGGAAACCTCTGCTGAGTGGTCGTTCCTACAAATCACAAGAACAAACGTTTTTAATACATAATTTTATAAATCAATAAAAGAAGTATTGAACAAATGGAGAGAGGATTGGAGTTTTAATTTGAACTGTGTGAATTTGGTGGAGGTTATTTCGTTAAACCCCATTGTTACAAACACCAGATACAATTAATAGTATGGAGGCTTTTGGTCAGGTAGGAAGCTGGAATGGATTTAGTATATCACTCCCTGCTCCGCTGTAAATGATGATTTTAACCAAAGATGGGTTAGAGTTCTAGCACTAAGTAGAATGAAGAGATGACAACTTGGTTGAAGTTGATAAATGATGGGTAAAGTCAACCTCGCTTTCCAGTTGGAAAGCACTAACGGAACTGAAATGCATTCTTTTCAATTAAATTTGTTAACCCGCATCTAATTTCCAAACTTGAATATTTCCATATTAGAAACACATCGTTTACCATGTTTTTGGTTCACAACTAGAATGCTAAGTAAACTATCAACTCTGTTTCGTTAAACATCCACCTTGTGGGGTACCTGCAAGGAAATAGAATGGGTTAGCACAAATGCTAAGTAATTTCTGGAGTTAAACTGGAGGGTCTATCTCTCTTCTAACACTCTTGTAATATAGCATTGATGAAAAATGCTTTAAACCATCCGAAAAACCTTTGTTGCTTATGGATCGAATAACTAATTTTCTCTTTAGATGATGCATCATAGTAGTTAACGGCTAGGACTTACACAAGTGAAAAGAATAGTAAAATATAGCTAAAACACACACACACACACACACACACACACACACACACATATATAATACTTGTATATATATATATATATATATATATAGTACTTATATATATAAATTATAATAATTAAGTTGAAATATGGTTTTCCTTTGGTGGTGTTACAAAAATGGTATCAGAGGGAGGTTCATAAAACTGTGACCTAATGGGGCATTAGATGCTTAAATGATAAAGGTCATTGAATACAAACCTCTATCATAACCAAATAATATCTGTTGTTACATGCATACAAACAACAACCAAACGTGAGCGGGATATGGGCAAGGAATATGTACCAAAATATATGCCAGTTATGGAAAATGTAAGTCTCTTTGTGGAACTTGGAACTAAGCATAAGGCAGACATGCAATTAGAAATGCTAGAAACAATGAGAAGTTTGAAAGCGGAAATGGAAAGTCTTAAAGAAGATGACCTTAGACTTAAGAACGCTAAATCAGATCAAGAAAAGATAAATGAACTCATTCTCAAAAGTTAACAAAACCACATAAGAATAATGGTCAAAACTCTTGTAGTACTGGGAAGAAAAGGAAAGGTGCAGTATAGGATGATAGTAGTGAAGAAACTATAGAAAACATTCCTTGGAATATGCAATATTTAAGGAAAAATAAGGAGACAAAAATTAGAAAACAATAAGAACATCTTGTAGAACTGCAAGGAGAATTTAAAAAACTAAAACCTCTGGCATTTTGTAATGTCCCCAAAAATTCAAAATACTTTTTTTATTTATTAGGCTAGTAAAAGCTACCTATGTTGGACATTATTGAACTTGCGGAATATAATGTACACTGAATGTACCACTATTTGGTCGTAATTTGTTCTTACGTTCTATCGTCTTGATTTCAATTATGATTATTACTGTGTTTTACTTAAGATGTCATAATATTGTTTACTACATTATTCTTATGGTTGTACACCACTATGTATGCATAGTTACTTGATTATATGCTTTGTTAAATTCAGCATGTGTTTACTTATTATTTACATGGTTCTAACTTATCTTTGTTCTTGGAAACAAAGTGGGAGGAGTGGCGGAACTAGTTCTTCCATGTAACCTCCTGAGAGGTAAAAAATTACCTACTTGTCTAGCAGGATTACTTAGTTCTATTGAACTAAAGCACTCTAAATTTTTTTACGTGAAGGTGTACTTAGGATCGCAGCTAGTGACAACTATTGTTTAATATTATTACCTCTTTCAGACTCGGTTTGATGACACGGTAATTACCACGCTTAGTATTTATAAGACCTAGACTGTTTATCTAAGTGACACTTATTATTCTTTATATGTTACTGATCAACTATTCATACTTTTAGCCTATCTGTATTTCATGTTTATTTTATTGAAAGTATTCACATATAATTGTATTGATCTTGGCAGGTTTACAAACATTGGTTAAAATCCATTTCTGGACTTTTAACTAACAAGTTTACCATGACATATTTCATATGCCATGGTTCTAAGCTTAATTCTTAGGGAAATGGATAAGAAATATTTTAAGGCTTAATCCGATTGTATACATTGCATACCATGCCTTGTATTAAGCTTTGGGTGGAAAATATATCATAGTTCCAAAACGTTACACGATGGGGCTTAAAACTTTGCATGTAGTGGAGACCATCGATATTGAATCAATTTCAAACAATAGAGATGTGGATTTTGGGTTTGATAATGGAAACCAGGCTGGCGCCATTAATGCGTGTTGGGAAAAGTGGCAGCCCAACATAGGGTTTGTCTCCACCCTAAGGTTTGGTCATTGTGTAGTTTCGTTGCTTTCCCTCTTTGCCTCTACGCAGTATGGTGAAGGAAAAAATGACAAGTATGGCAGTCATTGTGGTTTTTACAGCATTCGAAGTTGGGTGATAGCTTCCCCATGATTTCACACTTCTAATTATCGTGTTGGGTTGTGGTTACAGGTCTCAGGGAAGGCGAAGAGGGACCTAGTCCGTAGATTTGGAAACGAACCCTATCGAGGCCATACCTTACGGTAAGCCTATTAACAAGTTTACACTTGTCACCTCTCCGCTTTGTTGTTGGGACTAAGTTGGTTTCATCATAGTTGGGGTTTTCTTGAGTCTGGGAGAACTCTGATTTGTGACAGCGATAGTATTGGGGTTTTAAGTGGGATTTCGAAATCCTTCACGCCTGAACTTATAAATACTTGGGTTTTTAATTTTAACACTGTGTATTAGGCATAAAAAAATTATTGATTCCTTTAACAAGCTCTGTGTGTAAATGGTAAATCAAGTTTTTTTATGAATATTAAGCGAAGGCAACACCATTGCTAGCAATGGTTCCATGGCCATTGGACAATTGTGTAAACTCAATTTAAGAATTTAATGGTTAATGTGTAAATGAATTTATACTACGTTGCTTAATATTGCGTTGTTGATATTTAGACTTTGGGTTTTTAAGTCACATTCACATCTTTGGGTGCATTGTGTGGAATAGTTCTTGTTATTTTCTTTGGTTATAAACGTTGGGTTTATTATAGTGTTGCATTTTCAATTCTAGGTTATTATTTGTATGGTGTTTTCCCTTGTTGATTTTAATGGCTACGAAGAGGACCACCATGTCAGTGAGATGGATTTGGGGAAACACCTTACATGGCGTCGATGTTTTACATCAGGGCTGTGATATCGTAGAGGATCTAGATTTACATTTGGTTGCTAATATGAAAATATGGAAATGTGAAATAAGTTTTGGGTATACAAATCTTGGGCTGGGACTCTTTGTTGTAGGTTGTTTAGTTGATAGAGTTTCCACACCTGTATAATGTTTTAAATGATTTTAGCGATTTAAATTAATGGACTATGTATTTAAATATGGGGTCTAGGACGAGCTTACAACATGGTTGAAAAAGTGAGGATCTCATGACATTGCTGTAGCGAATTTATTTTATTATTGTAGCCCGCATACATACTATGTATTGCGTGGCCTTAGGAAACATAGAAGCTAGGATTCGATTCCTGAAATTGCTTGTATAAAATCTTTGAACTGTTTAAATGCTGAAGTTGAGTCTTTTAAAAGGATTATTGTGTATTTAATATTTACTGTAGTGTTTAATATAAAAGGAATCTTGTGTTGTGGCATGCCAAAATGGAACAGGTCGTTTACATTATTCGTTCCTGCAACCTTAATGTAATTACATGGTTCTAATTGTTTATATTGTAATGTTATTTGTTTAATTATTATACGATGGCTGTAAGTTGATATTAGATGGGACTATAATGTAGACCAATGAATGGCCTCAATGATTACTCTATTTATTTAATTTTTAATAATGTTTATTCTATTGGAAATTGTTTGCTATTTAATGTACATTTAATTATACAGACCTTGAAAGGTATTTTTTGATTTTTTTCTGAGATTTACAATTCTTATTTTATAACTATATATATATATATATATATATATATATACTCGTTAAATACTACTATTATACTTAGTAAGTTTTCTTGTTATTATAATTAGATGATACTAGATTAAATCTAGGTTTTAATTGCAGCATGGCTCTACTCACAAATGAAACCTATCAGTAGAGTATATATACCAAGGAAATATAGCTAGGTAGTAGATATGAACTAAAACCTAGTTTATAGTTAACACAGTTTCAACAGTAAAAATAATACAGAAATGAAACTAAGGTGCAACTCTTGATAAACATTTATGCATGAATTAAAAATGCAGAAATAAACTAAATGAATAAACCCTGGATAATTCTGACATGGAAAATAACTTACATCCTAGGGTTATAATTTAAAATGTAAACCCTAGAAGATTAAAACAGAAAACAAACACATAAGGTTAGAAAATATGATGTAACCCTTTGCCTACTTTAACCAACATTTATTCTAGAAAATGGAATAGGTAGTCTAGGGATTCATACCTGAAAATTTGAAGCTCTTTTAATGGCTGATCTTGCACACTCAAATAACCAACATTAACAATTCATAGGCAGATTTGACCTCTATATTAGATGACCGAATTACTTGGGAACTACCACGTTCCACCCAACCATGGCCCAGAACTATTCCTAGTTTAAATATGTATCCCCCCGAGCTGGAATCCAACATGCAAGTAGCTTAGAATTCCTAAGGTAGGGTTTCCTATCTCGTATATCAAGTCTCGATCAGTTCTCCTTTTTTCCTTGTAGGAAAATGTTCTCCAAGAATTTACTTCAGAATCAAGCAGACAGAATAATGACTTCCAAAAGATAGATCAAAACCCCAGGCCTTTCCTTAGATTGAGACTTTATAGAAAGACTTTTTAGTCAAAGGCATAGTTAAATAAAAAAAACCTTGATTTCTTGATTTAATCCTTTTTAATTACTTTGGGTAATTTTTAATACTTTAACTTAGGAACTTTCAACTAGTTCATAATTAGAATTTTTGTAGGTATTGTACTGTTTATTATCTTTTAATAATAAATAATAATAGATGGAACTTTCCTTTATTTCTTTCATCATGAATATTATTACTATATTTATTCTTTATACATACATGTATAAAATACATAATAATATAACATGTGTTAACATTTGTCTTTGGGCACCATATACCATGATCCTTAGACTTAATGACACTTCGTCATTAAGGTAAAATAGGTAGATGGTTAGGTCTACTAGGCTATGAAACTCTAAACATCCTTGCATGTTGGATTCCCTCGTATAACATGGTAGTTCTTCAGTACTTGATGAGAGTATAAAAATTCAAAAATTTCATTTAAACACTTATAAATAAGTCTGATGACATCAATATTTTTCTCGAGTTGTTTTCACTCAGAAATTATCAAATTCTTATCAGTAACCCCTAACGCTTACCAGAGCCCATACTCAATGCTTAAAAAGGGAGTTACAAACTTAGTACAATTCCATAGCTCTTTGCTCAACACTAATGTTAGGATGTACTTGTACGATACACCGAGGGATACAATGGCCAAGGATCCAATGTTTTATAGCTTATGCTCAACATCAACATGGAAGGCTCTAGGGCTTATGCCTAACACTTCCAATTATCTTTTCATGTGTTCTAGAGCTTCTCGCTCAACACAAATGTAAGTACTCATGCGCTCCATAGATTCTTATTCCACACAAAATATTAATTACCCATGTGCTCCAGAGCTCCTCGCTCAACAAAAAACATTAATTACCCATGTGCTCTAGAGCTCCTTGCTCAACACATAACATATCATCAATCATGTGCTTCAAGGTCCATGCCCAACACAAATAATCATATATATATCATCAATAATTGGATTATGCCCAATATATAAAACAAATCATCATGTTCATATGCAGTTTTGTCTTCGACCCAATATATCAAAATAAAATATCAAGACAACATCATAATTAATAGGCTCATGCCTATAAGTGTTAGGTCTAAAATTTAGGATATTGCATCCCTCCTGGCTTAGAACAACGCCATCCCTAGTGTTCTAGGGACTCATACCGACATCATGAAACAAGGAGGGGTAAGTCTTTCTCATGGTGCCTTCATTCTCCCAAGTAGCCTCATCGGCCTCAAAGTGATTCCATTGCACTTTCAACTGGACTATGGTGCGCTTCCTGAGATGCACCTCTCTTTTCTCCAATACATAAATAGGATTAGAAACATCCTAAGCATGTCCTCAACAATCTGGTTTACCCTTTCTGTTTGCCTGTCTATCTGCGGGTGATAAGTAGTGCTAAAGTTCAATTATGTCTCTCATCCTAGAATAAAGATCTCCAAAAGTTTCCTGTAAACTTAACATCTTGTTCTTATTTTATCGCCTTGGATATCCTGTAGGTCGACTTTATAGATATCAACAATTTTCACTGGCTTGTAGGTCGACTTTATAGGAATGAAGTTTGCTGCTTTTGACAACTTGTCAATTAATAAAAAAATAGAATCATTTTGATTCTTACTTTTCAGTAGTCTGATGATAAATTACATACTAATGACCTCCCAATTCCATTTTGAAATGGGTTACCACTGCAACAATCCTGAAGGATGCTAATGCTCATCTTTGAATAGCTAACATTCCTGATATTTCGTGACAAACATCACAATGTTGACCTTTAACTTAGGCCATAAAAAGTGTTTGTTCACAATGGATATCATCTTTTGATATCTCAGGTTCCCTGAGTAGGGATTCTGATGAAATTTCATGAGGATGTTGGACCCAATGTTCCCTCCTTTTGGAACGTACAATCTATCCCTAGACCATAGTAGTCTGGATTCATCTACCTTGTACTCTTTTTATTGTTGAAACAACCTATCCTCTTGGACTTTCTTGAGGATTTCTACATAGAAAGGGTCAACTCTATTGGTCGTTCTAATCCTCTCATGCAAATATGCATCGGTTTGACTTAAATTCACCTCATATATATCATATGAATTCGTTGGCTCAAACCATCGGCAACCTTGTTCTCTTTTCCCTTAATATGCTTTAGCTCGAAATGGTATTCACTAATGAAATCCAACCACCTATATTTCCTAGCATTCAGATTCGGTCGACCGATAAATACTTCAGATTCATATTGTCTGTCTTCAGAAGGAAGTTCCTTCCCATGAGGTAGTGCCTCCACATTTTCAAGGTGTGGATGATAGCAGCTAACTCAAGATCATGCGTAGGGTAGTTCTACTCATTCTATTTTAACTTCTGTGATTCATAACAGATCATGTGATCGTTCTACAAGAGGAATCCTCCAAGTCCTTCGTTGCTTACATCCTTGCAAACAACAAAATATACATCGAGATCCACAATTCGTAGTATCGATGTGGTCATCAAAATATTCTTAAGCTTTTGAAATATTTCTTCACACTTGGTCATCCATAAGAACTTATTTGATTTATTTTGCAAAGTGGTCATGGGGAAATCGATTCTCAAGAATTTCTCAATGAACGTTCGATAATATTTGGCTAATCCCAAAAAGGACCTAATGTGAGTGACACTAGTAGGGATAGGCCAATCCTTTATGGCTCTAATATTTTATGGGTCCATATCTATCCCTATCTCGGATATAATATGACCTAATTACTATATGTGTGGTTTGTAAAAATCACATTTACTAAACTTAGTGTAAAGTTGGTGTTCTTGTAACACTCTTAGCACTATGCGAAGGTCTTCTTCATGTTCTTATTTATTCTTGGAATAAACTAGGTTGTTGTCTATAAAGACCCAAACAAACTTATCTAGATACTTACTGAATATGTTTTTCACCATACAAAAAATGTTTGTGGGTGCATTGGTCAACTCAAACAACATTACAACAAACTCATAATTCCCATACCTTGTACAAAAGGCGATTTTGTGAATATCCTTGTCGTGAATCCGTACCTGATGGTACATGGATCATAGGTCAATCTTGGTAAATATTTTGGCTCCTCGCACCTGATTGAACAAGTCATCAATCCTAGGGAGTGGGTATCGGTTATTGATAGTCATTTTGTTCAACTGACGGTAATCGATGCACATCCGCATCGTACCATATTTATTCTTTATGAACAGTATCGGTGCTCCACAAGGGGACACACTGAGTCATATATACCCTTTCTCTATCAACTCCTGCAACTGCAGTTTGAGGTCCACCAATTCTGGTGCACTCATGCGGTAAGGAGATTTGGAAATCAAAACTGATCCTGGTGTTAGTTCGATGGAAAAGTCTAGGTCTCGTTTTGGAGGTAATCCTAGGATTTCTTTAGGAAACACATCCTTGAATTATTCAAGAACAAGAAAGTATTATATGCTTTTTCTCTTTCAGACTCTATGTCTTGAATGTTTACTACAAACAACTTGCAGCCTTTCCTAACGCATTTCTTCACTTGTAAGGCAGATATTTCCCTTATGGAAACCTTCTTTGGAATGCCTTGAACCTTCACTTGGTTCCCATGGCTATCAGTACATAATATTGACTTGTGTAAGTTATCAGGCATGACATGGTGTTGTTCCAACTAGTCCATGCCAATAAGTATATCGTACGATCCTAAGGGTAGGATGTTTAGGTTTACATTTGTAGGAAAACCATTCAGGTTTAATTCACAATCTTTAACTATTTCCAAAATTTTCTGTTTCGTACCTATGGATAACTTACTAGCAAAGTTTTATCATGCTTTACTTTGCCTAGTTTGCATACATCAACAATTTTAGGCGAAACATAGCTCCATCAA
Organism: Pseudotsuga menziesii; assembly: GCA_001517045.1. NCBI lineage: Eukaryota > Viridiplantae > Streptophyta > Pinopsida > Pinales > Pinaceae > Pseudotsuga > Pseudotsuga menziesii. The sequence goes on from LPNX010244863.1 coordinate 138,600, forward strand.
GCATCGGGATCAATAAGTATTGAAATAGAAATGTTCAAGATATTACCTTCTATCTCAACCATGGTAGCTTGATGGTATGCCTGTCGGACATCCAATGTTGCATAAGTTCGTGGTGTTCCTGCTATGTCCTCGATGGTTGGTTCTTCTTGAAAGTTATGCAAGACTCCATGGGTCTTGTTCTTACAATTTTGGGCATAATGAGGCCCACTGCACTTCTAGCACTTGATATGTAGCAAGGTAGCATTGAATCCACTTACTACTATCTTGTTAGCATTAGGAGATGGTACATATGGCTTTGTACCAGGTTTGTTGAAGTTCTTGTTTGCTAGAAAGTTGTTATTTTACTTTCTGTATGGCTATGGGTTAAACCTAGGTTTGCGGTTATCAAAAATGTTGCTAGAATTTTCTTTGTTCTCATTCATGTTCTCTTTCCATAGCTTCCCATGCTCATAACAAATCCCTACCTTGTGCAGCGTGGTATCCCTATCTGTGGTTTGTAAAAATCACATTTACTAAACTTAGTGTAAAGTTGGTGTTCTTGTAACACTCTTAGAACTATGCGAAGGTATTCTTCGTGTTCTTATTTATTCTTAGAATAAACTAGGTTGTTGTCTATAAAGACCCAAACAAACTTATCTAGATACTTACTGAATATGTTGTTCACCATACACAAAATGTTTGTGGGTGCATTGGTCAACTCGAACAACATTACAACAAACTCATAATTCCCATACCTTGTACAAAAGGCGGTTTTGTGAATATCCTTGTCGTGAATCCGTACCTGATGGTACATGGATCATAGGTCAATCTTGGTAAATATTTTGGCTCCTCGCACCTGATTGAACAAGTCATCGATCCTAGGGAGTGGGTATCAGTTATTGATAGTCATTTTGTTCAACTGACGGTAATCGATGCACATCCGCATCGTACCATATTTATTATTTATGAATAGTATCGGTGCTCCACAAGGGGACACACTGAGTCAGATATACCCTTTCTCTATCAACTCCTGCAACTACAGTTTGAGGTCCACCAATTCCGGTGCACTCATGCCGTAAGGAGATTTGCAAATCAAAACTGATCCTGGTGTTAGTTCGATGGAAAAGTCTAGGTATCGTTTTGGAGGCAATCCTAGGATTTATTTAGGAAACACATCCTTGAATTATTCAAGAAAAAGAAAGTATTATATGCGTTTTTCTCTTTCAGACTCTATGTCTTGAATGTTTACTACAAACAACTTGCATCCTTTCCTAACACATTTCTTCACTTGTAAGGCAGATATTTCCCTTATGGAAACCTTCTTTGGAATGCCTTGAACCTTCACTTGGTTCCCATGGCTATCATTACACAATATTGACTTGTGTAAGCTATCGGGCATGACATGGTGTTTTTCCAACTAGTCCATGCCAATAAGTATATCGTACGATCCTAAGGATAGGATGTTTAGGTTTACCTTTGTAGGAAAACCATTCAGGTTTAATTCACAATCTTTAACTATTTCCAAAATTTTCTGTTTCGTACCTCTGGATAACTTACTAGCAAAGTTTTATCATGCTTTACTTTGCCTAGTTTGCATACATCAACAATTTTAGGCGAAACATAGCTCCAACAAGCATCGGGATCAATAAGTATTGAAATAGAAATGTTCAATATATTACCTTCTATCTCAACCATGGTAGCTTGATGGTATGCCTGTTGGACATCCAATGTTGCATAAGTCCGTGGTGTTCCTACTATGTCCTCGATGGTTGGCTCTTCTTGAAAGTTATGCAAGACTCCATGGGTCTTGTTCTTACAATTTTGGGCATAATGAGGCCCACTGGACTTCTATCACTTGATATGTAGCAAGGTAGCATTGAATCCAATTAATACTATCTTGTTAGCATTAGAAGATGGTACATATGGCTTTGTACCAGGTTTGTTGAAGTTCTTGTTTGCTAGAAAGTTGTTATTTTACTTTCTGTGTGGCTATGGTTTAAACCTAGGTTTGCGGTTATCAGAAATGTTGTTAGAATTTTCTTTGTTCTCATTCATGTTCTCTTTCCATAGCTTCCCATGCTCATAACAAATCCCTACCTTGTGCATCGTGGTTTCCAAAGTTTTTGGCATATCGAATTCAATCCTTTCCCGAAAATTGGGAGGGAGAGATACTAATTTTTTTTTGATATTTACCTTTTCATCCTTAATGTATGGTACATAATGTAACAGATCTAGAAATATGTTAATAAAAGTGTCCATAGTCATGGAACCCATACATAGTTCGTGAAAATATCTCACCTTTTGGCCAAAGAACCTCTCCAACATATATTTCTATTGGAATATTTTTCAAAAGTTATCCCAGCATATTTCTCTTACCTCATATTTCTTGGTGTGTTTTAAATCTCTCCACCACCTTGTTGCCTTGCCATTCAAATTATAGATGGAAAGTCGGGCCTTTATCTCACTTGAGTAGTTATGCACTTGCAAATATTTTCTCATACCCAACAACCACTCTTCAGCTCTCTCCCCATTGTTTACTTCATCTTCATAGGTCGAGGCTCTTATTTTTCTAAATTCCCCATAAAGACTATCATCACTTATTTGTTTCTTTCTGCGTGGAGAAAGAGAGTCATCACTAGAAGGATTGTGATGGTATCCTTTGGGTGCATTAGGGGTACGTTCCTCTTTTTATTCTTCTCTTAGGATACTGTCCTAATTATGGTAAGGTTCTCTTTTGTATTTGTTTGTGGACTGAGCAAGCTTTCCCTGCGGGATTCCTCTTGTCATATTTCTCAGTAGTGCTTCATTTATAGCTTGCTATTCTTTTCTTTTGTTCAGATTATCTTCTCTGAAACTTTGCAATTCTGCTTGAAGACTGTGTGTAGTCTTCAAAATATCAGAATTTAATTCCACCACCAGTTCTACTTCTCGAGTGGGGATGTTCATATTTCCTTGCCAGATGTTATCTTCCTCAATATTCATAATCTGAGGTGTTATGTAAAAATTCCTGAAATTTGAAAAAAATTTAATAACAGCAAAATTTTTGTTAGTAAAAAAATTTAACAAAATACTTTATTTTCTTTATAGTGAATGCTTGGTGCACCCATAGGTCACTTAGAAAAAATTGAAAAAAAAATATTCGGCTAGTAAAAAATACCTATGATGGACATTATTGAACATGCGAAATATAATGTACACTGAATGTACCACTATTTGGTCGTAAGATGTTCTTACATTCTATCATCTTACTTTCAATTATGATTATTACTATGTTTTACTCAAGATGTCATAATGTTGTTTACTACATTATTCTTATGGTTATACATGGTTGTGTATGCGTAGTTACTTGATTATATGATTTCTTAAATTCAACGTGTTTTTACTTTTTATTTACATGGTTCTAACTTATCTTTTTTCTTGCAAACAAAGTGGGCGGAGTGGTGGGACTAGTTCTCACATGTAACTTCTTGAGAGGTAAAAAATTCCTACTTGTCTAGCAGGCTTACTTAGTTCTATTGAACTAAAGCACTCTTAACTTGTTTATGTGCAGGTGTACTTACGCTTGTAGCTAGTGACACCTATCGTTTTATTACTTCTTTTAGAATCGGTTTTATGACACGGTAATTACCCCGCTTATTCTTTATAAGACCTAAAATGTTTATCTAAGTGATGCTATTTATTCTTTATATGTTGTTATAGCTGATTTTACCACACATGGTTGATCATACTTTTATGGCCTTCCCTCTCCCTCTACAAACTCTTTGGACCCCATGGACTATTTTTGTACCTTTCATGTTTCCAAGATCATCCCCAAAACACTCATTATTTGTTGTAAATGACTTTTAATCCCTTTCTCATGTATATACATGGATGTTACCCCTAAACCTGTGTACATCGGGATGTGTGCAAAAGGCCAAATGTTTTTGGATTTTTCCTTGATGTGGATCCAAGTCATGTCTCTTGGCCTTCCATATTCCTCGAGATCGCTCGGATTTGACCTTCCCTTACCCCATTGGAGAGCTATATTTGGATACATTGAAGGGGAGGAATTGAAGAGCAGGAAAACTATAGTCCATTGTTGTAGTAGCTTGCTTATACTTCAGTATGCATCCCTTTGTCCCTTGGAGCACTTTGTGTTCTTCCCAAGATTTCCTTTTCTTGTGAACTTGCTGTCGATAGATGGAGCACTGAGGCAGTGGAGGCCCAGGTGGAGGAATCAGTTTCTCTGGTTCGCAGAAGTGCCAACATAAGTTGTCACTTGTGTAATCTCTTATTTATCTAATAGAAATATATTTTCTTGTCCAATGATGTGAATTTAAATGAATATTGAATCCATGGATGTGTTTAATTGCTTATGTATCATTGATTATATATGCTAGAGTATGCCTAACACTATATCATATAGCATGCTTTCCTTGTTTACTATTGTTGAGAGTGAATTTCTAGCACCAACAGGATTGGAAAAAGCTCAATGGGAATCTACTACAACCGTTCGGAATAAGGTATGTTTCGAGATCCTTTAGTGTTAGATGTTGTATTTATCTTGCATATGGGGAGGGATTGATTGCTGTGGTTTCTCTGTCTGTTGTCGTACACACCAAGCCATAAGAAGTTTTCTCCATAACATATGTTACTGATCAACTCTTCATACTTTTAACCTATCTTTCATGTTTATTTTATTGAAAGTATTAACATATAATTGTATTGTTCTTGGTAGGTTTATAAACGTTGGTTAAAATCCAATTTTGAACTTTTAATTAACAAGTTTACCGTGGCATATTTCATATGCCATGGTTCTTATCTTAATGCTTAGGGAAATGGATAAGAAATTGTTAGAAAATAGGACCGCAGAGTAATAACAGATATACAATTAAATCAATAAACAAGATGCAAAACACATTAAAACATTACAAAGAGACACAGATATAACGTGGTTCACCCAAACAATGGGCTATGTCCACAAAGAAATTCGCTAGTCCTTTTGTTACAGTCTAGAAAGATGAAGGGATAGACCCTACAGCAAAACCGTTGCACTTCCTCTTCACGCTCTCACGGTTTCTCTTCCAATACAATACAATACCATACCCAGTTGATTTACAATGCTCTCTTTTTAGGGGAAATACAATGGGAGAATTCTAGGGTTAACCCAATACCATGGGTCCGTAATACTGTTGGCCAACACACATCCCCCAAAAACAAAGGGGGGGCTCCACCCCCAAACCCTCGTTTTCTCGGGGGCACTGCCCCCGAACCCTCGTGTCTCAGAGGCATTGCCCCTGAAACCCATTTTTCAGGGTGCTTCCCTGAACCCCAAGGTAGGGGGAACGAGTGTATAGTACTCTTGGGTTACAATCACAACTGAATAATATCTCTAGATCTGGAATATTAGCCTCCACAACCAACAATATCCCACTTCGAGACTAATCACGGCAACTCCACCGCTACTGCACTTGCTGGACTATGTTCTAGACCTTGGACTTGGAAAATTTCTTCTTTTCACCTTCATGTTTTAAGGTCAACATAAACCGAGCAGGAACTCAGTTTCTCTCTGGTTACTCCCTTTGTGAACATGTCTGCAGGATTCTAGCTAGTGTGAATCTTTTCTAGTTTTAACAGTTCTTCATCTAGAATAGATCTTATGAAGTGGTACTTGAGTTGTATATGTTTAGTCCTCGAATGGAAGGCTAAGTTCTTTACAAGATGAATGAAACTCTAACTGTCACTGTATAGCCTACTATTCTCCTGTTTCTTACCCAATTTCTCCATGAACCTCTGCAACCAAATCATCTCCTTACTAGCCTCTGTAGCAGCAACATACTCTGCTTCTGTTGTTGAAAGTGCAACAACTTGTTGTAGTTTTGAAATCCATCTTACTGTTGTTCCACCTATAGTGAACACATACTTTGTGGTGCTCCTCCTATTGTCTTTATCACCAGCCATATCTACATCAACATATACCTGTAGAAGAGTGTCTGACCTCCAAAACATAATGCATGAGAAGTGGTACCTCTCAAATACCTGAGAATCCAATGTACTGCTTTCCAATGCTCTTTACCTGGATTATTTATATACCTGCTCACAACTCCCACTGCATGTGCAATATCTGGTCTTGTGCACACCATGGCATACATCAAGCTCCCAACTACTGATGAATAGGGAATCTTGGACATGTAATCTATCTCTTCCTGTGTCTCTGGACACATATGCGTACTTAGTTTGAAATGGCTTGCCAAAGGTGTACTGACTGGTTCTTCATTCTGCATTCTAAACTTTTGCAACACCTTTTCTATGTACTCACCTTGAGACAATGTCAATTTGTGATTTTTCTTGTCTCTTGTTATTCTCATACCAAGGATTTGCTTTGCAGCACCCAAATCCTTCATCACAAATGATTTAGCTAGTTTTCTTTTGAGCACATTTATATCCTACATGTTAGACCCTACAACAAGCATGTCATCCACATACAATAACAACATAATATATCTTTCATTATCCAGCCTCTTGAAATAAACACAGTGGTGAGAGTGACATCTATCATAACCTTGTTCTGTCATAAACTTATCAAATTTTAAATACCACTGCCTTGGAGCTTGCTTTAGGCCATACAAGCTCTTCTTCAACCTGCAAACCAAATTCTCCTTCCCTTTGACCTCATACCCTTATGGCTGCTGCATATAAATCTCTTCCTCCAAATCCACATGGAGAAAGGTTGTTTTTACATCTAATTGTTCAAGATGCAAATCTTCTACCACCACTAGACTTAAAATAGTTCTAATTGAAGTAATTTTAACAAAAGGAGAAAATATTTCATCAAAATCTATACCTTTCTTTTGTGCAAACCCCTTTACAACAATTCTAGCCTTGTACCCCTTCTTTCCTCCATCTTCTTCCCTCAACCTGTAAACCCATTTATTCTGCAATACCCTTTTTTCTGCAGGCAACTTAACCAGATCCCAAGTCTGGTTTCTTACCAATGAGTCCATCTCCTCATCCATGCCTTGCTCCCACTTCTTTCTAGTTTCTACCTGCATTGATTCTTCAAAACATTCTGGTTCACTAGAATAAGTCATCAATAAATAATACATTGAAGGAGAGAATCATTCAGGGGGTCTACTTAACTTGGTAGACTTTCTTTTAGTTGCAGGAGTTTTAGGTACCTGCTGCTACTCTTGATTTTCTGGTGCTTTTGGAACTTCATTTTCTTTGATTTCATCAAGCACTGTGTACTCTGTGTTTTCCGTTTCTTCTTTCTTTCCCTGCAACTGATCTTTGTACATGACCTTTTCATTGAATACTACATCTCTACTCCTAATTATTTTTTGATTTTTAAGATCCCATAAGCGATAACCCAAATCATCAACCCCGTATCCAATAAAGGTACATTTCTTGGATTTAGCCTCAAGCTTTGTTCTATCATATTTATCAATATGGACAAATGCTTCACAACCAAAAGTTCTTAGAATTGAGTATTTTACCTGTTTACCTTTCCATGCCTCCTCTGGAATGCCACCATCCAAAGCGCTTGAAGGACCTCTATTTATTAATTAAACAATAGTGTTTACAGCATTAGCCAAAAACTATAAGGGTAACCCTGCATGCAATATCATACACCTTGTACGCTCCATGATCGTTATGTTCATCCTTTCTGACACACCATTTTCTTGGGGTGTTCCAGGGACTTTCTTCTCTCTGTGAATCCCATTGTGTGAACAGTAACTGTCATACTCCTTGCTACAGTACTCGCCTCCATTATCAGATCTGAGACATTTCAACCTTTTTCCTTTCTCGTTCTCATCCAAAGCTTTCCACTTCTTAAAAGTATCAAACACATCAGATTTCTGTCTAATGCAATAAACCCAAGTTTTTCTAGTTGCATCATCAATAAAAGTAACATAATAACGAGATCCACCAAGAGATTGTACCTGATATGGTTCCCATATATCTGTATGGACAAGCTCTAACTTTTCACTCTTCTTTTGTTTCCCAACCCTGAGAAATCTAACTCTCTTTTGTTTTCCATAAACATAGTTTTCACAAAATTCCAAACTTACCTGCTTCAGATCTGGAAGCAGTTTCCTTGAGTGGAGAATTTGCATCCCCTTCTCACTCATGTGGCCAGGCATATGATGCCATAACGTTGCACCTGTTTCTATGGAAACTACAGAAATAGAATAATCAGTATTATGAGGACATAAATATAACGTACCTATGCTATCTCCTTTCCCTATGGGGTGTCAGCCACCATCTCCCAACTGCCCTGTTGAGATCATATTTCTTTTCATAGCAGGAATGTGCCTTACATCCTTTAGCAATAGCAACCAGTCATTTCCATTATTTAGCTTAATCTGTACCTTACCCTTTCCAACAATTTTACATGGTTCATCATCCCCCAATAACACATGCCCAAAATCACCTCGAACATAATCATAAAAGAATTTCCTATGGGGTGTAGCATGACATGAATCCCTTGAATATACTACCCAATAATCACTAGTATTATCTAATGCAAGAATCAAAGAATCTTGTAACACATCACCTGCTACATTAGCTTCTTGGGTAGTCTCTTGCTGCCTCTCGCCTTTCTTCTTTGGTGCTCTACAGTCTTTTTTTAGGTGTCCTTTCTTATCACAATTCCAGCACTCTATTTTTCTGAATCTAGACTTGGATCTTCCCTTTCTAGACTTGCTGCGATTTCCTGGGTTCCTTCCTCTCTCGTTTTGTCTCCCTCTTCTCTCCATGGTCAACGCATTTCCTAATGTCTCACCTGTGCTTTTTCTTCACATTTCCTCACTAAGAATAACACTAACAACATCATCAAACTTAAGAGTGTTTGAACTAGGGACAGAGTTACTTACAACCATGACCAAGCTATTCTAGCTTTCTGGCAATGAGCACAAGATTAGAAGAGCCCTAACCTCATCATCAAAGTTCACTTTTACAGAAATTAACTGACTGGTAAGTGTATTAAACTCATTTAAATGGTCAGCAATAGATCCACCTTCTGACATCTTCATATAAAATAAACACTTCGTTAAAAATACCTTGTTAGAAGCCGAGGGTTTTTTGTAGAGCTTACTCAATGCACTCATCACACCCTCTATTGTTTTTTCTTTCAAAATATTGAAGGCCACTGATGAAGCCAGGCATAGCTGTATTGTTCCTAGTGCTTTTCTGTTAAGAACCTCCCATTCTTCATCCTTCATAGGCATCGGTTGTTTTTCTTTTCCACCCAATGGCAGGTATATATCCTTCTGGTATAGATAGTCCTCCATTTGCATCTTCCATAACTGATAGTTTTGGCCGTTAAATTTATCAACCCTAAACTTTCCTTCTTCTTCCATTGCTCCCACTCGAACTAGGAACCCTTCTTTCTTGCAAGTTTACCAACCAAATAGACCTTTTGGCTCTGATACCAATTGTTAGAAAACAGGATCACAGAGCAATAACAGATATACAGTTAAATCAATAAACAAGATGGAAAACACATTAAAACATTATAGAGAGACACAAATATAACGTGGTTCACCCAAATGATGGGCTACGTCCACAAATAAATTTTCCAGTCCTTTTATTACAGTCCAGAAAGATGAAGGGATACACCCTGCAACAAAACCGTTGCACTTCCTCTTCACTCTCTCATAGTCTCTCTTCCAATACAATACAATACCATAGCCAGTTGATTTACAATGCTTTCTTTTATAGGGGAAATACAATGGGAAAATTCTAGGGTTAGACCAATACCATGGGTCCGCAATACTTTGTCCAACACACATCCCCAAAAAAAAATATTTCGGGGCTCTACCCCTGAACCCCAAGGCGGGGGGAATGAGTGTAGAGTACTCCTGGGTTACAATCACAACTAAATAATATCTCTGGATTTAGAATATTAGGCTCCACAACAAATAGAAATAGTTTAAGGCTTAAGCCTATGGTATATGATGCATACTATACCTTGTATTAAGATTTCGGTTGTGAATATATCATAGTTCCAAAATGTTACACGATGGGGTTTAAGACTTCACATGGAGTAGTGACCATCGATATTGAATCAATTTCAAACTAGAGAGATGTGGGTTTTGGGTTTGATAATGGAGACCAGGCTGGTTCCATTAATGTGTGTTGGGAAAAGTGGCAGCCCAACACAGGGTTTGGCTCCACGCTGAGGTTTGGTCATTGTGTAGTTTCATTGCTTGCCCTCTTTGCCTCTATGTTGTATGGTGAAGGAGAAAATGACAGGTATGGAAATCGTTGTGGTTTTTACAACATTAGAAGTTGGTTGATAGCTTCTCCATGATTTCATAATTTTAATTATCTTGTTGGGTTGTGGTTGCAGGTCTTAGAGAAGGAGAAGAGGGACCTGGTCTGTAGATTTGGAAACAAACCTTGCCAAGGCCATACCTTATGGTAATCCTATTAACAAGTCTGCACTTGTTTCATCTCAACTTTTTTGTTGGGACTAAGCTGGTTTCGTCATAGTTGGGGTTTGCCTGAGTCCGGGAGAACTTTGATTTGGGGCAGCGATAGTATTGGGGTTTTAAGTGGGATTTCAAAATCCTTCAGGCCTGAACTTATAAAGACTTGAGTTTGTAATTTTAACATTATGTATTAGCCGTAATGAAATTCTTGATGCCTTTAATGTGATCTACATGTAAATGGTAAATTGTGTTTTGTTTATGAATATTAAGCCAAGGCAGCACCATTGCTTCCAATGGTGCCATGGCCATTGGACGACTGTGTAAAATTGATTTAAGACTTTAATGGTTATTGTGTAAATGAATTTATACTGTGTTGTTTAATATTGTGTGGTTGATATTTAGACTTTAGGTTTTTAAGTGGCATTCGCATCTTTGGGTGCACTGTGTGGAATCGTTCTCACTATTTGCTTTGGTTCTAAACATTGGGTTTATTACAGTGCTGTGTTTTCAATTCTAGGTTATTGTTTGTATGGTGTTTTCTCTTGTTGATTTTAATGGCTGCAAAGAGGACCACCCTGTCAGTGAGATGGATTTGGGACCACACCTTACATGGCGTCGGTGCTTTCCATCAGGGCTGTGATTACATAGAGAATTTAGATTTACATTTCGTTGTTAATATGAAAATATGGAAATGTGAAATAAGTCATGGGTATACAAATCCTGCGCTGGGACTCTTTGCTGTAGGTTGTTTAGTTGACATAGTTTCCACACATGTATAAGGTTTTAGATTACTTTAGGGATTTGAATTAATGGACTATGTATTTAAATATGGGGCCGAGGCCGAGCTTACAACATGGTTACAAAAGCGAGGGCCTCATGACCTTGTTGTAGCGAATTGATTTTATTATTATAGGCCGCATACATACTGTGTATAGCGTGGACTTAGGAAACATAGAAGGACTTTACAAGATTCGATTCCTGAAATTGCTTGTATAAAAAATTTGAACTGTTTCAATGCTTAAGTTGAGATTTGTAAAAGGATTATTGTGTATTTAATATTTATTGTAGTTTTTAATACAAAGGGCATCTTATGTTATGCATGCGAAAAATGGCAAAGGTCATCTACAGGATTTGTTCCTGTAACCTTAATGTAATTACATGGTTTTAATTGTTTATATTGTAATGTTCTTCATTTAATTATTATACAATGGTTCTGAGTTGATATTAGATGGGACTATAATGTAGACCAATGAATGGTCTCGATGCTTACTCTGTTTATTTAATTTTTAATAATGATTATTGTATTGGAAATGGTTTGTTATTTAATGTACATTTAATTATATATACCTTGAAAGGTCTTTTCTGATTTTTATATGAGATTTACAATTCTTATTTTATAACTATTAGTGTGTGTGTGTATATATATATATATACTGGTTAAATACTACTAGTATACTTTGTTAGTTTTCTTGTTATTATAATTCAATGATACTAGATTAAATCCAGGTTTTAATTGTAGCATGGCTTTGCTGACAAATGAAATTTGTCAGTAGAGTATATAAGCCAAGGAAATATAGCTAGGTAGTAGATCTGAAATAAAACCCAGTTTATAGTTAACACAATTTCAACAGTAAAAATAATACAAAAATGAAACTAAGGTGCAACTCTTGTTAAACATTTATACATGAATTAAAAATGTAGAAATAAACTAAATGAATAAACCCTGGATAATTCTCACATGGAAAATAACTTACAGCCTAGGTTATAATTTAAAATGTAAGTTTTTACCCAAGAATATTAAAACAGAAAAAAAAACACATAAGGTTAGAAAATATAATGTAACCCTTTACCTACTTTAACCACCATTTCTTCTAGAAAATGGAATAGGCAATCTAGGGATTCATACCTAAAAATTTGAAGTGCTTTTAATGGCTGAACATGCACACTCAAATAACTAGCATTAACAATTCATAGGTAGATATGACCTCTGTATTAGATGGTTGAATAACTTGGGAACTACCATGTTCCACCCAACCATGACGTGGAACCGTTCCTAATTTAAATTCGGATCTTTTTGAGCCTCCAAAATTCAAGTAGCTTAGAGCTCCTGAGGTAGGGTTTCCTATCTGGTATATCAGGTCTCAATGAGTTCTCCTTTTTTCCTTGCAGAAAAATGTTCTCCAAATATTTACTTCAGAATCAAACATGCAGAATAATGACTCCCAAATGTTAGATTAGAAACCCAAGCCTTTCCTTGGATTGAGACTTTATAGAAATATTGTTTAGTCAAAGGGACAGTTAAATCCAGAAGCCTTGATTTCTTGATTTATCCCTTTTTAATTACTCTCGGTAATTTTTAATACTTTAATTTAGGAACTTTTAACTAGTTCCTAGTTAGATTTTTTGTAGATATTGTACTATTTATTATCTTTTAATAATAAATAATAATGGATGGAGCTTTCCATTTATTTTTTTCATCATTAATATTATTACTATATTTATTCTTTATACATACCATGTATAAAATACATAATAATATAACATGTTCTAACATTTGTCTTTGGGCACCATATACCATGATCCCTAGACTTAATGACACTTCTTCATTAAGGTTAAATAGGTAGATGGTTAGGTATACTAGGATACGAAACTCTAAACATCCTTGCATGTTGGATTCCCTTGTATAACATGGTAATTCTTTAGTACTTGATAAGAATACATAAATTCGAAATTTCATTTAATCACTTATAAATAAGTCTGATGACATCAATATTTTTCTCGATTCATTTTCACTCCAAAATGATCAAATTCTTCTCAATAACCCCTAGTGCTTACAAGAGCCCATACTCAACGCTTAAACAGGGAGTTACAAACTTAGCGCAATTCCATAGCTCTTCACTCAACACTAATGCTAGGATGTACTTCTACGATACACCTAGGGATACAACGACCAAGGATCTGATGCTAAGAGCTTATGCTCAACATCAACATGGAAGCCTCCAGTGTTAGTTTTTCATCATATAAGCTAGCATTATGATCTTAGGATGTTTTAATTGAGAGAATAACAAGCACAGCAATAAAACATAAGTACATCACAAGAGACAAGAGACACAAAGAGTTTTCCTCAGGGAAACCATAAAGGATAAAACCCCGCAACTTCCTCGAAGATAGAATCAGCACCAAAATAGTAAAAGCCCCAAAACAGTAAGATGCACTCCCAACAGCAGTATTCTTATTCTTGTCTAGTCCCGGTGTATTTCGTTCCTCACTAATGTGCCACACTTGAGTGAGTGAGTGATGTGTATGATAAATAGAGAGACTCACTCTCTATTTATATTCTTTCGTTCACTTGAAGTGCACTCAATCATGTCGGCCTCACTTAACAATTACTTACTAGAGCCAGCATCTCTATGAGTGTCTAATAACCCTAGTGCCCCGAAACTATGGGGACTTTAACAATGACTTGACATGACTTATTTACATTATTGATCCTCCCGATTGAAACATCGGGGCATGATAACATGACTCAAATACATAATAGATACATCCCGGAATAAACATCAGGTTACAATACATAAGATATATAGATGAATACATTTCGAAGTTACAAATACATCAACACTCCCTCTTAACTAGGAAGGTATTCTTTTGACATAATTTTCAGCATTGGCCTTCTTCTCTATATCAACTGGATCATCTCGTCATATGCATCTTGAGTCTTCTAAGTCTTCAAGTCATCTTCACTGGATCTAGATCATCTCTCGATCTGGATCATCATGGAACATCATCACTGGATCTGAATCATCTCTCGATATGGATCAACATCACTGGACTGTATCTGGATCATCACTCAATCTGGATCATCACTACTGGATCATCATGACTAGATCTGGATCATCACTCGATCTGGATCATCACTACTGGATCATCATGACTAGATCTGGATCATCACTCGATCTCGATCATCACTCGATCTAGATCATCCCTAGTGCTATCTCATGATTCTTCTCGTCACATGAAGTTCTATAGAGCTAGCCCTTTTTCATGCTAGTTGTAGGCCTAGCCTCCATGTAGGTCTTTGCCCAACACTTATATATGACCTACTCATCAGAAAGGCCCAACACTTATATCTGAGCACGTGGGAACACATCCCTTAGTCACTCGAGAAAGGCTATGCACTTACATCTGAGCACGTGGGAACACATCCCTCAGTCGCTCTAGAAATGCTCCTGCACTTACATCTGAGCACATGGGAACACATCCCTCAGTCGCTCCAGAAAGGATCCTGCACTTACATCTGAGCACGTGGGAACACATCCCTCAGTCTCTCCAGAAAGGATCTTGCACTTACTTCTGAGCACGTGGGAACACATCCCTCAGTTGCTCCAGAAGGGCTCCTGCAATTACATCTGAGCACGTGGGAACACATCCCTTAGTTTCTCCAGAAATGCTCCTACACTTACATCTGAGCACATGGGAACACATTCCTCAGTCACTCCAGAAAGGCTCCTCCACCTACATCTGAGCACATGGGAACACATCCCTCATTCGCTCCAAAAAGGCTCCTGCACTTACATTTGAGCACATGGGAACACATCCCTCAGTCGCTCCACAAAGGCTCATGCACTTACATCCATCCAGGAGAGAACACATCCTGCTCACAGTGATGGAAGGGCTTGCACTCACATCTGATCATGAGGAAACACATCCCAACAATCATACTAGAATGGCCCCAAGTCCTTAACTGAGCTACCTGGTAACTGACCAGGTGCCTCCATTCTAAGAATGGCAGTTGCACTTATATCTGACCTGCTCGTCGGAATGGCCAACACTCACATATGACATGGAAGGAACTTAATCCCTTAGCCATGACAGAATGGTTCAACCCTTACATCTGATCAAGTGGGAACACATCCCTCTATCACATCAGAATGGCTACTTAGTCCTACACTAAGTGATCCTGGTAACTGACCAGGTGCCTCCATTCCTAGAATGGCAATTGCCCTTACATCTGTCCTACTCGATAGAATGGCCAGCACTCATATCTGACATGGAAGGAACCAATCCTCTCACCATGACAGAATGGCTCAACCCTTATATCTGACCTACTCATCAGAATGGCTATGGATCTCAATAGTCATATCTGACATGGAAGGAACCAATCCTCTCACCATGACAGGATGGCTCAGCCCTTACATCTAAACATGGAAGGAACCAATCCTCTCACCATGTCATAATGGCTATGGGACTCATCACTTTCCCTTGGAGGAAACCTCAATCTGGAGAACACCAAGATTCTCCCTGAAGTACTTGAACTTTAGCCTAGCCAATGGCTTTGTCAATACATCAGCTATATATTCCTCCGTCGCAACATATTGGAGCTTCACTGCTCCTCTTTGCACCATATCCTTGATATAGTTGTACTTGATCTTGATATGCTTCGACTTGTCATGGAAAATTGGATTCTCTGACAACTTCACACAACTATAGTTGTCACAATGTATACAAGTAGCATCCAACTGGAGATCAAATATATCAGACAATAGCTTCTATAGCCATACTTCCTCACAACTAGCTGAACAAGCTGCGGCATACTTTGCTTCAGCTGTACTCAGTGCCACATAGGATTGCCTCCTGCTAAACCAAGAGATCACACTTGATCCCATACTGAAGCAACATCCTGAAGTACTCTTCCTATCGATGGCACTTCCTGCCCAATCTGAATCAACATAACCCTCTAGGTTAATCTTTTGATTTGCATTGTACTTGAGCCCATAATCAATTGTACCCTTCAGGTACCTCAAAATATGCTTTGCAGCAATCAAGTGAACACTTCTCGGATCTATCAAGAATTGGCTCAAGGTGTTGACGACAAAGCAAATGTCTGGTCTCGTGCTCATTAGGTACATCAATGACCCAATCATCTGACGATACATCGTAGCATCAACTTTCTCTGATGAAGCATCACTCAATAGCTTCATGTTCGATTCCATAGGTGTGGCTATATCCTTGCAGTCTATCATCCCAAACCTCTTCAGGATCGCTACTACATACTTCCCTTGTCCAAGGAAGATTCCATTTGTACTCTACCACACCTCCATACCTAGAAAGTAATGCATCATCCCCAAGTCGTTCATTTTGAACTCAATAGCAAGCTTTCTCTTCGTATCATCAATCAACCCATCTGTACCTGTCACAAATAGATCATCTACATATATTAGAAGCATCAACAGGTTTCCATCCCCAACCTTATAGTAAAGGTTGGATTCTGCTTTACTCTTGGTAAAGCCTAAACTGGATAGAAAACTGTCAATTCTGCCATACCATGTCGAACCTTAGGATCTTCTGCAGTCGCTCCCTCTGAAGCCAAGCATCATACTCCCTCTGTTTTCCGTACTCTATGCACTGAAACATTCTGTACTGGAGTGACAAGTAGTATCCATATAGGATCATTGTATACCAAGATCCTCTAGTTTGAACTTTTTCAAAAGTTCTTCTCACATCCATTTGTGAGCTTGTCATCCTTTATCAACCTTGTATCAAAGTTTAAGATATTCATCAAGCTCATCATGCATGTCTTATCCCATGGGTGTCTTCTGAACTTGTACAAGGCCTTCTTTCATTTGCACACATGATTATGCATGTCATGTGACTTCACTTCTAGTAGCTGTAAATGTTTCTTCGTAGTCTATGCCTTCTTTTCATGAGAAGCCTTGTGCTACGAATCTTGCTTTGTATCCCATGATGTTTCCATCTACTGCATGATGGAACTATGAACTTCTCTTCACATCTCGATACTATGCCCTGACATCATTCTTCTTGAACTAGTCTTCCTTTTCTTCTTGGTGGCTGGAAGGTTCTGCATCAATGATATCACTGCACTCATCATATTATTCTTCATTTTGAAATGTCGTCACTTGCTCTTCGGAACAAGTCTTCATTCTTCTTTGCTTGTAGGCAATTATGTATGCGGTCTTTCCTACAAGTCAAATGCATTTGTATGGTTAAAAACATTTCATAAGGAATATTTATACTGGCAAGTTCTTATGCATAAAAATATGATCATGCAACTACTTTATCCAATACAACATTCATCCATATCTCACTGAAACTTTCTAGATGCCTTCCATCTCTACCAGGACAACATTGAGATTGTGCACTAATCCAATATGTCAGCAAAGAGGTTTCATTCTAGATAAGTAGCAATGGAGAGTTTGTATAGCACCATGAGCTACTTACCCATCACATGCATATTAGTAGTATATTGTCATTAACGAAAACATCTTATCATGCATGATACATCAACTGAATATAAATAAATGCATAACAAAACAATATTATGAAATGAAAATTGAATATTTATCTTTATTTGTTTCATGGGTATACTCCTTCTTGAGTCTTCAGCTTCATCCTCTTCTTCATTCATGATAGCATCGTTTCTTATCCAAATGCTAAGGTGGATAATAAGTTCTTCAAGAGTAGAGATCTTCATATTCCCCATCGCTTGAGGGATCTTCTTTGGATGATGAGAGCTTGATCTTCAATTGCTCCCATCTTCTCTTCTCTTCTTATGATTTGAGCTTCTTCTTCTTCCAAGAGTCTACTAAAAGTAATCACTTCCTTCTGGCACACATTCCTCGCATGAATGAATCCCATGATCCTGGGAGGCTATTCAAGGTGGCCATCACCACTTCTGCATTCTTCACTTACCGCTTCAAGTTGTTCTTTGATTTGACAGACCCTTGTAAAGTATGACTGCATGGTCTCTGCATTTTGGATCTTCACTTCCTTCAACTATTTTCTCAAAGTCATATTCTGATTTATGTTTTTCCCTTGAAATAGCTTGGTCAAGGAATCAAACCTCATTGGTGTCTTTGGGGAAGACACTTGTGGTACAAGACTGAATCAACCATGATCTTCTTGGCCTTGACTATGTTCTTCTTATGAAAGGCTTCTAACCTCATCTCCCTCTAAAACTGGAACCTCTCTACTCATGTAGGTGTCCAATTCATTTTCTTGAGAGATATCATATACTTCTAGGCTTGGAAGTTGTCAACTTCGCCAATCTTATCATCAAGCTGATGTGATAGATCACTTTGAAATGAGAACTTCAAATGAAAATAGCAAAGGATTAGATCTTACCGATTTGAGGCGTCCGTCCTGGTTCTGGAGCTCGCTGATCTAGGGTTTCTCACAGAAACCATAATTTTCAAAAGTTGGAATATTTCAGAATTGATTGGATAGACAGATAGATCTCTTCAAATGGATCTATCCAATGTACTCCTTTTTTTAAAACAGTGGAAGGAAGCTCCCGGAACAGGAAGCCCTAATTTTCCAATTTCTTTTGCAGAAATGCATGTTACTATTTCTATGATATCGATGAAATTACTAATCCTATGTGTCTGAAATTTTTTACTAAGGTAACCTCACATGTCCCTAATCTACCACCCAAGGTGACCTATTACAGGACTGTTCAGAACAACAACGTTGTACGGAATGCCACATGTCACTGGTTGATCTTAGGGGTCTGATATTTGGAACACGGGAAGTACAATCTATGCCATTTCTGGAACATCTTTAGGAATTCCATTCAGACCTCTGTAGCCTAAGATATTGCAGTTCTCCCCAGGTGTCCTGTTTAGGGATGATTTCTGGAAGAGGCTGGAACCCTAACTTGGGGGGATCATATCTCCGAGAATATAGAGAATCAGAGGTTGAATTTTGGACAAAGTGCGCATCTAGATTTTATCTTCGGCCCATTCAATTTTCAGCTCCTGAGACTTCTCCAATATTGGGATATAGCGAATGTACCAAAACGTAGCAATTTTAGTATTTAGGGTTTTTCTAGCTCGGGGTCAAACTAGGGTTTGACTTTTCCGGAGATTCACCCAACCAAATTTATTGATCCAGGTCTCTAAACTTAAGTTTTGATGAGGAGAAAAATCCTATGCTGGTCTCACTCAAAAATTTCTCTTCTGTAAAAATCCCTAATTTCCACATCAAAAACTAAAAATGCTTGGAATCGAATTCCGCTTCGACAGAAAGATGCACCCTTCAATGGAGAGTCATGCTAGCAGACTTTTGCTGATATATTTTGGAGAGAGACCCAAAAAGTAAGAATCCCTAGCTTCTATAGCTACACAATGTCTTGTTCTCAAGTTAGCTCTCATACCATGTTAGTTTTTCATCATATAAGATAGCATTATGATCTCAAGATCTTTTAACTGAGAGAATAACAAGCAAAACAATAAAACATAAGCACATTACAAGAGACAAGAGACATAAAGAGTTTTCCTCAGGGAAACCATAAAGGAGAAAACCCCACAACTTCTTCAGAGATAGAATCAGCACCAAAACAGTAAAATCCCCAAAATAGTAAGATGCACTCCCGACAGCAGTAGTCTTCTTCTTGTCTAGTCCCAGTGTATTTCTTTCCTCATTAATGCGCCACACTTGAGTGAGTGAGTGATGTGTATGATAAATAGAGAGACTCACTCTTTATTTATATTCTTTCATTCACTTGAAGTGCACTCAATCATGTCAGTCTCACTTAACAATTACTTACTAGAGTCGACATCTCTATGAGTGTCTAATAACCCTAGTGCCCCGAAACTGTGGAGACTTTAACAATGACTTGACATGACTTATTTACATTATTGATCCTCCCGATCGGATCAAGGAGGAATGATAACATGACTCAAATACATAATAGATACATCTTGGAATAAACATCGGGTTACAATACATAAGATACATAGATGAATACATTATGAAGTTACAAATACATCAACATCGAGGGATCATGCCCAACAATTCCAATTATATTTTCATTTGTTCGAGAGCTTCTCGCTCAACAGAAATGTAAGTACTCATGTGCTCCAGAGCTTCTTTCTCAACAAAAAAAAATTAATTACCCATGTGCTCCAGAGCTCCTCACTCAACACAAGACATTAATTACCCATGTGCTCTAGAGCTCCTCACTTAACACAAAACATCGCATGAATAATGTGCTTCAGAGTCCACTCCCAAGACAAACAAGCATATATATATCATAAATAATTGGCTTATGCCCAATATATAAAACAAATCATCATGTTCATATGCAGTGGAGTCTTCTACCCAACATATCAAAATAAAATATGTGGATATCATCATAATCAATAGGCTCATGCCTATAAGTGTTAGGTCCAAAATTCGGGATATTACATAGTTGATTGTGAATGAGAGAAGGGCGTTGAAGCATGGTTACTCAATCTTAAAAGTTATTTTCAGGTGTATAGGTATGATGAAAATTTAAGAGCATGCTTATCCATCTTTCAATTATGTGGAAAAGCTGCACTATTGTGGTAGGAGGCCAAAGGTGTAAATAATTTACGCAGCAAAGAGTTGAGCTGGAAATTTTTTAAAAATTTATTTAAAAATAAATACATGTCATAATGGTATTATGACGAGAAATCCAAAGAATTTAATGATCTATGTTTATGAACTTTAACTATGGATGAATTCATAACCAAGTTTGTAAACCTACAACGGTCTTTACCTTATTTGAAGGAGGAAAAAGCTAAGGTTTATAGATTTATTAGTTGTTTACCTCCATCTTATAAGGAGAAGATTGAGTTTGAGATTCCTAAGAACATGGATGAGGCAATCAAAAAGGCTAAGTTGTGCTATCATTTGTTTGAACAAAGATCATAAATAACTAAAAATTGAAAAAATAAGAAGAATGAAGAGATAGATCAACGTAAAAGAGGTTTAAACCATCACCTTTCACGAAGGGATCAAAAAGTCATACTGATAATAATGATAGTAAAGAGGGTGCAAATGTCAATAGTGGAATGAAGGGTACTGGTATGTCCAACGGTGGGTGGAATACCACTATTAAAGAGGTTAAATGTTGGGGTTGTAATGGACCTCATCTATATAGAAATTGTCCTCACAATCTCAATAGAAAAATGGATCCTATAAACATGCTGCAAAAAGCTTCTATGGTCAATGATATAGCGAGGAACATACCCAAAATTAATGTTTCCTTGTAAAACAGACAGGTGGATCATCAATCTACCATCTTGAAAGTAGAAGGTAAACTTTCAAATATGTATGTTTCTATACTCATTGATTCATAAGCTATTTTAAGTTACATTGCACCAAGACTCCTTGAAAAATGTATTTACTAAGTAAACAAAAGAAAAAGAATGCATGGTTGGTACAATTAGCGACATGAATGAAAAGAAAAGTTACTGAAATAGTTAAGGATTGCAGGATAAGTTTCAATGGCATAAATACTATAGTAAAATTGAACATAATTCCGTTAGGATCATATGATATTTTGATAGGTATGGACTAGTTAGAAACTCATGGAGCCATTATTCATTGTTTACATAAAATTTTCGACTGTATGGATGAGGAAGGTAAAAGGAACATAGTAAAAGGAATATACAGACCTATAACCATATGAAAAATTTCTGCAACACAATTAAAAATATGTTTTAGGAAATGTTGTCAGTTGCATTCCATCAAATTTAATGAAATTGAGATGGAAAAACCTAAAACAACAATGGATCAATTTCCTATTTTGAATGAATTTCAGGATATATTTCTAGAGGAGATACCCGGGTTGCCACCCAAACAATATTTATATTTTACCATAGATTTAATGCTAGGTTCAACTCTAGTGTCACGAGCCCCTTATCATATGACTAATCTAGAGTTAGCAGGTTTAAGAATGCATATACAAGAATTGTTGGATAAGGGATATATTCGACCTAGTGTTTCTCCATGGGAAACACATGTGTTGTTTGTTAAAAAGAAAGATGAAACTTTTAGAATGTGCATAGATTACCAACATTTGAATAAAATTATAGTTAAAAATAAATACCCATTACCTAGAATGGATGACCTATTTGATTATATAGGCTGATAAAAAATAGTTTCAAAAATGGACCTCCGATCTAGATATCATCAGGTTTGGGTTAAATATGAGGATGTCCATAAGACTGCATTTCAAACTAGATATGGACATTATGAATTTGTGGTAATTCCAATTGGTTTAACAAATGCTCTAACGACATTTATGAATATGATGAATAATGTGTTGAGTAAATTTTTGGATAAATTTGTGTTGGTATTCATTGATGATATTCTGGTATATTCTAAGAATGAAGAGGAGCATGAAGAGAATTTAAGGAAGGATTTGGAAGCCTTAAGGGAACATCAGTTATATTCCAAAGAAAGTAAGTGTGACTTGTATAAAAAAGAGGTACAGTACCTCAGACATGTAATATTAGAAAAAAGGATAGTCGTTTATCCGACAAAAATAAAGGCTATATTGAAGTGGCCTGCACCAAAATATGTACATGACATCATATATTTTATGGGATTAATAGGATATTACCGCATATTCATAATTTTTTTTCCAAAATAGCCTATCCTACAACCACTTGGCAAAAGAAAAGAGTTAGATTTATTTGGAGTTAATGGTATTAGGATAGTTTTGACAAATTGAAACATATATTGACCATGTCACCTATACTAAAAACTGGCTGATCCAAGCAAGGAATTTGTGGTATGCACTGATGCAAGTAAAGAGGGGATAGGAGGAGTTTTAAATCAAGAGGTACATGTAATCTGTTATGAATCACAAAAACTAAAGGAACATGAGAAGAATTATGCAGTACATGATTTGTAGTTGGAAGATATCATCCATGCCATTAAAATATGACGTTGTTACTTAATAGGAAATAAACTTATGTTATTAACAGATAACATTGGGTTAAAATATTTATTTGATAAAAAAACATTAAATTCCCATCAAGCAAGGTGGATTGCATTTTTGAGTGAATATGACTTTGAAATTAAACACATAAGAGGGAAGGAGAACATTGTAGCAAATGCTTTAAGCTGACAATAACATCAATTACATTCAATATTAATTAATTATGAATATGAGTTTAAAACTGTGTTAAGAGAAGTATAAATCAATGATGAAAAGTATGGATATTGGATAAAAAAGTGTACTTAGAAAAATATAGGAACGGATGAGAATTTCTACCAAATTGATGTAGAAGGATTTTTACGTTTCAAAAACATAATTTATGTGACTAATCAGTACAAAATAAAGCGGGTTATATTTAAATAATTGCATGATAATCTGTATGCGAGGCACAGTGGATACCAGAAATTCATAAGAATGTTAGAGAAATACTTTTATTGGCCAAATATGAAAAGAAAAGCGTCAAAATATGTGGCTGGATGTTTTACTTTTCAATAGGTAAAGTCCATTCATCAACATTGTGCTCGTTTATTGCATCCTATACCTATACCTGAGTGGAAGTGGAAAACTATAACTATGGACTTTATTACAGGATTTCCAAGGACCAATAAACATAATGATTCCATTATGGTTGTAGTGGATAAACTAAGTAAAAAAACCCATTTCATATCGGTAAAGTCAACTTACAAAGCTCTTAATATAGCTGATATTTTTATGAAGGAAATTTTCAAATTGCATGGTATACCTAATATAGTGATCACAGATCGTGATGCTAAGTTAACCTCCAGATTTTGGATGTCATTATTTAAGGGTATGGATAGGAAAATAAATTTTTTCACCACTTATCATCCTCAAATAGATGGACACACTTAGTGAGTGAATCAGGTTCAGGAATACATGCTGAAAATATATGTAATGAATCAATGAGGTAAATGGGAGGATTATATTCACCTAGTAGAATTTGCATATAATAATAACTACCAATCATTTCTTAAAATGAGTCCCTTTGAGGTGTTGTATGGTAGGAGGTATAAAGTACCTTTCAGTTGGGGTAACTTGGAAGACAGATTGGCCTTAGGGCCATATTTCTTAGCACAAATGGAGGAAATGGTACCTCATATCAAACAAAACTTAAAAACAACCCAATATAGACATTAAAGTTTTGCAGACAAGAAAAAAACAACTAAAGAGTATAAAGTAGGGGAACATGTATTCTTGAGAGTCAAACAAAAAAGAGCAAGCCAATATCATGAATCTATGCTAAGTTGGCACCGAGATATGTGGAACCTTTTGAAAATTTGGCTAGAATAGGGCATGTAGCTTACCAATTGTCCTTACCTCCTTATTTAAGAATTCATGATGTTTTCCATATTTGTTTGTTAAAAAAATATGTTTCTTATCAATCTCATATAATTAATTAGGATAATGTATAGGTGGAACCCGAGGGATATTTCCTACACTGAACCAATGTGCATCCTTGATAGAAGAGAAATCTAGCTGCGGATGCAGAAGCAGATGCAAATCATTGTACAAGTGAAAGTACAATGAAAGCATTAAACTAAGGAGCAAGCCACTTGGGAAAAAGAGGAAACTATGAGACAAAACTACCCTGCTTTATTTGAAAGCTTTAATGATACTATTTTACTATACTGATTAAGTATTGAGGACAATGCAACGTTTTTAGAAGGGGGGGATTGTAGCACCCCCTAATTACTTTTGATATTATTATTGTCATTTAATTTTAAAAGAAATAAGTAAAATAAATTTTACACACACATGCACACACACACACACATATGGGAATTGAAAGTTGTAACACTTGAACAATAAATTGATAGAAACTTGGGTTTAAAAGCAATTATAAAAACAACAACATTCTCTATGGATACAAGTGGCTAGTATTCAAAATAATCAGTTATTTTTTTATAGAAGTCCTAGGAAAGACAAAAGAGAGGGGTTGTTTTTTCTTTATGAGAAAAGCATAACTTTATAGAGAGATTCGAGAGATCACTTTAAGTGAATGCTCTATTGTAATTCTTAGATGGCACAGAGATGCTAGTGAACATATTGCATATCTTGGGCTCTGGCTCACAGTGAAGCATGAGAGAATGCGAGGTCCTGAGATAAATGATTCTCACAATTACTGCCCATAACTTGAGGTTGCGGAAGAGTCAATTTAAACCCAAAGGTCTAGGAAATGGGGTGAAACTAAGCAAGTTAAATTACTAATAAGTTTCTACCACAAGGTGGTTTTATACTATTACAACTACCATTTCCACATATGTTTCACTCTTTATGTTCCCAAATATTTAAACTCTTTTTGTTTCGTGTCATAGTTTGGTTATATTATTGAATTATTTTTCATGTTACTTATATTTGAATACGTGAGAAGATAAAATGGTTAAAATTATTATATTCTTTAGTTTACTACTGAAACTGCTAGTTTACAAATCTTTTATTTATGCATAAGTGCATACTAATGTTTCTTAAATACCGACTAATATACAATATCTTTCATGTAAGCATAAACTAGTATACTAATACAAAAAAATTGAGTTTTTTTATTATTTTGACTTATTGTTAGACATAGAAACTTCTGCGGGGTTTGAAAATTTTATATTATATTCATTAGAGACAAGTAGATATAACTCTAACGCTTTTCCAAGTAAAACCCTAAACAATTCAAGTTTGGGTAGCCAACTGCTAAAAACCAAATATCTCATTAACTAGCTTAACCACATTCCAAAAGTATTTTAGTATTTACTTGTGATTACTAAGAACCCTTGCAGAGCAATGTAAACCTTCCCATTAAAGTATTGAATTAAAACCCTAGATTGCAACCGCATCAAAACGCATTCAAAAAACCAATTATTTTTACGAAAATAAATTGTAGACCCAGGTTTAGAAAACCATTAGAGAGCTTAAGATTTTTCAACGAAGACTCAAGCTCGAAACCAAACAGAGATATTAAATAAAATCTTATGTATTCAGTATAGATAACAATACTTAATCAAGCATTGCAAAAAACAAAACTTGTAAGTAACTCTTTATTACAGGTATATAGATGAAACAATATTGTTTAAACCAAAACATATGATATACAACTGGTAGTGGAAAAATTTCCCCAAAGAGTTAAGCCAATAGGTGAACTCTAACAATTGACAATGAGGTTACCATTAATGTTGAATTGTTTCAGATGGTAAAACCAACAAGAACCCTTAATACATTACGACCCAAGGGTCATTATTTTATATATAATTTTTGTTTGATCAAAGGGTCTCATATAATTATCTCATATAATTATTTGTTGTCTAATAATCACTTTAAAATCAATTCTCATTCTCATAATCATAATCATCATCAACTCCCCCATCTTCTAGGTTAGAAAGAGTTAGTTTAATTTATCAATTAAACACGACATGTATAATTTAGAGGCTGAAATGAGGTCATCATAAATATTTGATGTTCTCTCAACTAATTAATTATTACATTGATATAATCAAATTTAAGGTCTATAAATAATTTTTAATATAGAGAAATTTAAATTATTAGTCCTTTTTATGCATGCTACATGACACATCTTCCTATATAATGTCTTTTGTACAATTATCTCTTGAATTTTTCTCAATTATCAATATTATATAGTTAAATATCACCCATTAAACACCAATATTTTGGTTAATTGTAAGGAACCTTGATAAATATTCCATGTTGTATCAAATAATTAATTATTACATCCATACTAACAAATTTGATGCTTACTAATTAATGATTATTAATATTAATATATTTTTCGTTATATAGTTAAATTTCACCCTTTAAGCATCACTTATATAGTTTATATATATTCCAAGTAAATCACATGATACATTCATAAATATTCCATGTCAAATATCAACTAATTAATTATTACAACTATATAAATGACTTTAATTCCTATTGTTCAATTATTACATTACATTGATATTGCTAAATTTAAACATTAAAACTCTAACCTTTAAATTCACTAATGTATTACTACATTGATATAGTCAAATTTCAATTATTGCTATATTTATTCTTTATATGCACTTCTTGGTATGTTAGATAAATAATCTTTCACACAATTATGCATTTAGTTGTACAAATCCATATGAATCGAGCTATCATAAATATTCCATAATGTATCAACTAATTAACTATTATATTTATCCTTTTTATGTATTTTCTATTACATATCTCCTCTATAAATTCAATATCCTCAAAAGCCTTCAAACACCCAAAATTCTAGAACTTGACAATTGCAACCTTTTTTCGAAATACTTAAACTCCGCCTAGCCCAAATCATCAAATATTAAGACTTCCTACCTTTGTCATTACTAAATTTAAACAATAAAACTCTAACCCACATCCACTAACTAATTACTACATTGATATAACCAAATTTTAATTGATGATGATGATGGTTAACGTCCACTTAGGCCAAACTTACATTATATAGCTTCCACATATAAATTTGACATTTCAAACACAACATGTATAAATCTAGCTACATGTATAGAGCTTTCATAAATATTCCCTAATCTATTAAACAATTAAATACTACATCGATATAAACAAAGGACTAATTATTACATTGACATAACTCACAATTAGTAGTGTAAAGATTATCAAATTTGACCCATCAACCGCCAAGTATATAAATCTAACAAAATGTATGGAGCCTTTATATTTGTTCAGATAGGGATGGTGTACCAGTCAATCCGGAAGTATGTAACTCAGCATACCTATGTTAGATTTTGGCGGAAGTCATACCTATGTTAGATTCTCGCGGAAGTATGTAACTCAGCAGATCTATATTTGATTATGGCAAGGCCTTCACACACAAAGTAAATTCAAACTTTGACCTGTCTCCAACTTTTACGTGTGAAAAAAGGTCTCCATATTCCATGATGTATCGACCAATAAATATTACATTGATATAAGCAAAATGAGCGGTGAATATTTATTACATTGACATAGTCAATAATAACTAGTAATCTGAACACGAGTCAATTTGGACCATTTTCAAACCCATTGTTAAAGCTTTCCCAAATTCGACAACTCAGTTGTTGGAAATGCCGATCCAGTCAACAGAGCCCATGGATGTGTTGTATTTGCATTCCGTATAAATAGACTTATCTCCTATCTTATACCCCTCTATATATGTAAGAGGCACCCAAAGTAGGAACAAGAAAGTGATTTGAATCCATTTAGCGTTTCAGCTATTTTGTTTGAGTAGTGGAATGGCACTAAAGGAAGGAATGACAGTGGAGGTCCGCAGCAATGAGGAAGGATATAGAGGGGCTTGGGTTGAGGGTATTGTCAGAACTATTAAAAGAGGGGTTTGCAAAATAAATTTGAAGAAGATCGTAAGGAGTAATGGAAAGTCATTGTTGGAGGTGAAAAAGTCTATAAGGGCTCATGGAGCGTCAACGGTGGAGGTCTCTCCGGCTGATGTGAGACCCATTCCGCCACACAGACAGTGGCCACTCCATTTGAACCATGGATTAGCTGTAGAAGCGTGGGAGACAGATTGTTGGTGGCCTGGCTTTATAGTCAGAGAGGTTTCATGTGACGGTCGCCATCTTTGGTTGGTTTTATTCCGTCATACGCATATTTTAACGGCATATCCTCTTTCACAGTTACGTCCTGCTCAAGAATGGCAAGGGAAAAAGTGGACGTTGGTGCCAACGGTAAGATCTCTTAATCTCTCTCTATATTTTTAGGTTTTAGTATTAGTTTTAGCGTCTTGTATTGTACTTTGATTCAAGAAATTTTTATCGTGCAGGAAAATAATCTAAACATCGGCCAGGTAATAAGGGTTATGAGTGCTGAGCAAGCTCCGAAATCCAGTAGCCTCTCCCATTTATCCCAAGTAGGCCCTACAAACAAAATAATCGAAGCCGTGAACACCAAGGAACCATCTTCTGCTCACTACAAGCGCAAAAAAAATCCTGTGTCTATGGGTTCGCAGATAATCCATTTGGAAGAGCAGAACGAGCATTGTGGTGAAGTTCAAAATGCAGAAGAACTGAGAGAAGTAGAGGTAATGGGGATAGATGCTAAAGAAGCTACAGAGGTAGAAAATGCAGCAGAGGTAGTTCCAGCTGCACAGAAAGTCGCCAGACAAGAAAAAGTGGTGAAGACATATTTGAGGCGTAGGCGCAAATTTTAAAAGTTGTATAGCAAAATATTGATCCGTGAACCAAATTATGATATCAGTTAAGCTATGTATAGCGATGTATAAGCTAGTTCTATATCTAAGGTTTGCTAAGATCAGCTAAGCTAGTTCTATATGTATCAGCTAAGGTAGTTCTAGTTCTATATCTAAGGTTTGCTAAGTTCCATATCTTGTAGCTATGTATGGCTCTGGAAGGGCTAACATCGATTTTGCAGATCTGAGTCATTCCTATTTGTTCAAATATAGTCTTTGACGGCTTTTTGGATGTTCTTTGTTCTAGTTTATTCAAAATAGTATGCATAATAAATCCAATTAACCATATACACTACATTAAATTATGTACTTTATAATTCAGTTTGCAATTCCACTTTGAATGTTTATTTGGTAGAATTACGATCAATTTAGAATGCAATTTAGATTTTATAGATTTTATCGTTGGGTGAGCAATACACATAGCAACATGCCACAGCTCATAGCAAATAATTATGGTTGATTTAAGGGTTTTGAACTCGTGAATGTCTTGGATGGTGTAAAAGTCAAATTTAGTGTAAAAGTCAAAGTCAAATCACATCTTCTATTATGCAAGCACATCCATAATGCTGTTATTCTTTTTATGTAGTGTCCTTCTCTCTATTCAACATGTTATTTTGTGTAGTTTAGTTCCATTGTGTTAAGACACTAATTGCAATCATTGAGTTATTGATAGCCTAAGGAATTTTAATACTTGTGTAATAAGAGTATTTTAAATATTTATCTTTTTACAAGTTTACCTTATCACATTTATCTTTTGCTTATTTATAGTGTTCATGGCTCAAGAGATGTGTTCACTTGGTGAAGTTCCTTAACCTTAAGTAACGCTCCACTTGTTTACATTTTCATCAAGTTAAGATCTATGCTCGCATGCCACTTATTGCAATTCATCTTTGTGTGATATATGGTGCACATATGCCAACTTTCTTGTGGGACTTTTGCACATAGGTTCATAACCCACATTTTTGTTCACAAGCCTTAGTACCACATACAATTTTCCTTGCGGGAATTTTACACACGACTTTATCTTTCTTCATTCATAAGTCTCACAAATGGTGTGCATGTATGTGTCATTTTGAATGTTCTTCTTTATGTATTATTATATGCGCAATTGCAAGTGGAATCACAATGCGATCTTTGGTCTCATATACATTGCTCTTATTTCCATGTTTTCACATACACATACATATTTTTTTTCTTGTATTTGACACACACACATTCACTTAGAGATACAAAGATTATACATACATAGGAGTATCACTGCAATACTGATTATTTCTTTGGATTATGGCATGTGCCATTACAAGTTTGACATCAATGACAGTACATTATTTAACAATCTAAGTCTATGTGGGTAGTATGTTAGAATCTACACAGTAAAAGGAAACAATATAGGTTATGCACATTTCTACCTTTTTGTACCCTTGAAAGAACTATTGAGGCAATGTAAATATTTAAATTTTGTATGCTTAACACTCCATTCTTCTTTGTTGAGGACAACATGAATGTAACTTTTAACTCTTGTTTATATAAAATTTCTCTTTCTCGTTTCTGTTAAAAAAAATTGAGTGTGTTTTATAATGCTTTCTTAATGCAAATATATTATTCTTGTTGGAAAACAACTCTTGTGATAGAAGATGAAACTATGTAAGTGTATAGGGGTATAGGAAGAAGAAATCAATCTTATCCAACTTGAACCACTCATTTTGACTTAATAATGAAGGATTTACGTGCATTTTAGTGTCTTTGTTTGTGCATTTTCAAAAATCTTGGGAGTTTATAATTATTTGTGGGTGAGTGCACAAAGTTGAGGGTCTCTTTTGGCACTTTAGATGCAATAGAAAACTGAGAAAATAGACATCTATCAAGTGGCATGGATATTTTGAGACACTTACACAATGAATCTTGCAATGATTAAAAAAGAAAAAATGTAGGAAATTGAATGGCCTTTTCAAATATATAATTTTTTCTATTGAAAATGTTGTTAACTATCTAAAGTTAGATATTTTTTAACGGGAACTTTTTTATTTTTTGGAAAAATTATAAGGTATATGTTTTTGTGGGTGCAACGTCTTAGTCACTAAATAATGGAATAAACTTACGAAAATCGATATACATATAGAGAACATATATTACTAGTGCACCACTATTTTTCCAATAATAAATACAATATTTTTAATTTTGTTTTTACTATATAAGAGATCAAACCTCAAAAACAATTGTGGGTGCAAATTTTAGATGTCTTTCCGCGTTCTTTAGTGTAACATACAATTTTTTATTTAAATGGTTGAGAAACAAAAGAGATATGGATGAAACACTAACATTGTGTTTTTTGAGTTGAGTGATGATAGAAGATAAATAAGAAAAAAATAGAAAAAGTAATGTATTCTTATTAAAGTTTACATATTTGGAATTTGCAAAAAAACCATATTTGTTTCTAAAATCTCATAAAAAATAGAGGTGTGCAGCATAATTAGACGAATGGCTAAACATGAGCATATTGAAAATTTGGATATAATGTTGAATTAGCCATGGTTTATCATACTCCAAGGCATAGGCATGTTGAATCCGAAGCAAAGTACGGATCAAAGTACGGAGCAAACACATAGGCATAAGAATTTCATGCAAGCATGGGTCCAGGCTTAGCCTTATCATTTGGAGGGAGTACATTTTTTAATTTAAGCAAAACGGGACCGCGTTTTAGTGAAGCAAAACGGGACGCATTTTAGTGAAGCACAACACGAATGGGATTTTAAATACTACAATGAGTGCTTGTTTTGTCAATTATAATTTTATTATTTTATATCCCCCTTGACTCCCTTCTTCCCCCTAACTCTTACTAACCCCCCTTCCTCTTCTCCCTACATCTAATCCCCCCTCCTCCTATACCTATCTTTAAAATCCACTCCTCTCTCTTCCATACACCCCACCGACCCATACCACTAACACCTGTATGTCCCCTTCCCCCCACCCCTAAACCCATAACCCTCTCTCTCTACCTCTAACTCTTAAACACCCCCTATTGTTCTATCTCTAATCACTTAGCGCCCCCCCACCGAAACCCCTAAACCTCCCTTGCCCCCCGCCCCCCCCTCTCTCTCTCTCTCTCTTCCTCTCACACACAGACACGCATCCCGCTAGCACTTATCTCTCACTCCTAACACCTAAAACCTCTCTCTCCACTCTTTCTTGCTCCCCAACTCATCCAACTACACTTAGCCACCACCCCGCTATATATGTGAGGACCATGCACCAAACAAGTAATCAAAACACATGATATAGCAGCAGAACTCAAAATCACTTTTATATTAATCGCAAGCCACTTCCAGGAGGCAACCTCCTTTGAGCAAGCTCAATACAAAATAACTTCACGATACCTTCCTTGGCCTCAACACACACTTATATACTAAAAATAGGCACCAATACCATGGGTCAAAAACATGGGCCAATATAAACTATGGGCACCAATACTATGGGTCAAAACCATGGGCCAATGTAAACTATGGATCAACAAATACTACAGGCGGCTTACAAAGCATATGCGCCTCACAACAATAACACAAAATATGGATCAACAATTACTATGGGATGACTTACAAAGCATATGCGCTCAACAACAATATACTAACATATTAAAGAGAGGGATTGACATGGGTTCCTAACATCCCCTCCCCCTTAGAAAAAGCTTTGTCCTCAAAGCTTTAGATTTGGAAATCGTCGCTGTATATGGAGGAGTGTTTCCCACGTAGCATCCTTGGGCTGCATTCTATGCCATTGAATTAAGACCTCTGTGATAGAGAGAGAGCGAAGCTGACGAGTGCGCTTATTGAGGACAGCCTCCGGATCCAAAAAGATGGATCCTTCATTATCCAGTGCTGGTAAAATAGTTTGGCCTTTGATGGTGGTGCCAAGAACTTTCTTCAGACAAGAGACATAAAATACTAGATGAATGCGGGAAGAAGACGAAAGTTCCAATTTAGAAGCAACAGACCCAATCTTCTAAACAATCCTATATGGCCCATAGAACTTTGGAGCGAGCTGATGACGCCCTTTGAGTTTTAGTGAGGATTGCTTGTAATGCTGGAGACGAAGAAAAACCATATCACCAGCTTCAAAAGTGCACTCAGAACGGTCCTGATCAGCTTGTTGCTTCATGCGATTTCCTGCCATGTGAAGGTTTTCGCGCAAAAGGCAAAGGACCGCGTCAACTGCCTGAACTGGAGAACTACTAGGGGTGTAAAGAAGAAGAACTGGCGGTGCCGAAACATAAACTGCTTCATATGGAGTCATGTTAGAGGCAGTGCGGTAAGAGGTATTGTACCACCATTCAGCGAGAGGGAGCCACTTTGCCCACTGATGTTGTTGCTCAGAGGAGAAGCAACGAAGATAAGGTTCCAAGCATTTATTGATAATTTCAGTCTGACCATCCGTTTGGGGGTGATAACCTGAATGCATCTTCAGTTTGGTGCCAGTGTGGTGAAAGCGTTCTGTCCAAAAATGACTGGTGAAAGTCGCATCACGATCTGAGACAATGGAAGAAGGCATTCCATGAAGACGAAAGATCTGGTCCAGGAAAATTTGAGCAACGGAAGAGGCTGTATAGGGATGGCTGAGAGCACAAAAACTACTATATTTGGAGAGGCGATGAACCACAACCAAAATCACAGTCTTCCCTCTAGATTTAGGGAGCTCGTCAATGAAATCCATAGAAATATCTGTCCATATCTGGGGAGGTATGGGCAAGGGCTCGAGCAATCCCGGAAGGGGTGTTGTTTCACCCTTATTGCGCTGGCAGGTATCACATTCAACCACCATCTGTTGAATTGTCCTTTTCATGCCCTGCCAAAAGAAGTTGCGTCGTGCCCGTTCATACGTTTTGAGAAAACCAGAGTGCTCCGCTGACGGAGAAGCATGGAGTTCATAGAAGATAGCTTGTTGAAGAGCTGTGTTCTGGGGAAGCACCAGACGACCCTTGTATCGCAGTGAAGCACCATCCCAAGAGTAATGTGGAACAGCAGCAGGGTTGTTGTCCAAGCGTTGGATGATGTGAGATAATGAAGAGGTATTGACATAACCCTGCTGAACCGATTGCAACCAATTTGGAACAGGCATAGAAATAGCGGAAAGAGAACCTTGGTCATTAATTGTGCGAGAAAGGGCATCCGCCACAAGATTGTCCGTACCCTTCTTATAAGTGATCTCATAGTCATAACCCATGAGTTTGATAACCCATTTCTGTTGTGCTGGGGAGGATACACGCTGTTCTAGGAAATATTTCAGACGCTGGTGATCAGTCTGGATGCAGAAATGATTCCCTGAGAGGTAGGGTCGCCACTTTTGTACTGCATGCAACATGGCCATAATTTCCTTCTCATATGTAGAGGCAGCTAAATTCTTACCGAAAAGGGCTATGCGGGTGAACGCAATGGGGTGTTCATCTTGAAGGAGAACAGCACCAAATCCATTGCCGCAAGAATCACTCTCAATAGTGAAGGGCTTGGAAAAATCGGGCATAGCTAGAACGGGTGTAGTACACATAGCTTGTTTCAGCTTGTCAAATGCACGCTCAGTAACAGGTGTCCATGTAAAAGCATCATTTTTCAACAGCGCAGTGAATGGAGCTGCAAGCTTCCCATAATCCTTGACAAACTTGCGGTAGTAGCCAGTCAACCCCAAAAAACCACGAAGGCTCTTGAGTGTCTTAGGAGGTGGCCAATTGTTCATGGCAACGATTTTGGCAGGATCCACACGAACCCCTTGTGCTGAGATAATGTGCCCGAGATACTCAACTTCCTTTTGGCCAAAAACACATTTAGACTCTTTGGCATGGAGATGAGGATCAGAGAAAAGTTGCATTACAAGAGCCAGAGGCTGGAGATGTTCAGCCCATGTTTTACTGTAGATGAGGATATCATCAAAAAATACCAGAATGAATTTCCGCAAATAGGGCCTGATGTTGGGAGGAATATGATGGTCCTGTGGTCGTTAAGGTGGAAGTCCCACTAGTTCAGCAAAAACACCTGTATAACGATCCAGAATTTGTTGGGGATCTAAAGGAGTAGTGGGGGCCACTGATGGTTGCATGTGAAGGGAATGGAGCTGAGCAATGACACCATGGGAACTCTTCTTAAGGATTTTTTCCAAGCGATGTGAACTGATGATGCTGAGAGACCCTGGTTGTAAGCCTTTCAATGTGTGTTTGTGTCCATCGGGGGAGAACTGCATCCAAAGTTCAGCAAAATCCCATAATATGGGGCCAAGTGTGCGCAGCCATTGAGCGCCCAAAACCGCATCACATCCACCTAAGGGCAAGGCAAACATGTCAGAGCGGAGGTTATAATCTCCCATAGAGATACACACATTACGACACTTCCCTTTGCAAGGTAAGGTGCCCCCATTGGCAACCATGGCTTCAAAGTTGGAGCAAGGATGGATAAAACAATCAGCTTGTTTGGCGATCCGAGGGTCAATGAAATTATGAGTGCTGCCAGAATCAATGAGTATCATAAGAGGAAGCTTCTTGAAGTAACCGCGTACCCGCATTGTTTGGGGGGCAGTGACTCCAGCTAAAGCATAGAGGGATATCTCGAGTTGGTCATCCTGAGATGGAGGGTCAGTAGGCGGCTCCTGAGTGTCAACCGGAGTATCCATGACATCGGCAACTTCTTCACCAATTTCAGAGGCAGATGGAGAATCCACATCCAAGAGATAGATCTTTTGTTGAACACATCGATGTCCCTAACTAAATTTCTCATCACAATTATAACAAAGCCCTTTTTCTCTGCGTGCCTGCATCTCTGTTTCAGACAAATGCTTGATTGGGTGTGAGCGAGGAGCTGGCGGAATGGGAGGTCGTTGAGAACCCATATTGCGGAAGGGAACAAAAGAGGAGTTGGAGTGCTGTTGGGCTGCCATCTTGTCTTCTGCTAACTTAGCCAACCCCAGGGCTTCCATCATTGTGTTGGGACTGAACATTTTGACCTCAGAGCGAATTGCATCCTTTAGGCCACTGATAAAACAATTCCGGTAGAAGTCATCAGGTAATCCTTCAGTGTGATTAGATAGTTTCTCAAATTCAGTTTGATACTCTTTCACAGTGCCAGTTTGGCGAAGTTTAGTGAGAGCTCCTGTGAAGTCATCAAAAGCACTCACACCAAATCGATGCAAAAGGAGCTGGTAAAAAGCAGGACATTTTGGCTTGTCATGAGCCTTGATGTACCAACGATACCATTGAAGAGCTTCCTGTTCCAAATGAAAGGAGGCAAGTGGAACTTGGTGGACACAAAAAATATTATGAAGGCTGAAACACTGTTCTGCACGATAGATCCATCCAGTCGGATCAGTACCATTGAAACGCAGAAAATCTAGCTTCGGACCGCAAAAATTGCTGGAAGAAGAGAACCCATTAGTTGATGAAGACTTGGACTGTCATCTAGTGTTCATAGCTGAATGCTCAAGATGGAGACCGAGAAATTTTTCATCCAATTCCTGGAGTTTGGCTTGGATGGCTGCAAGTGCTTCCTCCATGATTTTTGCTCCTGTGCGGGTGACAACCATAAGCAGGAGATTTTTCAGGAAGGGATCTGCAATGGCGCGGAAGTGATCGGCAATAGATGGATCTGCAACTGCGTGGAACTGACCGGCAACAGTTCTGCAATTGTGCAACTGAAAATAGATATGGACCCCAGGTATGTGCGGCTTCCTATCGGTTCAAGGGATTCACTCGGCCACCAATGCTGTCTGACGGCTTACGTATTGGGGCAGTGCCCCTCACTCCACGACTCAGGTAAAAATGATAACCACTTGGCCACAAACGACAGCTCTTGGTTTACCTCACGGGTGGGAACTAGTCAATCAGGTAGGGGTCGTTGCCCTTTTCGCTGGCAGGTCCTCTCAATGGGCCAGCTACTTCGAGGTTCCTGTGATACTATTCACAATGAGTTTTAGGGCTTATGCCCAAGTACTTCCCATAGTTAAGAGGAGAGGGATTATTCCCAGATCCGAACATGCAATAGAAAAAAAAATTTGTGCATAAATTCCACCCAATGTTCAAAAATCGGATCTATATTGCTCAGAATTGCTATTATAGCATGTTTCCGGAACTGGAACAACCACTCTGCTTCTACCCATGAAATCGAAATAGAAATCTGGGCACTTGGTCAGAATATTTTCTCGCCGCAATTTCCGCGGCCGTCACCGAAATTCTGAAAAATTGCGGATTTTAAATCCGCGATATCTCCACTTTTAGAACTCCAAATGAGATGATTTTTTTTTTGAAACTGCGTATTTTTGAAAGAGGAATTTAGATATGTGATCTTTTTCTTCTGATTTTGTGCAGAAAGTTTTAGAAATAGATCTGAAAGTCGCCACCCAAAAAAAATAAAAAATTTCCCACTTGTGCCAAGGAAAGTGCTCTGATACCAGATGTGAGGACCCTGCAGCAAACAAGTAATCAAAACACATAATATAGTAGCAGAACTAAAAATCACTTTTATATTAATCGCAAGCCACTTCGAGGGGGCAACCTCCTTTGAGCAAGCTCAATACAAAATAACTTCACAGTACCTTCCTTGGCCTCAACACACACTTATATACTAAAAATAGGCGCCAATACCATGGGTCAAAACCATGGGCCAATATAAACTATGGGCGCCAATACTATGGGTCAAAACCATGGGCCAATGTAAACTATGGATCAACAAATACTACATGCAGCTTACAAAGCATTAGCGCCTCACAACAATAACACAAACTATGGATCAACAATTACTATGGGACGACTTACAAAGCATATGCGTCCAACAACAATATACTAACATAGTAAAGAGAGGGATTGACATGGGTTCCTAACATTCCTCAACTCTCTCTCTCTCTCTCTCTCTCTCTCTCTCTCTCTCTTACAAACACCCACATCACACATCCACAGGTCACCCCCTACGACTAACATCCACCCTCTTTCCCCCAATTCTTACTAATCCCACATCCTCCTCTCCCTACCTCTAACTCCCCTCCTCCTCCTACCCTCCCCCCTCATCGCCATTACTGAACCCTTCTCCACTCTTTGTGTCACATGCCCCAATTTTGTAAAACAATGTTATCTTATTTTGATATTATTCCCAAACATTATGTTAAATTTAATGCTAAGTGGAAACTGATGACTCAGCGGAGTCAAGGATGTGGAATGTAATTCTGAATATTTAATTCTTAATAAATAAGAGTGGAGACAACAGCCTGGGAGAGTTGTTGAAAAGAGTGTTACTGGTCAAGTGGTGGAACGAACTAGGTGGAGAGCAAAAAGACAAGTGGCAGCATCCTCAAACACTTCCTCTATTGTAGGTGGCAACTTCCCTACATTTGGGGTCATGATCCCCCAAGAAAGTGGGATCAGAGCAGGTGGCTCAATTAATGACAACTAACCCAAATAGATCTAGGCAATCTTATTAAAAGTGCCCAATGTAGAGAGCTGAGGCTGCTCATTCCAGGAGTAGAATCATTCAGGTGAATGCACTTCAAGGAATTTATTGGGAAAGGGAAATTGAAAGAAGGTGTTTGAGGGGTAAACTACAGGAAGTTGATCTAGTGCAGCTTTACAGCTGAAAGATCTTAGTGCCGTGTGTGGAGTTGGTATTGAGTCTCTGGGCTAGTACATTGTTGATTGCTCCACCTACTTCCAGCCAAGCAGACCAGAATAGGCTCAGGGGTCCTGACAAGTCATTGTTTGAGCGCTCTCCAGGAGTTGGTAGGGAGGAACGGCCTCCCATTGCTTTTGTCATACAGCTTCAAGACAAGTTTCATTATCTTTTAATTCATTTGTTATAGTTTATCTCTATATATGATTAGTAAATGAATGATGTTATGATATGCTGTATTAAAACCTCTTAGTTATTCTAGATTAAATCTGTACTGTGATGAAAGATAAATCCTACCTATGTTTTTCCCCATCTGAAGTAATCCAGATCGTACTCTAGCACAAGTAGTTTTTTTAAGTAAATAAAGTATGATAGGATTATAAATGAATTGAATATTTTTGTTCAGAGTAATGCAATGTTACTTTTCAGTACATAGATGCTTTCTAGAAGATTATTAATTTGTTTGCACACATGTCTTTAGAAATAGACCGTGCAAATAACATGTTAATACAGAATTTTACTCATAGTACTCATTGACATCAGTAGGTAAATTTTATCAATTATTTTCTACACAGTCTTTATTTACATAAACTGTACTTTTACTTGGAAATAGAAGAATTAGTCTTATCATCTGGAAGTTAATAGTTTACGTTAAGAATAGGTATAAATATATTACTGATAGCTTTTCTCTTTAGTAACAATTAATTTTCCTGTATCTATTTGAATTATAATTAAATAATATGATAAAGATTACACTAGTCCTTACTCAGCTTTAATAGCTAAAGGATAGAAGTAACTTAGAGTTTTAAGTAAATACTGTAAACTATATTATATTTTTGTAGAATTGTGTAAATATAAAAAAACACTGATAAGTATGGAGGTTCTTCAACTTTGTATTCTAAGTAATCCATAGTTACCAATTAAATTAAACTAACACAAAGGTTACAGACTGCCTTCAGTCATAACCACTATATAAACAAAATTTAATATAAACTTAAGAATGTATGTTCTACTTAAATTATAGTACTATAAATGTAAATATTGTTATTATTATTCTTAAACACAGAACAACTATAGGTTAATAATTTATAAATACAGTAATCATAATTACAAGGTAATAACATAGGAAAACACTATCCTATTAAAAATAAAAAGGGAGTAAAACCCTAGCTCATGTATTGAGCATAAACGATAAATATTAAAATATATTTTATAAATAATTCTAGTACTTTAGTAACCTAGGTTTTACTTAGGTAAATTTATTTTAAAAAATTATTGACTAACACGTGCAATTATAATTATAAAAGAAAATAGAGTCTATTGAAAACATCATATATCTAATTATTGGGATTCAAACCCTTAAAACTAATACATTACCATTACCGAAATAATAATATTTTCTTGTGTAAACTTTGTAATTATTGTAGATAATTAAATAATCCATTCTCAGTCCTTTAAGAACAAATAGACAAAATAGAGAAACAACATAATTATTAACTTAAGAGAAGATAAACCAAACAAGGGTTTTACAGGTTAAACCCTAACCTACGAATTTCATCAAATACTCAAGATTTACGTCACGGCTGTGAATACAACTTTCAAATTATAACATGAGAAAACCTAATAAATACTCAAACAAAGAAAAACTTCATTAATTTTAAAAAATGGGTATGATTCCTAAATTTTACAGAGTACAGCTCAGTGGCTAGCAATCAAAAAAAAAGTTGCAGCGAAGCTATCTTCGGAAGTAAACATTCAAAACTGACTGTGAAGCCAAGCTTCAACCAAAAACACTACACTCATAAAGCGCATCCACCATATCAAGGGTTTGATTTTAGAAACATGTTTATAATAACCTATAACAACATAAAAACAACACAATATAATTCGTGGCAAGATGATAAAGGGTATTCAAACCCTCGGTGAGTCCAACGACCACCCCAACTGCATTTAAGGAGAGAACCCATCCTTCAAACCACGGGGCTTACCCGAAATGGAGCCACGAGCCACGACTGTCGCAAGGGTTGTCTTCTTATCCCTGTATGAGTTGTACTTCCATGAGCACCTGCAGCAAGTGTAAACCCTTGTCAGCAAACCTTACTACATGTAAAAAGCTTGAAAATATTTGTCTATTGAAACTTGTTGTGTATAAAAGAAAGGTTTATGTAATCTTTACCTATCATGGGGAGTATGGTGAGCCATTTCGCGATTACTGTCACCTACAAACAGCATAGTGGAGAACCCACCAACTGTCAAAATGTCACAGAGTAGCAAGTTGCGAAGAGCCGAGAAGAAAACTGAAGATTCACCAAACTACACAGACCTTGGGGAGAAGGTTTCACAAGCAGTGAAATGCAAACAGCAAGAAGAATAACTCCATGAATGACAAGGAAAGACTAACTGTTAGGGTTAACCTTGACTTGAGATTAAGTCAAAGGTGGTTTAGGTCTTGCACATGGTTTGGGCACATGGTTTGTTGTAGCCCATGGTATCTTCCCATGGTATTGCATGTGATTAATCCTTTATAAGGATTGAGGAGACTCCATTGTAAAGTGGCCTGGAGGTGAGCAGTGGCTAGCTCACTTGGCCTGGATGGCCAGTTTTGGCCATGTAATGAGGATCTTCATTAGTGTTGGTTTTCCCCGCATGGGGTTTCCAGGGTATATTGTGTGTCTATCTTGAATGTTGCTTGCAATGTTTATTTTCTCGCAATTTTTTATTTAATGATGCTTGTTTTAACCTAACAACTGGTATCAGAGCCATGGCTTGGCTTGGTTATGCTCGTTGGTGTTTCTATGTTCAATCAAATTGTGGGGTGCATGTTCAGTGGTACTCGACACCCTAGCAGTAATTTTTTGGTCCATGTGAAACTTAGCGATAGGCAATTTTGGATTTCTCTGGATGCTAAAAGCACAAGGTATCCCTCTTATGTGCAAAGAAGGGATGTTGCATCAAGTGTGGAATGAACCACTAGGTAGGTACGAGGGTGGCAGGTGTACTTGTAGCCTAGCTTGATGTGGATCGGAGAGGTTGAGACTTCGACTATGGGAGAAATGTGAGATGGTTTAATCTCAGTTTTGGGACCAAGATTGATTAGCCATGTATGTGAAGAGAATTCCTAGAGAACTGGCGGTTACAATGGCCGATGACCCATGTAATCCGGTAGATGGATTTTTCTTGATATGGACATCAATGACAGAGTTTGGATGTAGGTACAAAGGGAGCATGGAAAAAGATGATAAAGGAAGCGAGAATGGAAAGCGAGAGGATGAAGCAACAGATGGTGATGGTGTAGTCACCATGAAGGCACATGAAAAAAAATGTAATGGAGCAGTTTGCATGTAAATGGGAATATGGTTGTAAGACCTGGTAAGGCATGCATACCCCTGGTAACTCACCGGTAAAGTCAGGAGATAGACCTAGGTGATAGGGGGGTGTATGTAAGATTCTTCGGTAAATATTTGAGGGGAGTTGGTGATTACTCCAAGTCAAGTTTAAAGGGGGGATTGTTAGGGTTAACCTTGACCCAGGATTAATTCAAAGATGGTTTAGGTATTGCACATGGTTTGGGAACATGGTTTGTTGTATCCCATGGTATTGTCCCATGGTATTGCATGTGATTAAGCCTTTATAAGGCTTGAGGAGACTCCATTGTAAAGTGGCCTGGAGGTGAGCGGTGGCTAGCTCACTTGGCTCGGATGGCCGGTTTCGGCCATGTAATGAAGATCTTCATTAGTGCTATTTTTCCCCG
The DNA here is from genome assembly GCA_001517045.1 of Pseudotsuga menziesii. Classification (NCBI taxonomy): domain Eukaryota; kingdom Viridiplantae; phylum Streptophyta; class Pinopsida; order Pinales; family Pinaceae; genus Pseudotsuga; species Pseudotsuga menziesii. The sequence goes on from LPNX010244863.1 coordinate 181,375, forward strand.
CATGGGGTTTCCAGGGTATATTGTGTGTCTATCTTGAATGTTGCTTGCAATGTTTATTTTCTCGCTATTTTTTATTTAATGATGCTCATTTTAACCTAACACTAACAATCAAAAACACTCAGTGGAGGATGTAGGCAGCACAAAGTCAAGGTTTAAAGTGACAGTGACCAGGAGAATGATGGTGGCCATGGAAGATGAGCCCAAGCAACCCTGGAGCAACGTAAAATGCAGGACAATACTGGTTTAGGTTAGGTTTCTTGAGCATTTTATATTCTCCACACACGGACAGGATTCCTCCATGTAGCCTTAAAATTATTCAACAACGAGGGTCGCGATCCATAGCTTTTGCATGGAGAAATATATTATTTGTTTGATTTTGCAGCGCAGGGTCAACTACATCAACAACCCAATAATTTGGAGCCAAACCTCTAATCATTTGCATTATGTATTATATAAACTTAATCACCAAATTATTATCGTGGAAGAGTTTACGTTGACCAAGCATGGTGTCATGTATAACCATAAACATAAACCAGACGTGGAATAAGTTAAAACCCTTGCCATAAAAACATATATTGTTTTATATTAAACATTATCATATCGAGTTAAGTGATGGTATAACTATTTTATAACTTGATTTTAATAAGTTAGATAGCATGTGATATATGTTATGTTTTTAGATTAGGACATAGTTGGGTCTTAATATAGTTTTTCTAGAGTGCATATTAACTATTACTAGACCATGGTGACTCCACATCAGTAGAGCACTCTCTGCCAGCAACTAGGAGTGTGGCTGTAGGCATGTACCCATCCCTCATGGAAATCTTTAGTTGTCCTGCACTGATCCTCATGATACGGTCTAGTTCCGGTGAGGCTTCGACATCTATGAAATAGGTGTCTTTTCGTACGAGTCATATAGAAGATACTTGGATTCTTCCTACACGGAGTACTTCGAGTGATCCCATCATGATGGATGTGTCGTTGCCTACAACTATGGTAGCTCATCAAGCTAATATTGAGAGTGTTGCAGAGCCTAGTCCTTCCTCTTCGCGGACAGAGGAGGAGGACCCTTATGTGCTGCCGGCATGGGCAATGCAGACTTCTCACATACATGACTCCCTTGATAGTATTTTCCCTTCAGATGAAGCGATTATTGAGGCCATGTTGGGAGTTGAGCCACCATGGGAGGAACTCCATCATAGATCTTACTTTCTTCCTGAGCTTCACCACTTGGAGCGTGAGGACTTTAGGGTGGTTCTTAGTGAGAGAGTTGGTAGTCCTATGGTTCCATTAAGCTCTCCTGGTCCGATGGTTGATGGAAACATGACAAACATATATTCAACGATTCCTATCAATGTCTCTCCTGATCTTGGCGGGATAGAGAATGTCTATATTGGGGCAGAATTTTCCCATGCTGATATTCAAGAATACACTGAGCTATTTAAATAATTCTGTGATATCTTTACTTGGTCTTACAATGAAATGCCAGGTGTTGACCCTCGTATTGTCGAACATGAGATTAAGACTTATCCCAACGCTAATACTGTTTGATAATGCTTACATGCGGTGAATCCTAGGAAAGCAATCGTGATTAAGGCAGAGATAGAGAAACTGTTGAAAGCCAGTTTTATCTATCTCATTCGCTTGATGGAGTGGGTTTCAAACCCCGTTCTGGTGGATAACAAGTAGGGAGTGATCTGCATATGTACTCACTTCGGTGATTTGAATCGTGCATGTCCTAAGGACAATTTCCCCACAGCATTTATTGATCATATTTTGGATGAGTCTGCGGGTAGCGAAGTTTTTTCCTTCATGGATGGATTTTCCAGATTTAATCAGATGCAAATTAAACCTGAGGACCAACATAAGACTGCATTTATTTGTCCTTGGGGAACTTTTGCATATCGAAAAATGTCTTTTGGCCTTAAGAACACCGGAGCTGCTTTTCAATGGGCTGTGACCTTGATCTTCCATGATCTCAAATCAATTATCAAAGTATTTTTGGATGACCTTGCTCCTCATTCTCGTATGAGAATGCGTCATTCCTATCATTTGAGATTGGTATTCGAAAGATGCTGCCATTATTTGGTCAGGTTAAATCCTCACAAGTGCATCTTTTTTGTGAATTCAGGTCGCTTGTTAGGATTCATCATTTCTAAAGATGGTATAAGAGCTGACCCTTTGAAGGTAGAGGCAATACTTTAGTTCTCTCCCTCGAAAAATATTCGTCATCTTCAATATTTGCAAGGCATGGAAAACTTCTTATGGAGATTTGTTGTCAATTTTTCCAATTTTACTAGAGGCTTCATGCGCCTTTTGAATAAGGACACCACCTTTTGTTGGGATGAGTGAGCCCAGGAGTCCTTTGATGCACTCAAGCGAGCCCTAGCATTGGCCTCAGTGATTAGTCCCCCAGACTATAGCCGTGATTTTCTACTTTATGTGGCTGCGTCCATGGAAACAATTGGTATGGTTTGGTTCACGAGGATGAGGGGCTCTAAGAGCATGTAATATACTATCTGAGTTGGAACCTTGTTGACACAGATATTCATTACTCTCATGTTGAGAAGCTCACTTTAGCTACCGTACATGCGGTACAACGGTTGATACATTATATTCTCCTTTGCCAGACCTTGGTTGTGGCCCATGTAAATCCATTTCAATTCATCCTCACTCGAAGGATTATTAGGGGAAAATATAATAAATGGATTGTCATCCTACAAGAGTTTGATATCGAGTTTGTTTCGGAAAAATCAAAGAAGTTGTTAATTTTTGCAGAGCTTATGTCAGATTTCCCAAGCGAGGACGAGGAGTTGGTTTTTGAAGATAGGTTTATCGATGAGCACATCTTTTTAATCTCAACCTTAGAACCATGGTATGGGGATATCATTATATATTTACAAATATTGAAGGTCCCTACTCACCTCTCACGGGATGAACGACGTTGATTACATCACGTGTCTAAGAATTACCTCATAGTGGATAACACTTTGTACCATCGTGGGATAGATTCCATTTTATGACATTGTTTAACTCATGAAGAGGCTGAGGTAGTACTGAATGATTGCCACAGAGGGGCATATGGTGGTCATTTATCTAGGCTTTCTACAGCCCAAAAAATCTTAAGAGCAGGTTATTTTTGGTTTTCGATCTTTAAGGATTGTGTAGATGTGGTCAAGAGGTGCCACCCTTTCCAGGTGTTTGCACATAATGACCGCTCGAAACTTGCGCCATTACATCCCATCATCACCGCCAGTCCCTTCACTAAGTGGGGGCTTGATTTTATGGATTTCAACCCAGCTTCAGCTGGGGGGCATCATCATATCATAATGGCTATTGATTACTTCATGAAATGGGCTTAGGCCATGCCTACGGTAAAATCCAATGGTGAGATAGCCACACACTTCATATTCAACTAGATTATTACTCGGTTCGGGATTCCGAAAGAGCTTGCCACTGACCATGGCTTGCACTTTTAGAATCATATGATGGAAGAATTGGCATCAAAGTTAGGGTACAAGCAAGAACATTCCTCATCTTACTACCCTCAAGCAAAAGGACAAGTAGAAGCAAGTGAACAAGTCACTCAAATCCATTCTCCAATGAACCATCGCACAAAGCAAGAATAATTAGCACTTCATGTTATATCCTGCTTTGTGGGCATATAGAACCGTTGTTAAGACTACCATGGGTTTTTCTCCATATCAACTTGCACATGGAGTGGAGTTGGTATTGCTGGTTGAATGTGAGATTCCTTCCTTAAAGATAGCCATAGAACTCTTACTAGGCACTTCACCATTGGAAGAGCATTTGGTCCACCTTGAGCAACTTTATGAGTAGCGTCGAGATGCCTTGGTGGCTCTAGAAGTCAATAAACGTCGCATAAAGGTCTAGTACGATAAGTCTGTCCATCCAAGGAGGTTTAGTGAGGGAGAATTGGTCCTTTTGTGGGATTAGCCGAAAGAACCCTTGGGGGTAGGAAAATTTAACCCCATGTGGCGTGGTCCTTGCGTCGTCAAATGTGTGTTAGAGAAGGGCACTTATGAGTTAGTGGATTATGAGGGAACGGTCTTGGCGGAGCCTAGAAATGGGCTCTATCTCAAGAAGTACTATGCATGATTTTCAGCCAAGGCTGGTTATTGTATATTATTGTACAGTTTTGCATAGTTAGGTCTTTTTCTTATAGTGATCGGGTTTGTGATTAGTTTTTGTTTCTTTTGGCAAATGTTAATGGAATCTTTCACCTAGATAGGATTCACGGATGGTGCAAGTTGTCACACTCAACACTCAGCCTTTGCTTCTTGGGTGATTTATACTCCTATGGGGCAGGTATGGTCTTCAGGAGGCATATGTTTATGACCATCTTCAAACAATGTTGCTGAATATAGTGCCATTATTGAGCTTCTACGGGATGCCATTTCACATGGCATTCCCTCTCTTGAGGTACATCTTGATTTGGAGTTAGTGGTGTCATGGCTTAATGGTTTGTACCATGTTAGAGATCTAATGTTATTAAGAAGATTCTTGCATGTGAGATTATTAGAACGACAATTTGACAATATAACATACATACATATTCCAAGAATTAATAATCAAGTTGTTGATTCATCTGCTAACTACGTGTTAGATTGGCATTTGTTTCATACACAATAAATTCATCATAAACACAAATTTTTACACATGTAAATAAATAAACCGATCATCATAAAATTTTTATATAATATCCAAAATGTGGTAATACATAGTGTCATGATACAAAAATGGGGCTCTCGAGCCACCAAAATATAATACACAGTAATACAAAATGTATAACTCCTAGGTATCTAAGCCTATGGAGGAGGAGGGGGGTTGTGATCATGGAAGGTCACTACGGCTCTAGCTAGCCATTGGAATAATCTCACCCATGCTCATGGTACACCCACCACCTAGCACTGCATAGCCTCAGGCAAGTCCTCCACTTGTGCCATGGGAACTCTATGTGTCAACCTCACAAAGTTTGTATGAATGCTCTGGTGCATCTGCTCCACATCCACACCTGTGATATCATCTCCTCTTCCCCTTCGTCTGTGAAGAGCGAAGCCTTCATGCCACCATGGTCCCACATCTCCATACAAATGGTAGATGTCACTATGTATTGTCACCCAAAAAATGCCTTTTGATTCCAAAAAAATCAACAAACCAAAAAGTCAGACAAGGAAAGATGTTATCTTTGGTAGTTGTGGAGTCATGTCACCTTCAAGTAGAGTATTGTATATCACATCCATTAGTTAAGTTTATAGTTTGAATTTAGGAGCTGTACTCATTTATCTGAGTTTATCTCCATCGATTGGTTAAGCTTCTAGTCCCCATGGAGCCTTTGTTAATGCCTCCTGTGTCGCAAAGATGTCCCAATTTTGTATATCAAGTCTATGCTACCTTTATTCAGTCACCACTCATCGTTATTCTCTTGTTTGAAGAAAGTTGAAACCTGAGTCGGCTATTCCTCAGTTATTTGAATTTGCATGTCAGCCATTCCTAGTACAGTTACTAGTTTGTGCACCTTATGATTGATTCCTTCCACATCATACAACTTTGCTGAATACCTCATGTTGGATGATGGGGGATGCCTTAATGACCTCCTTCCAGCAGATTTCATCCCATAGACTTCAAATCATTTATTCTGGGATTGGAATCTAGATTCATTTTGAGTGCCTTGAGACTTGCAGTCATCAGTGGCAAGTTCTCTCCTCATCAATAGTATTTGGGAATATATCAATGTCCCCTGATTGATGGATCCTCTCAAGTGTTCGACCTCAACACATTTATTCACACTTGTTAGTTTGCACTCTAGTGCCTTGATTCCCATTTTCATTATCGGTGGGTGATCTCGCGTCTATTACCGGTATACATCAATGACTGGTAATTAGACAATGGACTACTATGTTTGACCTCGACACCTCTATTCACATAGTAGGACATGTACTCGTAGAGGCTTGTGTAGAAGACCTTCCAGATTGGTGGCATCTCTTATATGCTACCTCCTTGATCGTGCCAGTGTTCATGAGATTTTAGCTCTCGTGACTTGATTCTAGTATATGTCAGACATTTCCAGCCATTATGGAGATCTTAATCCATTATATATATTTATCCATTATGGAGATCATGGTCCTTTATATATCTTCATCATGGAGATTCTGATCTATGTATATTGTACGCGGCGATGACCACTTATGTGATATCTTGTATCATGCCTATTCATGGCCATTGTACTCTTATGTCTCCAGGACTTCTATATGTATTTGTAGTATGTGTAGAGTTGTATCATTGTACTATGTTGATTGGATGGCTAGTCTTCCATTTGGGATCCTTCATCACTTCGCTTCTGAGATGCACTTATAATGTATTTCGGCCATCGTATGATCTCTCTGAACTCACACATTAGGGGGCATATATTATAGCTAATTTTACAACTCTAGGTGAATCACACTTGTATGGCCTTCCCCTGTCCCTCTGGAGACTCCTTAGACCCCTTGGACCATTTTTTGTCCTTTGTTGTTTTCTTGACCATCCCTAAAAACATGTGAAAATTAATACACATGACTTTTAAACCCCTAATCGCGTATATACGGGGGTTCGACCCCTAAAACCATGCACATCGAGATGTGTGCATAATCCAAATCCTTTTGGAGTTTTCGTTGACATGGATCTGAATCACTTGAATCCTCTCCTTCCCTATGCCTTGAGATCGCTCAGATTCAACCTTTCATTACCCCTTTGAAAAGATATATAAGGAACTCTATGGTACATTGAAGGCATATGAGAGAATTGAGAGAAAAGAAACTATAGTCTACTATTGCTGAAACTTGTGTTTGAGTTTGCATCCCTTTGTCTCTTGGAGCACTTTTTTGTTCTTCCCAAGCTTTTCTTTTGCTTGTGATATTGCTATTGAGAGATGGAGGATTGAGGTGGTGGAGGCCCAAGTGGGGGATTCAGTTTCTCCGATTCACAAACATGCTAACAGAGGTTGTATCCATTGTAATCTATGATTTTATATTAATATAAATATCTTTTCCTGTCCAATAATGTATGTTTGAATGAATATTTTATCCATGGATGTTTACAAATGTTTATACATTGTTGATTATATATGATAGAATAGATCTAACACCAATATATATAGTATGCTTGTATTGTTTATTTGTTGTTGAGGAAGTGATTAATCAATACAAGCTAAAGTTGGAAATCTCAATGGGGATCTACTTCAACCGTCCAGAATAAGGTACGAGATATGATCCTTTAGTGTTAGATATTTTATTTCTATTGCATATTGGAAAAGATTGATTTCTAGAGTCAAGCTATCTATTGTGGTACCCCAAGCCATATAAATTTCTCTTCGTAACAAAAATAATACATGAATTAAAACTATGGTGCAAAACCCTTGATGAACATTTATAAATGAATTAAAATTGCAGAAGTAAACTAAATCAATAAACCCTAGATAAATCTATCATAAGAAGTAAAGTACAACCTAGGATTATAATTTAAAATGTAAACCCTAGAATATTCAATGAGAGAACCAAACACATAGGGTTAGGAAATGTAATGCAATAATTTACCCAACATAGATAGCACTGATTCTAGAAAAATGGAACAGGAAGTCTAGGGATTCATACTTGTAAATTTGAGGCTCTTTTAATGGTTGAACCTGCACACTCAAAAAACCAACATTAACAATTCATAGGAAGATCTGACCTCTGTATTAGATGACTGAATCACTTGGGAACTACCATGTTCCACTCAACTATGACCCAGAACCATTCCTGGTTTCAATATGGATCCCCCTCGAGATGGACTCCAACATGCAAGTAGCTTAGAGATCCTAAGGTAGGGTTTCCCATCTGGTATATCAAGTCTGGATCAGTTCTCCTTATTTTCCTTCCAGGAAAATATGTTCTTCAATAATTATCTTGAGAGCAGAACAGGAAGAAAGAATGACTCCTGAAATGATATATCAGAACCCTAAGCCTTTCCTTGGCTTGATACTTTATAGACAAACTTTTCAGTCAAAGGGATAGTTAAGTCAAGAAACCTTTATTTCTTCATTTAACCCTTTTTTATTAATTTGGGTAATTTTTTTAATACCTTGACTTAGGAACTTTCAACTAGTTCCTAATTAGACTTTTTGTAGGTATTGTACTATTTATTATATTTTAATAATAAACACTAATGGATGGAGCTTTCCTTTATTTCTTTCATCATTAATATTATTACTATATTTATTCTTTATACATACCATGTATAAAATACATAATAATATAACATTTGTTAGCATTTGTCTTTGGGAATCATATACCATGATCCCTAGACTTAATGACACTTCTTCATTAAGGTCAAATAGGTAGATGGTTAGGTCTACTAGGCTATGAAAATCTAAACATCCTTGCATGTTGGATTCCCTCGTATAACATGGTAGTTCTTCAGTACTTGATGAGAATATAGAAATTTGAAATTTCATTTAATCACAAATAAATAAGTCTGATGAGATTAATATTTTTATTGAGTCATTTTTACTCGAGAATTATTAAATTCTTTTCAGCAACCCCTAGCACTTATCATAGCCCATACTCAATGCTTAAATAGGGAGTTACAAACTCAGTGCAATTCCAGAGCTCTTGGCTCAACACTAATTCTAGGATGTACTTGTACAATACACATAGGGATACAATGGCCAGGGATTCGATGCTCCAGATCTTATGCTCAACATCAACATGGAAGGATTCAGGGTTTATGCCCAACAATTTCAATTATCTTTTCATGTGATCCAAAGCTTCATGCTCAACAAAAATATAAATACTCATGTGCTCCAGATCTCCTCTCTCAACACAACATCAATTACTCATGTGCTCTAGAGCTCCTCTCTCAACACAACATCAGTTACTCAAGTGCTCTATATTTCTTTGCTCAACACAAACAACTTATCAATCATCAATCATGTGGTTCAGGGTCCACGCCCAACACAAACAAGCATATATATATATATACCATCAACAAATGGATTATTCCTAATCATCATGTTCATATGCAGTGGGGTATTCGACCCAATATATCAAAATAAAATATCAAGATAACATCATAATCAATAGGCACATGCCTATAAGTGTAGGTCCAAAATTTGGGATATTACATACCTCCCCGCTTAAGAAAACGCTGTCCCTGGTGTTCTAGGGACTCAGAATGACATCATGAAGCAAGGAGGGGTAATCCTTTCTCATGGTGGCTTCATTGTCCCAAGTAGCCTCATCGGCCTCAAAGTGCTTCCATTGCACTTTAAATTGGACTATAGTGCGCTTCCTGAGATACACCTCTATCTTGTCTAATATATGAATAGGATGAGGGGTAAACTCCCCATCAGGTTCCACCTATAATAAGGACCAATCCAATACATGTTTAGTATCATAAACATATTTCTTTAACAAGGATGCATGGAAAACATTATGGAATCTTACATACACGGGTAACACTAGCTCATATGCCAATGCCCCTTTCTTGGAAAGTATTTCAAAAGGTCCACAAAATATAGGTGCTAACTTACAACACCTACCCAAGCTCAACGAGATTCAGTTTGCTTTTACTTTCAAGTAGAAATGATCTCCTATTTGAAATTCTTTATCTTTTCTTTTTCGATCTACGTAGCTTTTCTGGCGGTCTTGTGATTCTTTAAGGTTCACCTGGACCTTGGTAACCAGCTGTTCCAAGTCCATTAATAAATTAGGCCTAAACATGAGCTGACCGACTGGCATATCCCAAGTAACTGGTGTTCTACACTTCCGTCCATAGCGTACCTCAAAGGGACTGATCTTCGAGGAAGTCTGATAACCGTTGTTATACGCCAACTCTGTAAGATGCGAGTAGTCTTCCAACTTAGTGGGGTTGTTCATGACATACATCCTAAGCATGTCTTCAATAATCTGGTTTAATATTTATGTATGTCCTTCTATCTGTGGGTGATACATAGTGATAAAGTTCAACTGCATCTCCAATCTGGCGAATAAAGATCTCCAAAAATTTCCTATAAACTTAACATCTTTATCTAAGATGATTGCCTTGGGTATCCTGTGTAATCGAAATATCTCCTTCAAGAAGATGAAGAAAGTGTTCACTACCTTGTAGGTTGACTTCACAGTAATGAAGTGTGCTTCTTTTGACAACTTGTAAATCACTAAAAAAATAGAATCATTTTGCTTCTTCCTTTTTTTTAGACTGGTGATAAAATCCATACTAATGACCTCCCACTTCCATTCTAGAATGGGTAACGGTTGCAGCAACCCCAAAGGATGCTTATGTTTAGCTTTGACTAACTGACATTCCTGAAATTTAGCAATAAACATCGCAATGTTGGCCTTTAACTTAGGCCAAAAAAAGTCTCTTGATGGTTGAAATCATCTTTTGATATACTAGGTTCCCTGAGTAGGGTTCTCGATGAAATTTCATGAGGATTCTGTACCAAATGTCCCCTCCTAGAACGTACAATCTATCCTTGGACCATAGCAGTCCAGATTCATCTACCTTGTATTCTTTTTTTTATTTAAACAACCTATCTTCTTGGACTTTCTTGAGGATTTCCACATATAAGGGGTCAACTTTGTTGGTCACTCTAATCCTCTCATGCAAATATGCATCAATTTGACTTAAAGTCACCTCATATAACATATGAGTTCGTTGAGTCAAACCATCGCAAACCTTGTTTTCTTTAACCTTAATATGATTTAGCTCGAAATGGTACTCACTAAGGAAAGCCAACGACCTAGATTACCTTCCATTTATATCTGGTTGATTGAATAAATTTTTTAGACTCATATTGTCTGTCCTCAGAAGGAACTTCCTTCCCATGAGGTAGTGCCTCCATATCTTCAAAGCATGGATGATGGCTGTTAACTCAAGATCATGTGTGGGGTAATTTTGATGATACTCTTTTAAATTCCGTGATTCATAACATATCACATGATTTTTCTGTAAGAGGACTCCTCCAAGTCCTTTCTTGCTTGGATCCATGCAAACAATGAAATTCCCATTGGGAATCACAATTCGTAGTATCGGTGCGGTCATCAAAAGCTGCTTAAGCTTTTGAAAAATTTCTTCATACTTAGTAATACATAGGAACTTATTTACTTGATTTTGCAAAGTGGTCATGGGGAAAGTGATTCTCAAGAAGTTATCAATGAACTTTCAATAATATCTAGCTAATCCAAGAAAGGACCTAATGTAAGTGACACTAGTACGGGTAGACCAATATTTTATGGCTCTAATATTTTTTGGGTCCACAGCTATCCCTATTTTGGAGATAATGTGACCTAAATGCTGTATTTGTGGCTTGTAAAAATCACATTTACTAAGAATTGTGTAAAGCTGGTGTTCTCGTAACACTCGTAGTACTATGCGAAGGTGCTCTTCATGTTCCTCTTTATTCTTGGAATAAATTAGGATGTAGTCTACAAATACCAAGACAAACTTATCAAGATACTTACTAATCATGTTGTTCATCATTCACATAAAATTTACAGGTGCATTGGTCAACTCGAATGAAATCACTACGAATTCGTAGTGTACATACCTCATATGGAAGGTGATTTTGTGAATATCCTCATTGTGAATTCGTGCCTGATGGTACCTAAATCGTAGATCAATATTTGAAAAGATTTTAGATCCTTCCACTTGATCGAACAAATCATCGATCCTAGGGAGTGGGTATTGGTTCTTGATAGTCATTTTTTTCAACCAAGGGTAATCGATGCACATCTGCATCATACCATATTTCTTTGTTACGAACAGTGTGGGTTAGATATACCCTTTCTCTATCAATTCCTGCAACTACAGTTTGAGTTCCATTAACTTAGGTGCACTCATGCAGTAAGGGGCTTTGGAAGTCAAAACTAATCCTGGTGTTAGATCGATGGAAAAGTCTAGGTATCATTTTGAAGGTAATCTTGGGATTTCCTCAGGAAACACATCCTTGAATTCTTCAATAACGAGAAAGTATTCTATGCATTGTTCTCTTTCAGACTCTATGTCTCGGATGTTTACTGCAAACAACTTGCAGCCTTTCCTAACGCATTTCTTTTCTTGTAAATTAGATATTTTCTTTATGGAAACTTTTTTTGGAATTCCTTGAACCTTCACTTGGTTCCCTTGGATACCAATACATAAGATTGACTTGTGTAAGAAATCAAGCATGACATGGTGCTGCTCCAACCAATCCATGCTGATAAGTCTATCATACGATCCTAAGGGTAGGATGTTCAGGTTTACCTCACAATTTGTAACTATTTTCGAAACTATTCGTTTCGTACCTGTGGCTAAGTGTACCAGCCAAGGTTTATCATGCTTTACTTTACCTAGTTTGCATACATCAACAATTTTAGGAAAAACATCGCTCTAACAATCACATGGATCAATAAGTATTGAAATAGAAGTGTTCAATATCTTACCTTCCATATCAACCATAATAGCTTGATGTTCTTCCTGTCGGCCATCCAATGCTGCATAAATGCGCGGTGTTCCCACTATGTCCTCAAAGGTTGGTTCCTCTTGTAAGTTATGACAGAACCCATTGGGATTGTTCTTACAATCCTTGGCATAATGAGTCCTATTGCATTTCCAGCACATTATCTATAGCGAGGTAGCATTGGCTCTAGTTGATATTGGCTTGTTAACATTAGGAGCTAGTACATATGGCTTTGTACCATATTTGTTGAAGTTCTTGTTTGCTGGAAAATTGTTATTCTGTTTTATGTATGACTTGGGGTTAATCCCAGGTTTGCAATTATCAGAAAATTTCTTCGACTTATCTCTATTTTGGTTCATGTTTAGCTTCCCATGCTCATAGTAGAGTCTGGCCTTGTGTAGTGTGGTATCCAAATTTTTTGGCATGTCGATATCAATCCTTTCCTGAAAGTTGGGAGGGTGACATCCTAACTACTGCTGGATATTTACCTTTTCGTCCTTAACGTATGGTTCATAATGTAACATATCTAGAAATATGTTAATAAAATCGTCCATAGTCATCGACCTCATACGTATCTCATGGAACTCTTTCACCTTTCAGTCAAAGAACCTTTTCGACATATACTTGGAATATTCTTCAAAATTTAATCCCAACGTATTTTTCTTAGCTCATATTTATTGGTGTATTTTGAATCCCTCCACCATCTTGCTACCTTTCCATTTAAACTATAGATGGAAATTCGAGCCTTCATCTCACTTGAGTAGTTATAAACTTTGAAATATTTGCTCATACCCAGAAACCACTCTTCAGCTTTTTTCTCGGTGTTTACTTCACCTTCATAGGTTGGGGCTCATATTTTTCTAAATACCCCCCTGAACACTGTCATCGCTACTTTGTTTCTTTCTACGATTTGAAAGAGATCCATCAATGGAAGGCCTATGATGATCTCCTTTCGCTGTTTAAGGGGTGCGTTCCTCTTTTCTTTCTTCTCTTGGGATGCTAGCCTGTTTATGGTAAGGTTCTCTTTTGGATCTGTTTGTGGACTGGGTAGGCTTTCCCTGCAGGCTTCCTCCCATCATATTTCTCAATAATGCTTCATTAATCACTTGTTGTTCTTTCCTTTCGTTCAGAATATCTTCTCTGATACTTTGCAATTCTACTTGAAGACTTCCTATAGTCTTCAAAATATCGAATTTAATTCCACCACCAGTTCCGCTTCCGAGGTGGGGGTGTTCATATTTCCTTGTCGGCCATTATCTTCTTCAGTATTCATATTCTGAACTGTCCTGTAATAATTTCCTATATTTGCAAAAAAATTAATAACATAAAAAAATTTGTTAGTAACAAAATTCAATAACATACTTTATTTTCTTTGCAGTGAATGCTTGGTACGCCCATATGTATCTTAATATTGAAACTATGATTTGATAACACTTGTAATGTCCCCAAAAATTGAAAATAAAAAATATTTTTGTTAGGATAGTAAAAAATACCTATGCAGAACATTATTTAACTTGCAGAATATAACGTACACTAAATGTACGACTGTTTGATCATAAGTTATTCATACGTTCTATCATCTTACCTTTAGTTTTGATTGTTACCGTATTTTACATTATGATGTCATAAATCTGATTTCTAAGCTATTCTCGTGTGCTTACATTGCTGTGTATGTGCAATTTCTTGATTATATACTTTGTTCATTTCTACATCATTTTACTTGTTATTTACATGGTTCTAACTTAACTTTGTTTTTGGAACTAAACTGGGCGGAGTGGTGGGACTTGTTTTCCCATGTGACTATCTGAGAGGCAAAATGTCTACTTGTATAGTAGGCTTACTTAGTTCCATTCGAACTAAGGCACCTCTTTCATTATGTGCAGATTTATACTTAGCAACGAAGACATTTTCAAGGAGTGCTGAAATTTTGATCATTAAAACCCTAAAAGTTGTTTTTAGGGTTCCTTAAAGAATCAGATTAATAACAAGGTAATTACTAGGTTTATCATCTATACACCCAAATAGATTATCTATGTGATGCCTACTATTCATTTTGTAATTACAGATCCACTCTTCTTATCTTAATCTATTTGTAATTCATGTCTACTGTATTAAAATCATTAATACATCTTTTATTTATTCTTGGGAGGTTATAAACTTTGGTTAAAGGACCAAATCTTGATTTTATACATAACAATATTACTAGGGAATATTTCACATGCCATGGTTTATAAGCTTAATTCTTAGGGAAAACAGATACACAAAGGTTTAAGGCTTAAGCCTATGGTTATACAATACCTAAAATACTATGCATAGTATTTGACTTAGGGTTGGCACATATATTACATGGTTCAAACATTATACGTTTGGTTTTTGACACTATGCAATGGGAAGGTGGCAATGATATTGTGTCATTTGAAAACTGTGGAGATGTGGGTTTTTCCATTGATAGTGGACACCAGCTGGTGCCATTAATTCGTATTGGAATTTTTGGCAGACCCAACATAGGGCTTGGCCCCATGATGGCTTTTCATTTCGCTTTGATCGTTGGTTGTTTGGTCTCGGCTCTGTGTAGAGGTGTGAAGGCGACCTCAAGGGCGTCGAAGTTATGGCAACGTTTGGCTTCACAGTGTTTGATGTTTTCTTTGCGGATCGCTAAAATTTCATACTTCTCATGCTTCCTAGTGTTTCGTGGTTGCAGGTGACAGGGATGGCTCAAAGATGTGGGATTCGTAGCATGACTATGAGCCGTGGGTTAGCATTATGGTAATCCGGCTAACAAATATATGCTCACCACCTATTGGATTTTAAAATGGGTTGTAACTGGTTGTAGTTTGAAGTTTTAAGATATCTGGTTTCAATTTCCCTTTGGCATGGGTTTGTACTTAATGGTGTGGCTAGCAGCGATGGGGCATTGGGACTTTTAACAGGCTCTGCGTGTCTTTAATTTGTGTAAATCATATTTTATTTAAGACTTAAGATTGGGTAGAACCATTGCTTGCAATGGTGCTACGACCCTTGGCATGACACTGTAAATTTTGTTAATGTAATAAAATGTGGGGATTGTGAAATACAGGCCGCATTTATGTTTTGCAATGGTTATTAACTGGACTGTGTAAATATATTTATGCTGCGTTATTGTTTGTTGAACTTGGGTTTCATATGGAGTTTTCCTTCGTGGTTGAAGTGTGTAAAATTGCTTCCATTATTATATTAATTATGATAATTATTAAAGTGGACAACGTGTGTCTTGGGCCATGCTGTGCATGGAATATGCACTTGCCATGGAAGCTACAAAATCGTAGACTGTTAAGATTTTACCTTATGGTTTTTATTTAGTGCAATGTTGAAAGTGAAGGATTCGTGGGTGCAAACCCTGGATGGATTTCGTTGCCGTAGGTGGATTCATTGACAGTGCAAGATTGTTATTTATATTATTGTGAATTCTATTTATAAGCCATAGCTTATGTAAATACTACACATAGATTAGTAAAGGTCTTACTACCTCTCTGTAATGATTTTTGTTTTGATTTATAGCCTGGGTGTGGAAGGAGGAAGTTCTCACGACTTCGTTGTAGCGAATTTATTTTAATATGTACAACACACATACACTTTGTGTATAGCGTGGCCTTGATAAATGTAGAACGAGTCTACTTGAGTAGAATCCTTGTCATTGTTGATGCAATGAGTTGTAATAAATGGTTGGTTTTGATTTTGGGCTTAGGTGCCCACAGGATTCGATTCCTTCCCTCTATTGCATATTTACCTCAACTATGTGTAAGACTATGATGGGGTTTATAATTTGGTTCTTGTGTATTAATGTTTGCTGTAGATTTTAATACTAAGGCATCATAGATTATGTAAGCGAAAATGGAAAAGGTCAACTACAAGATTCATTCCTGCGATCTTAATGTAATTACATGTTTTTACTTGTTTATATTGTAATGCTTTTGATTTAATTATTATACGATGGCTGTGAGCAATATTAAATAGGACTATTTAATTTATAGCATACTATTTGATTATGTAGATTTATAATATTAGTGCTATGGATTTTAATTAGGAAAAGGAACTTGATTTTAGACCAATGAATGGTCATGATACGTACTCTGTTTATTTTCTTATGATGATGTTATTTTAAAGGAAATGATTTAGTAGTTAGTGTGTATTTAAATATGCATACCTTGAAAGGTCTTTGCTGGTTTTTATCTTTGATTTAATATGGAGTATTTATAATTTGTTCTTTAGATATAATTATTTTATTAGTATATTAGATTTGTATTTTGATTTTATATATTCTAATATATATATAATCTTACTCCTGAACTAGTCTATTTAAATTTAAAACATTCCTCTCCTGAAAAATGGAATATGTCAGTAGATTATAAAGGCCAAAAGACACATAGGTAACAGATCAGAAATAAAACCTAGTGTGTAATTATCACAGTTCCAACAGTAAAAATATTACACGAAATAATACTAGGGTGTAAAACCCTTGATGAACATTTATAACTAAATTAAAATTGCAAAAGTAAACTAAATGAATAAACCTTGGATAAATCTATCATAAGAAGTAAATTATATCATAGGGTTATCATTTAAAATGTAAACCCTAGAATATTTAACCAAAGAAACAAACACATAGGGTTAGGAAATTTAATGTAACTATTTACCTAACATAGCCAGCACTGATTCAAGAAAAATGGAATAGGAATTCTAGGGCTTCATACCGGTAAATTTGAATCTCCTTTAATGGCTAAACCTGCACACTCAAACAACGAGCATTAACAATTCATAGGAAAATATGACCTTTATATTAGATGACTAAATCACTTGGGACCTACCATGTTCCACCCAACCATGACCCGAAACCTTTCCCAGTTTCAATCTGAATCCCCCCAAGCTGGACTCCAACATGAAAGTAGCTTAGAGATGGTAAGGTAGGGTTTCCTATCTAGTATATCAAGTCTGGATCATTTCTCCTTCTTTTCCTTCTAGGAAAATATGTTTTCTAAGAATTCTCTTGAGAGAAGAACATGAAGAAATAATGACTCCTCAAATGATAGATCAGAACCCTAAGCCTTTCCTTGGATTGAGACTTTATAGAAATACTTTTCAGTTAAAGGGACAATTAAATGAAGAAACCTTCATTTCTTGATTTAACCATTTTTTAGCCTTTAATAATAAATACTAATGGATGGAGATTTTCTTTCTTTCTTTCATCATTATTATTATTACTATATTTATTCTTTATATATACCATGTATAAAATACATAATAATATAACATTTGTTAACATTTGACTTTGGGCATCATATACCATGATCAGTAGAATTAATTGTTGATGAAATTGTCATTAATGTCAACATGGACTTGCAATGGCAAGTCAATTGCAAGAGTAACATTTATAAAACCCTTGATGAACATTTATAACTAAATTAAAATTGCAAAAGTAAACTAAATGAATAAACCTTGGATAAATCTATCATAAGAAGTAAAGTATATCCTAGGGTTATAATTTAAAATGTAAACCCTAGAAGATTTAACCAAAGAACCAAACACATAGGGTTAGGAAATTTAATGTAACTATTTACCTAACATAACCAGCACTGATTCAAGAAAAATGGAATAGGAATTCTAGGGCTTAATACCGGTAAATTTGAAGCTCCTTTAATGGCTAAACCTGCACACTCAAAAAACGAGCATTAACAATTCATAGGCAAATCTGACCTTTATATTAGATGACTGAATCACTTGGGACCTACCACGTTCCACCCAACCATGACCCAAAACCTTTCCCAGTTTCAATCTGGATCGCCCCAAGATGGACTCCAACATGCAAGTAGCTTAGAGATGGTAAGGTAGGGTTTCCTATCTAGTATATCAAGTCTGGATCATTTCTCCTTCTTTTCCTTCCAGGAAAATATGTTTTCTAATAATTCTCTTGAGAGCAGAACATGAAGAAATAATGACTCCTCAAATGATAGATCAGAACCCTAAGCCTTTCCTTGGATTGAGACTTTATAGAAATACTTTTCAGTTAAAGGGACAGTTAAATGAAGAAACCTTCATTTCTTGATTTAACCATTTTTTATATTTTAATAATAAATACTAATGGATGGATATTTCCTTTCTTTCTTTCATCATTATTATTATTACTATATTTATTCTTTATACATACCATGTATAAAATACATAATAATATAACATTTGTTAACATTTTCCTTTGGGCATCATATACCATGATCAGTAGACTTAATTGTTGATGAAATTGTCATTGATGTCAACATGGACTTGCAATGGCCCCACAAGATGACATTGATTCCACCAAGTCCCACTTGCAATGCCTTACAAAGTGGGTTTGAGCCTTGGACCCCTTACAAAGTGGTTTTGTGCCTTGAAGCACCCTGTACCTAGTTGACAGGGTCATTGTACCCATAAGGTTGGATCTCAATGCCACTACCTTGTTGAAGATGTTGAGACCCCGTTGATTGTGTTGAAGAACTTGGTTATGGTCCTGAATCCCTTACAGTTGCTAGAAAATCCCTAAATGGGTGGAAGAAGTCTTAATGACCCATTGTGTGGTCATTCTTGCTCTGATGGTGTAATGGTACACCAAGAGAAGACCAAGCTACCCCATAGGTCCTCTTGTGTGGTTGAAGAAGCGCACGAAGCCCGTTGGAATGTTAAAGAAGCCGTTGGAACACCAAGTGGGCCAAATGACCCATTATGTGTTCGTTTTTTGTTATTGATGGCTTGATGGAGTCCTAGAACTCTTGGATATAGCCATAGGGCATGAGAAATGCTTGGCACCAACTTATATGGTGGTGTGATGGAACTTGGATGATTGGACACACTTTCTTGCACTTGATTATGACCTTGACTCCCTTGATGATGTCATGGAGCCCTTGGAGGTGGTCATATGACCCTCTTACTTATTGTGTCTTGATGCACTTGTTGGTGATGCAACCCACATAGAAGCCCACAATTGAAGCAACACTTGAAACAATAAGTCCTTGATGCACATGGTTTTTGGTGATGTTTTCTTTAATACCCTTTTTGAGGTCTTTGAAACCTTTGGAACCCTTGAGTTCTTAGTAAATCCCTTAATGCTTTATTGAAGCCCTTGGTGTTATGAACAAGCCCAAGAAGCCCTTATACTTCTCCTTGTTGCATGTTGATTGGTTGGAGTCCATTTTGATGATGATAATACCCTTATACTTTTGAAGAACCCCACATACAACGTTTGAACAATCCCTAGTTCATTATGGCATCTAACACACTTGAAGTTCCAAAATGGTTGGATTGGACGGATCAGTTAAAAAGAAATTTAAAAATACAAGAAGTCGGCCCCAAATAAAAAATTAAATAAAAATAAAAATTGTTTTTTTAGATACAAGTAGGCTCAAAAAAATTTATTAAAAAAAACAGTATAAATACCCTACCAGCGATTTAATTTTTGTGTGTGAATTTTGGAAGTTTCTCTGTGATTTTTTGGATGGTTGAATGAGGCAAAAAACATAGAACATGGTGGTAGAATATGGTGAAGGAGCAGTCAATTTTTTGCAGCAGAAATTTTCTTTTTGCAGCAACAGTTCATTATGAACTATCTCGGGGTTCACCAATACAAGTACACCGGTTGCAAAGAAAATTTTGGATAGCTTGAAGGCAACAACAACTAACAACTTAAAGTGTGATTTTTATCTCTAATATTTTTGTAATATTCTCTTTGTGAACTCAGAGTGTAGCAGTAACATAGGAAGAGCAACAATTTAAAAAATTTGATCGAGTTGAGATTTGAAATTTGTGACAACCCTATTTTCCATAGAGAATTGCAGTCATTTTTTTGGGGTTTGAAATTTGTGACAGCCCTATTTTCCACAGAACATTGCACACATTTTGGTGCTTGAAATTTGTCAGCCCTATTTTCCACATAGATCCTTTTGGGCCTTATTTTTTTTTTTTGCTTCCCTAGATGAACAGCCCCAAGTTCTTGTGACATTCCAAGCTTGGTAGATGATACCCGAATTCATGGTGGTCTGCGTTTTGCAGGTTGTCCAAGTTTTTATTCAAGCTTTAATGACTAACACCCTTTGATAATGGCACATACTACACTCCTACACACAGTAATGTATACATAAAGAGGTAAGTACACAATGATGAATGTACCCTACAGCATTGATGTCTGTAGCAGATATACATTCCAAAATTTGTGACAGACCTAGCAATTTTGAGGTTATTTTGAAGCCTTCTATAGTAGACATACTACAACATGCACAATTGAAGGTATGTAATATAAATGCACAATGGAAAAGTTATACACAGTGATAGGTAAAGGTATGAAGCTTATCATATGTGTACATTATAATATAGTGAATGTTGTATTGATGTTTGATATGCAATGCAATGAAGATTCTCTAAGAATGCAAGATACAAACCCTTAAGCATGCAACCTCAACACACATACAGTGGTAAAATATGCTTATAGTGGCATTCATATAGTAAGGGTTTTGAAGAATTTCATGCAATAATTTTGATCAAAATTGATGGTATATTTTATATAGTGATCCAATCACTCAACAGTGATTTGTTTGAAGTAAAAATATTGACCTCATATGCATGTTTAGACCTTAATTTATATAGACTGTGATGACAATGATTTGATGATGTACTGAATGAAGATGATGATGCTATACACATAATACATTCACCTTGATGATGAATTGTATGGTGATGAGATAACTTGATCAAACCTTGATGATTATCAGACCTTGATGATGACATGATCAGACTTTGATGATGACATGAATAGGCCTCAATGTTTGATGACTTGAAAAATAGCATTAATAATTTTTTTGATGAGAAGATGACCAGCAGCAGAGATGGGCAGTATGGATGATAAGCAGTGTTAAGACAGTGAGCTATAATTATAAAAGAAATATTGTCTTGCTTTTGAGGTTAGGATCCCTCAAGCCCTTCTTAGCAGGGTCTAAGAAAACCAGGTAGGGTCCTGGATGAAGAGTAGGTGCTCTTTGTATTAGTAGGTGCTGATTTTACCTCACGATTGTAGTTTTTCCAAAACAAACACAAAAAGATTACAAAATCATATGGTGGTTTGTTCTGTTGTGCTATGGTTCTTGTTATGACTCTATGATTCAGATTCTTATGATTTATAAATGATGAAGTGGTAGATTTTTATGAAATGATTATGTAAATGGTAGAATAATGCATTGATGAATTGGTATTTTATTGATAGAAGTTAATAAAATATTGAAAATTTGCCTCACGCTAATTCACCCCTCCCCTCCCAGTGTGAACAATGTGTACAACAATTGGTATCAGATCTAGGCCTTCATCACAAACCTAGCAAGCTTGAAGGAGATCCTTACACATAATGGATGAAAAGGAAGAGTCATGAAGCAATGAGATGCCTATACTTTATATGATGGATTATTTCAATTGGAGGAGAAAAATGAAGCATTATCTAAGAAGTTTGGTGTTTTCTATATTGTTTTCAATCCACCCACTACATAAAATGAAAAGAGAAAATCAATTGCATAGAAAGAAGAAAAGAAGGATAACAACATAGCCTTGAATTTCCTCATGGATGGAATTCCCAGCTTAGTGAAGGAAAGTGTAGGAGAGTACACTTCTACCAAAGACCTATGGTTCAAGTTGGAAAGTGAGTATCAGAAGGAAATACTAGAACCTGAAAATAAAGATCAAGAATCGAAAGACAAACCCCTAGAAGAGATCAATCAAGAAGATGACTCCAGTAAATGTATGGACTCTTGTGATTGTAATAGTTCATGTGATGAATTTGAGAAGGTTCTTGTAGATGATGATGAAGGGATATCAAAGGCTACACATAAGATACATATCACGCTACTGAATATAGATCTCAGAGTCAATTGGTTCCTAAACACAGTAAATCTGAATTAGAGTGACATCATGAAGTTCAAAAAGAAAATATTTGACTCCTTGAATGAATATCAATAGAAGACCATGACAATGAAAGTGCTGCTTTTGAAGCTCAAAAACAAGGACGAAGAGTTGTGAGATTGAATGAAAGACAAGGATGCTGAAGTTGAACAATTAAAGATTGAATTGATCAGTCAAAAGGAAGAAACAAAAAATTCTACTTAAGAGATTGAAGAAACTAGAGAGGTCAATAATGATCTGAAGACTCAGCTGAAGGAAGCCAAGAAGATAGAAGAAATATTGAAGATATAGCTGGAAGAAAAGTGTCACATGCCCCAAATTGCAAAAACATTTTATGTTTAAAAAAAAATTATGTTATATTTTTATTATAAAGTTTGTAATTAATGACCAAGTGGGGTCAAGGATAATTGCATATAATTGCTAAATATTTTATTAATTGATCAATTAAAGATGCGACAACAGCTTAAGGAGGCTATTAAATGAGTGTTTTATTGGTCACTTGCTGGAATGGGATGGGTTGAGAGCATATTGACACTTGGAAGAATCCTCAAACTACTTCTAGCTATTGCATGAGGAAACTTCCCTATTTTTGTTGTCATGTTCCCCAAGAAATTGGAAGAAGAGGAGGTGACTCATTAAGTGAAAACTAAACCAAAATACCTAGACATGCTCATAAAAACTTCCCATTGGATTCAGTTGGGGATGCTGATAATTTACTTGTGAAAATTCTGAATGAATTGAGTGCACAAGAAAATTCGATGGAGGGGACTAGAAGAAATTTATTTTGAGTGAAAAGTGTTGAAGTTTTTAACTAGTGCAGCTATTTTTAAGCTGAGTTCATACTGCTATAAGAAAAAATATTACTGTTGAATACTCAGTAGAGTTCTAGAGGATTACTGAACCATATCTCTCACCCAGTACATCAACCAGGTGGACCAGTAGACAAGCTTGGGGGTCCTGAGATTTGCAGTTCAGCTATCTCCAGGAGCTGGTTGGGAGGAACAAGTTCCTTAAGTTGTTGTCTCCTCTTCTAATTCTCCAAGTTCTACATGTTCTTTCTAATTTCTATTTGCATATTTAGGATCAAGAAGGATTGAACTTAGGGAATAATATGTTATGCTTCTGTTCTTCCATTATTAGAATTATTGAATGAAAAATTTTACTATGGAAAGATAGACAAATTCTCGATTAGATATAGATTAGGATAAATGATTAGAAGAATTTCCAATTTTACTGATAGATAAAAAAAATACCTAAGTGTATTTTTCCACACCTTCTTGAAGGTAGTACTCTAGTACAATAGGTTAGACTAAATTCTGATAGATAATCAAATGAAGTGTGCATGAATGTGTTTATTTACCTTCTACATATTTCATAGGGTTAATCAAAAGTACGTTTTCCTTTCTATTTCAGAAATTATCCTTAGACATAGTACATTATCATAAAAATAAACAAAACCGTCCCCAAGAAAGATTATATATATATATATATATATATAATATATATATATATATATATAGTGTGTGTGTGTGTGTGTGTGTGTGTATGCTTGCTCTTATTTACATAGTGAATAAATTATTTACTATAAGGCTATTTGTTGTAAATATACATAGTAATTCAAAACATTATAAGAATAGAAAAATAAATAAGCTAGATTAACTTAAAAGAAAACAGTAAAATGAGGCTAGTAATTACTTAGATAATTTCATTACTAATCTAAGTAAGAATTAAACTTTAAACTGATTATGGAAAGTTTTAAAAGTAATTAATATTCTATAAAAAACCTTAATTTGGAGAAACTCTCCATTATGACCTTCATTCTCCTCTTTTTTTCCAGAAGAGGGTTAATACAGGTTTTTTACTCATAATCACTTAACACATAAATTATTCATTTATATAAACACAATAATCTATTTTTATAATACATAGATATAAATAACATTTTTTACTCATAATTATTTAACACATAAATTATTCATTTATATAAACACAGTAATCTATTTTTATAATACAGAGATATAAATAAGCTTTTCACAGAATTGTTTGATAAATGTAAACTAGGAAAAATTAAGCAAATACCCTTTAAAATATTCCAACCTAGGAAAATAGTAAAGACTCACGTTGTATTAATCAACCCTTCCTTTATTTATTTACTGAAATAATTTTTTAATGAAAGTAAAAATTAAACTCTGTTTTAAAAACCAACTATCTGAACATTGTTCTCTTTTTAAACAAAATCTAAGAAAATTATGGAATTACACCATAATAAAACCCTATGATAATATTAAAATAAATTTCATTTTATTTTATCCACATAATCATCAAAGAATCCAAAAATTGGGATTTTTAAAAGAGTGCAAATTATATTAAAATAATACAAGGCATTTGTCAAAAAGAACTTCTTTATCATTTAAGAGTCTTAACCACTCATTGATCGAGTCTTACGGCTAACATTATTCAAATAGATAATTTTAAAAACCCTAACTTAATTTATAAGTAGACCACTATAGTTCCCAATTAGGTTACGACCTAATGGCTTGTTCCAAAATAGAAGTCATGGATTAAAATTCCTGTCCAAAATTTCAAACTTTGTAAATCAAGCTACTACTCAGAAGGCCTCATAAACATTTTATGAAGTCAAATATTTATGGCCTTCCCAAATAAAATAGTCTACATCATAGCCATGGACAAGTAGAAACCAAACCAAGTAAAACAACATCAACCATAAACGCCATACAACCATTGTAGGAGAAACCTCATGCAAGACCGAGGATTAACAAGATGGACACAAAGGGTGGAATCCTTGCATGGAGTTTTTATGGCGTCTTCCAGCACACAACATCCAAATAAAAAACATGCACAAGTGAAACCCACTGAATGTTAAACTCATACAAGTAACCAAGATAATAATTTTGTGAATAGTGCAGAAGAGTTATAATTTTGTTTAAAACAAGAATTCTTACCTGAAGAATTGATCTCAGCCCCATAATGGTAACTTATTCATGAGAAAGGGTACGTCGATCCACAAGGAGAACTACTGTCAATAAAACCCCAATGACAAATGTGCAAGCCCAAAGCCAAAACCACAGTGAACACAAAAAAACTGAAAGCACACTATTTTAACTCACACAGAGTCCACCTATGCACAGTGCATGTAGGGAAGCCCTCACCGAAGCAAAGAAATGATGACAATGGCCTCACACAAGGGTAAAACAATGACCATGCTAACCTCACACGCAGAATAATTTTTTTGGAAAAGGAAGGTATGTACATAAAGAGAGAAGGAATGACATCAAGGCTCATGCAGCCATGAGCCCGCGGCTCTTCCTCTCCACAACCGTAGTAAAAAATAGGTAAAATGTGAATTTTTAAGGTATAGGAGAGTTATATAGTGAACCTCCAAAGTCAACAAAACCTAACCAATAAGCCTCGACCACGTAGGAGTGAATACATTTTAGAGTTGTGGGTAAAACTCTAAAGTTTCGAGAGAGTCTTGGAATAGCCTGCAAATAATAAGAAGTAACATAAAAACATGGTTATAAACCCTCTCAAAATTAGATTAATATCTCTATATTATATGATGCCTATTATAATCATGAAGGGAAATGATAATGTTAGTAGTCTTCACATAAACTAGGGTTTACATTTATGTTCTATAATCTATGGAAATGGGTAAAAACTTTAGCAAAGAAATCTTTAACCTTGATTAGCATAATAAATAACACCTTGTGATAAACCATAGAATTGTAAAAAGACCTTGTAAGAAACCTATCATGGGGACTTCACTTAGTGATCATCTCACATAACATGTACGATCATGGGATATTAAAGAATACCCTTAATTTCCAGAGATATTGACCCAAACTCTTTTTGTTGAAACCCCCTCCCAATACTTAAAACCTCCTCCCCACCCCTTTTTATACCTCAATCCTTATAAACCACCCTACCCACCCCCACCTTAAACCTCTCATCCCCCCAATACTTGCAATATATTGGTTCAATTTTTAATAATTTTAAAACTCACAATATGAACTAATGTGATAGGATATTGGTCAACAAGTGAAGCCTCCATGAAACCTATGAAGATACATCAATTAAAAAGACTTATGTGTGTGTGCTTGCAAGTATGGAATGATGCATAGCTTGATTCTTAGCCTAGGTATTAAAACTTAGTTTCGTTATAAGATAATAATGTTTTTCATATCTCCTTGTGAGATGAAGATCATGCGAAGGCTAGGTTGGATAGATTTTGTAGAAAATAATCTTTTCATTCTTTACACAAAAAGCAGAAATACTGTAGTTTAACGATATAAAATTGTATTATTGTATCTCTACTTGGTAAGTACTAAACAGTTAGTAGACTCTCTTCTGCACTAAGTTTTTAGTTCCATATGTGAATGTCAATCATTGTACCTTATGACTACACCTAGATTTAGGTTTTCCTAAGTTTACTTAACTTTTAATATTGTTGAAACAAATACCCTTGAACTACCATCGTATCAAGTAATAAGGTATTAAAGGAACTATTATACAAATTACCTTTCTCTAGAATGGTATACAGAACCTAAATAGATAATGAATAAATGAATGTTTGATGTACGATTTATAGTCAAAGTTAGGTAGAAAACATCTCGTTTTATGTTTACATTTCCAATTACTTATGTTTACATGAAAATAAATAAAACATAAATATATAGTTCAATGATACCTCCATGTTTTGATGAAAGCTGTAAAATAAGCAAATATACTATCATTTTATTTTATGCTAGTTGAGATAATAATCTCAATCCGGAAACTGGTTACAAAACATCTTACCTATAAAAGACCTGTAAAAGAAGCATCACTTCACAACATTAGCTAAAAAACTAAGTAAGCCTCGAACTTAACTGAAGTTCCTTCATATTCACAAATAGTAAAACAAACTTTAGCACTTAGTAAATTAAACAAATGTTTCAGTTCATGTAAGTTCCAATTCATAACCTGCTAAATCAAATATTTAATAATTATTTATGAAAGAAGATATTTAAGTATGCACATCTAGAATTTTACTAAAGGATTTAGTCCTCATTTAAGCTTTATTATGTTAACTATTAACAATTATATGTCCCTAAAAAGTGACGATCCATTTGTGGACTAATTAGGATTTCCCTACGGGCTTCCTCGTGTCATATTTCTCAGTAATGATTCATTAATGGCTTGTTGTTCTTTCCGTTTGTTCAAACTATGTTCTCCGAGACTTTGCAATTCTTCTTGAAGACTATGTATAGTATTCAAAATATCCGTATTTCATTCCACCACCAGTTCTTATTCTAGGGTGGGGTTGTTCATATTTCTTTGCAGTTGTTATCTTATTCAGTATTGATATTTTGAACTGTCCTGTAAAAAATTCCTGTATTTGCAAAAAAAATTAATAACAGAAAAATTTCTGTTAGTGACAAAATTTAATAACATACTTTATTTTCTTTGCAGTGAATGCTTGGTGTTCCCATAGGTCTCCTAGAATTGTAATTGGGCTCTGATACCACTTGTAATGTCCCCAAAAATTGAATTTTTTTTTTTTTGTTAGGCTAGTAAAAACTACCTATGCAGAACATTATTTAACATGCGGAATATAACGTACACTAAATGTACCATTGTTCGGTCGTAATTTGTTCCTACATTTCATTGTCTTACTTTCAATAATGCTTGTTACTGTATTTTACATTATGATGTCCTAAATCTAATTTCTGAGCTATTCTCATCTGTTTACATTGTTGTGTATGTGCAATTGCTTGATTATATACTTTGTTCATTTCTGCATAGTTTTACTTGTTATTTACATGGTTCTAACATAACTTTGTTTTTGGAACTAAAGTGGGTGGAGTGGCAGGACTTGTTCTCCCATGTGACTATCTGAGAGGTAAACTGTCTAATTGTCTAGCCAGCTTACATTTTTGTTTGAACTAAGACACCTCTTTCATTCAGTGCAGATTTATACTTAGTGATGGAGACTTGTATAAGGAGCGCTAAACATTTTGATCATTAAAACCCTACTAGTTGTTTTTATGGTTTCTTATAGACTCATCTTGATAACGAGGTAATTACTATGTTCCTTATAGATTATCTATGTGACGCCTACTATTCATTTTGTAATTATGGATCCACTCTTCCTATATTAATCTGTTTGTAATTCATGTCTATTGTATTAAAAGTATTAATACATATTTTATTTATTCTTGGAAGGTTATAAACTTTGGTTAAAGGACCAAATCTAAATTTTATACATAACAATATTACCATGGCATATTTCATATGCCATGGTTTCTAAGCTTAATGCTTAGGGAAAATAGATACGCAAAGGTTTAAGGCTTAAGCCTATGGTTATATGATACATATAATAAGATGCATAGTATTTGACTTAGGGTTGGCGCATATATTACATGGTTCAAACATTATACGTTGGGTTTTTAACACTATGCAATGGGAAAGGTGGCAATGATATTGTGTCGTTTGCAAACTATGGAGATGTGGGTTTTGGCATTGATATGGACACCAACTCGTGCAATTAATGCATATTGGAATTTGTGGCAGCCACAACATAGGGTTTGCCTCCATGATGGTTTTGGTTGTTGGTTTTTTGGTCTCGAATCCACACAGAGGTGTGAAGGAGACCTCCAGGGCCTCAAAGGTATGGTAACGTTTGGCTTCACAGTTTTTTATGTTTGCTTTGTGGCTCACTCAGCTTTCATACTTCTCATGATTCGTAGTGTTTTGTGGTTGTAGGTGATACGGTTGGCTCGAAGATGTGGGATTCGTAGCATGACTGTGAGCCATGGGTTAGCATTAAGGTAATTCTACTAACAAATAGATGTTCACCAACTCTTAGAGAGGGATCGAAACATCGAGTTTCACAAACATTAACACAACTCCTCCTTCTTCAATTTAATCATTGTGTATGGTTATCTTTACACAATTATAGTGTTTTAACATAAAATTGATCAACTTAGAAAAATGCCCCCAAATTCTTATTATGTGTCACTTTTAATTATCCTAGTTGGAAATGATGTATTTCCTCATTTTACATAATCACGAATTATAATATTTTTATTTTTATTTTAAAAATATCCTTGTGTAGAAGGGTGTGTGCAAGAAGTTGAGGGACCTTTTAGACGCAATGGTAGAATGAAGTTAATCACTCTTGATCCATAAAATAGAAATCATCCGAAGCAATACTGACCCTGCCAAGCCTAGTCCCAAGGCTTCCAACATGCATGCCAATTAGGATAGTACACAAAAACACGCTCATGTTTTACCTTGCAAAAACGTGCTCATGTTTTGCTTCAATAAAATGTGTTCCTGTTTTGCTTCATTAAAATGCGCTCCCGTTTTGCTTCAATAAAACGCGCTCTTGTTTTGCTTCAATAAAATGTGCTCTTGTTTTGCTTTAATAAAATGTGCAAAATGGGGGGGGGTCCTTAGTGGTAAGGGGAGACATAGGGATGTGTGTGTGTGAGAGAGAGAGAGAGAGAGAAAGATAAAGTGGAGGGTGGGGTCCTTAGTGGGATGGGGTGACCTGTGGATGTGTGTGTATGTTTATGTGCGAGAGAGAGTAAAGGGTGTGTTACGAGTTTAGGAATAAGGGGGGTTAGATTAATCAGGGGGTGTCTAGGTGTTGTAGAGGGGATGTAGTAGGGCCGTGGGGGTTAGAGGTAGTTGGATTGGTTGGAGAGTGATATAAGGGAGGAGGGTGTTAGTAGTAAGGGGAGACATGTGGATGTGACCTGTGGATGTGTGTGGGGGTGGCTAGGTGTTGTAGGTTATAGGTTAGTGGGTGTTAGTGGTAAGGGGAGACATAGGGATGTGTTTCTGTCTGAGACAAAGATAGAGTGGAGGGGGGTTCTTAGTGGTATGGGGTGACCTGTGGATGTATGTGTGTGAGAGAGAGAGAGGGCGAGGTGTGTTAGTAGTTTAAGAGTGGGGGGGGAGGGCTTAGATTAAT